>CM020462.1:77480131-77882631 GCA_009819605.1 Sterna hirundo | reverse complement strand
AGATGCATCAATGTCTCATGGTAAATTGATGGTGCAATTGAAGTAGGGAAGATATCCATAAGTCAAATATCTTCCCAACGTGGAAATCCGAGGGGAAAAATGGTAAATACACTTCTTAAAGCCTGCATGCATGTTGCTGGCATTCATCTTTTCCCAGAAGGAGTTTCTAACATTGGAGCAGCTGAATATATGAGTCTTACACCTACATTCATACCACTTTCAGATGCGGTCTAAAGTAAATCTGGTAAAACCTTTTCTCAGATGTAATCTTTTGACCATCCAGCTGGGTAATCCCCAAACCCTTTAGATGCAGCTAGCGAGTCTGTAGAGAAATTATTCTGCAGATATCTTTCAAATAGAGAAAAACTGTTCAAAATCATGCAACATATGGCACATATTTTTAGGATAATTTTTACTTCAGTTTCATCTTTCTTCTTTTGAACTTAATGTAAGCTAAAATACAATTTTAATTCCCATGAGATCTGAGCCTCATATCTCCTGAATCTTAACTCATTCGAGTCATTCTCTTTCTAGTTTCTCTCCATTGATACTGGCTTTATGTTTGCAAAAATGCATTCACTTTCACAGTCAGTATCTAACTGTCATAGAAATAGGCAAAGCAGTAATCACTTTTTAGGTCAAGAAAAGAATGGACAGAAGTAAAGTAACAAACCTCACAAAGAGTGGCACTTGCAAAATGGAAAATGGAAACCATAATACCCGTCAAAGAGACCCTTGTTTAGATACACAGGACCACAGGACTGGAAGAGATTCCCAGTTCCCTGTCTTTTGGGGCAATTATGCAATATATAGATACCACAAAATATATCACAGTTTCAAGAAATCATAACGAGACATTAGTGTCAGCTTTGGATTTCTGAGAAGGAATTGCAAGAAAAAAGACGGAAAAAGGCAAAACCAGAAAAATCTAGCAATGCCTTTCTCTGTTTATAAAGTATGGGAAATTAATTCAGGATGTAGTTACTGACATGGATTTTAAAACAGTGTCTATTCACGTATGCATAACATGAGTAGCTCCAAGTATAACCTAGTTGAAGAGTGATTTAATTAATAACACTCAAACTATAAGCTTTCATTTATAGTAAGACCCTCTGGGGCTTACTTCCTTACATCACTGCTGGAATACAAAGGAGACTTAAAACTAGTGTAAATTACCTTTATATGTAAGGTATACATAGGGATATGTAAGGAAATTTTGTGCAGATGTAAATAAATGCATCTGTGTGTACATGGGGTGGAGATGGAGTGTGGGGTGGCTCTTCACATTAAGTTTAGCTGTTTGAAGAACATATTTTTAAATATATTTTTTCTTGACTTAATTTTTTCCCTTTTTATAAAAAGGAGCATGGCGAGATTTTCTTTTGCAGTTCTTAGTAAAGATCTATGTATACAGCTGCCTTTCTAAATTATGAATTCAATCATCATCCCACAGATAAATGTTGAGTCATAAAGGCACATGTTGATTTAATATCTGAGAATGAGACTTTTGAGTCAAAGGACTGAACCACATTAGAAGTGCTGGGTTAGAAATGGTTAGGCTTTGAAACTTAATACTACAGCAAATAAATCTGACAATACGTTTTAAAATAGAGAAAAAAAAAAAAAAAGATAAATGGTGGCCATGAAAGTATCGTCAACGTATTTTTTGACCAAACTGCTGCATATTTCAAAGGTGTATTATCAAGACAGTTTTCTGTTTGAGGGTCAAATGAATAACTTGTTCATCAGTGTAATAAAGCATGTTTTACTCCATGTGAATATATATGCTTTAGACAGAAATCAACAAATACCACCAATTTGCTAAGCTCTGAAGTTTGCTCAAAGAGTAGCAGGAATATGAATTATCAGAGGAGTTTTAGATAAAATAAATAGAGGAAGTGTTTTTTCCCAAAGTGAAACATATCGAATCCATGTAGAGGTGTGAATGAAATTGTATATACGTTCTATATTCAGGGCCAAATTTCAGAAGAAGATGACAATACATTTACATTTAAAATTTTCTTCATACAAAGTTTTGAATACCAATGTACCCAGAAGGATAACACTCAAACTGTGTACTTGGTAGTGGCACATGGAAGCCCAATCACTGTGAACCTATTAACTATGGCTATCCTGTACAAATCCATATGTAAAGAATTATGCCATATGTAAAGACTCCAAGGATGCTATCTCTTTTTCTCAACATCCCCTTTAATTGAGACATGAGATAAATCCCAAACACTGGTTTAGACTGTCTCTTTTCTTAACCGCCTAACCTGCAGATTTGTTAATCCATAGGTGCTCCACTATTCAGCCTTTGAGTTCCTTAGGTGCTCAGATTCAGATGCTTAAACGTTTTTTGAAATGCACATCCTAAGCAATGGCTGGTGTTCTTCCATCTGAAACTTCACTGCAATGCAACAGTAAGTGTGCACAGGCACCAGCAACCAATGCCTCAGTGAGGGCAAAAATTCAACCCTGCCCTGAAGGTGTTTTGCCCTGCCTTCTGAATCATGGTGCTCTCACTGAAGAGTCTGGAGACACAGATACTGCTCAGCGTGAAAACAATTGAATTAGCATCACCCATATAATGGCAGAGAACGGTAACTGGAGATTGTGTCAGAGCTTCAAAGAAACAACTCCAAGGAGAAAGGTTAATACTTAATATGAGCTGAATGAATCAAGCAGTGAAGGAAAACCATTGCTTACGTAGACAGCATAGTCAGGGAGGAGATACTATAGGTAGACCAAATGTGATGGTTTTCAAAGGTGTTTTCTTCAGGCCACTTGATATTTATGGAGCTTTACGTACCCTGGATTAATGAGACACTAAGGGTTTCTGTGAGGCAGGGTCTAAGATAATTACATAAATTAGCTGGTTTGGGGTCCTCTGTGAAAGAGCATGAGGTGAACAGTGCCACTTTTCTGTCTATTTTCTCTTGCTTTTTTTCCCCCTCAAAGAAGAAATCTGATCATTAAGTTTCCGATCTTACAGCTTAGATGGATTGGAAAATTAGTGGAATTTACCCATATGAGATTTTTCTGATCTTGCTGAATAACACTGGGTGTACAGGTGATAGCACTGTATCTACCCAGAGATTGGAAAGCTACCCTTAGCTGCTAATAGATGGATTTCAATTGATGAAAACCTGTGAAGCAGTGGGGTTTTTTTGACAGATGTTCTGGAAATATTATGACAAACTTTTTCTGCAATGGCAGAAATTTTGAAGATTCAAGGGTTGCAGTGATTGTAGGCCCAGTTTCCAAGGAATTAAACCTCTAAATGTGTTGATAACCCTATAATCTCCGGGACACACGATGTTGCAACATTTTATAATCTGTCATGTTAAAAAGCACGTCTAGGCCTGTGCTGTCACAGTCACATTTTTAGGAAGCTTCTCATTTAAAAGTCACATTTATCAATGGGTTTTGCTGTCTGAATAGTCATTTGTGAGTGAAAAAGGTGATCACATTTTCTTTTAAAAGACAGCAGATTTGTTTTAAAAATTCTCAGATCAATTTTCCTTCCTTTTTGCGCTTCCATTTGTAGTGAAAGGCACCGATCATAGCTTCTTTTAAAATACAAATGAAAGCTAATAGTTGGTGGAACTAAAAAAGAATGAAAAAAGATATGATCCCAAATAAACTAGATATTGTGAAGTTTATTGTCTTTTCAATGTGAAGAAATATCTGGTTGTCTTAGTTTTATTCAGAGTTTCGGATTACCTTGATTCAACATAATAAGTAAAACCATGCATTTGCTTTTCAAGGAACATTAGAAATTGTTCTAAAAAGGCCTTATTAGTTCTGCTTTTCCAGTTCTCAACAGTGTGACATTGTGAACAATGATAGCTTTTACAGACTTAGTAAAATGTGTTATTGTCCTTGATGACAAGCCCTGGCAAGCTGCTGTGTGTGTTTTTACAGAGCACAATGTCAAAACTTTCTTATACAGAGCTCGAGGACCTGTACAGCAGGCAGAGATTAGTAAATTCCCACCATAGCTGTTTACAGATTTGCAACTTGTGTATTCACTTGTGGGGCGTCACGGTTGTATGTTGAACATCCATAAATCACAAAGCTCTCTGGCCTTGTTATGGAAATATGACAATTCTGCTCGGCACCTGCTCCACCCTCTATTTCTGTCACTTGCCAGAATGACAGCGGGCTATAAACGTCTCCACATAGTAGGGCCCCAGCTCTGATTCAATGGAATTAAATGACCTTGGCCAAGATGATATTTTTGATGTGGAGAGCTTATCCCATTCTTCATGCAAAAGAAGCAGGGCTCTAAACCTGAGTGACAGAAGTCAAATGATCTTGAAGAAAAAAAAATAAAACAACATTGACTTTATTTTAATATTTCTTTTCCAATACACTGAAGTTTTACCAGGTAATTGCCCGACACAAATATTTATGAATGTCAGACCACGGAGTTCTATAACATTTGCTCAGAGAATAACATCGCTTAATGAATTCTACCATGCACATGGGACTCAGGTCTTTAATGAATAGGTCACTGTGATTTCTAGAGATGGCTGTCACTTTGAGATATGAGAATCATTTCTTTTTAGTGAAGAGGAGCTTGGATATGTGCATATTTAGGGGTTCTATTTCCCACAACTTTAGACCTCTCAAGAATGATGCAGAGCCAGGGCTAAGATTTAGGAGATTTCAGGTGTCATATCACTGAGATTCCCAAAGATCAGGAGAGTACAAACACACAGACACACAGGAAAAAAAAAAAAAAAGGCAAGCCAAACACATACAATTCCCCTACAAATTAGTTACTTCTGTGTTACTGCCTGAGTTCTGAAGCATCAAATATGCAATAATTTTTTAAGTGCATTTTTTCTTCATGGCTCACTTCTTGTTTATTCATTTCATAGGTTTCGCTCTTTGACAAAATTTCATGTAAAGATACATCAGTGCTTCCGTGTAATATAATTATTTAAATGTAGCTACATTTTTTACCTTCAGGTTGTTCTTTCTAATCCTGTATGGGATGAGGAAAGCAAACATCATTACCATGTACGGAAGAACTTGATCTTGATTTTCCAACAAAAACCTCATACATAGACTGGTACCCACAGATATCTAAGGAAAACTAACCTTCAAAAAATCAACACTATATCACAAAGTTTTACTTGCCTCAGTACAGAGAACTGAGTTTCTGATGCAGCTGAGTATTGCTTTAGTTCCCTTAATTTTGCAGTGGGAGGCAGTGTAGGGGCAGGCCATTACTGTTCATGACTTGGGAACTAGACTAGACTTCAAACTCTA
Organism: Sterna hirundo; assembly: GCA_009819605.1. Classification (NCBI taxonomy): domain Eukaryota; kingdom Metazoa; phylum Chordata; class Aves; order Charadriiformes; family Laridae; genus Sterna; species Sterna hirundo. The sequence continues at coordinate 77,877,348 of CM020462.1, read as the reverse complement.
TGTTACCAGCTTACCAATCTTTTTTTTTTTTTTTTTTTTTTTTCAACAGCAAACACAACAGAAGGATAATGCAAAAAAAGAAAGTATTTCTCAAATCCAATTTAATAGACTTGTTGAACTACTGAAGGTCAGTTGTAGATGGTGCTTTTATGGTACAGAGGGACAAACATATTTACTGCAAATTTGGAAACAGTTCCTTTACGTACAATGAAGATGAACATGGCATTATCGTCTATAGAATACTTCTTTTTGAATAGAAAAAATATAAGTATTACAATGTTTGGGGCATCACAGGATGTAGAAATGAAATAAACATTATAAAGTATTTTGAAGTCAGACTGAAAGAAAAATTGGGGCACTTCCCCCACCCCCACCCCCACCCCCCTTATTATTTTTAATTAATATGACTTTGTTCCTGATAAATTAAAGATAATGCAATATAACTTTAATACAAAATACAAATCCTTTGTTCAAAATTCCAATGGTTCAAGTTTGTGTGAACCTCTGCAGAATGTATTTGAAATGAACTGATTTCAAATTCAAGGACTTTATTCCACAAACATCACCTCAATCCTGCAGCAGGAAGATGCTTGCAAAGGCTCTCACCCTCTTTTGTTCATTTTGAGACTTTCACCTTTGCATTCTGCACATTTGCATCTTGAACAATACCTGAAGCTATGCAAAGAAATAAAATTTTGAAACACCACATCACACAAAATATTTAGGGTTTTGTAACAAAGTGCTCTTAGTTTCAGCAATCAGTGGAAAACGTGATTGGAGTAAAACACACAACACAAACTCATGTGTGGATTTATAGTCAGGAAATACCTGCAAAAATGGCCAAGGATTTTAATCCCAGCCTGCCTTCTTTAGAGCTAACACAAAAGGCAGGGACAACAGCAGATGATTACCTTAGTCAAACAGCAATCTGAATAAATAAATACAGAACTGGAGGATGGAACAGCCAACTTTGTCCTTAAATAATTAGCTTCTTGCTATTCATTAGTCAACCCATGCAAATCTTAAAGCGACCTATAGTAGACTTTCTAGTAAGAAAAAGCTTCCACTGGTCAATATGACTGGTAGCACTGCTTAGGACTTGTTCTCTTGACTGTCAGTGTTCTTTATGGGTTTGACTACGATGAAGCAACATCCTCTCATTTCTGCAGAGGCATGAGTAGATTGTAGCAAATTCCTTGGGTAACTTGGTGCACTAAATCATTCCCTTTCACATGAAGAATACTATTCAGCTTCTGTCTCCTCTCAGGAAACCGCTCACATTTTGAAGAAGAGCTTTTTATTCAAATAAACACCAAACAATAAACTGGCTTTCCAAAAAGGATGCTGTCTTAAAGTGGCAGTGACATCCTGTGCCTTAATCCACTCCCCTGACTCAAGCAATAAAGTGACAAATGAAATCAGTGGCTGTTGAGAAATAACCATGTTCAGTTCAACTGGATACACACACACACTTCCTTTAAATAAATCTGTCCTTTAAGCAGGTATTCTTTAAAGTTACAGAGTCAGATTGAAAGTTGTAAAACACAACAACAACAGAAGTCCCAGCAAAAAAAAAATAAAAATAAATGTATGGCTAGAGAATAAATAATAGATAAAGCTGGCAGCTGATCAGCTGATATTCCAGATTAGTTCCACAGAAGCATTTGAAGAAGTGTTTCTGAGCGTGTCAGGTACACTTGTGCTCGCAAAACCCACTACAATATTCTGTGGTAACGGCTCTAAATGCTGTTGGGAGCCAAATTGCTGTATCTATTACTGTGGAATACTGCAGTATTTGTTTTTAATAAGCGTTATGTCTAGACTTCCCTCCAGTGTGCTCGTGTTCACAAAGGCTAATCAATAGTTACTTTACTTACTCTATTGAGTTTCAGCACATTAATTAATGTATCTCAGTAATCATGACAAACCTCATCACTGGATGAAAGAGAAGGGTTTGAAATCAGTTTTGTTAACAATGAAGCCGTTTCTCCTTTCTCTCTTATGACCTTATCCAATGAGAACAGAAGTATAAAATGCTCCCAGGTCAGAACTGTAGCTTTATAAATGCATATGATCCAAGTAAAACTCTCTCTATCGCTTCTGTTCTTAGCTTTACATTTTGTATCAATGGATAAAAGCATAATTATTGAAAAAGGCCTGATACAAAGGGAATGGAACTTATTCTCTTGTCTTCAAAAAATTTGGGATTAAACTTGGTTGTTTTTTTATTATTTTACTCTTTGTTTTCTTTTTAAAGATTGCATGGTGTGTAGTTTTTGTTTTAGTACTGATAATACTATGGAATAGCACACATCAGGCAAAAGTTTAATGCTTATGCAGTTTAGTTCAACACATTGATGATTTCTAACGTTTCCATTTCCTGAATTATTGTTTTATGACTTAAAACACTATTTCTTGATTACATACATACAATGTGACAGCAGAACTCGCCACTGCAGGTTTATGAACTGGGACTTTGTTGTAAATCAGTATTGAAAATCATGGCAGTTTGCCACGTTAATTTAGATTTCTGAGTGCCAGACAGGAGTTGCTGTTTCCCAAAGCAGTTTTCTCCTTGATTTCCTTAAAAAAAAAAAAAAAAAAAAAAAAAAAAAAAAAAAAAGGAAGTCTGTTATCTCTCATGAGCCATATTCGCACTAGATTCTGTGGCAGTAGCTGGTGTTGGTGAGATACTCATTTCAGGAACATGTTGCCAGAGCCCTTATGGAGCAACTGTACCCAGAAAAGGTGTGCAGTGAGAACTGGAGAAAGCCTGTTTATTTTATGCACCTCTCAAGTTGTCATTGTGTTAGCATGTACTCCTCCTCCTCTGCATGTGGAAGCTGCCAGGGCAGGTTCCTGAGAGTTAGGATTGTTGAAAAAAAAGTTTTAGCTGTGGTGAAATCAGAGGTTCCTCTCCTAGGCAGGCCCTACTAGAGCTTAATCCTGGATGAATTTGATCTGTTGAGTGATTTCATGGGTAAAACAAATGTTTAAAATGGAAACTATGGCAGAACATCAGCTCTGGAAACCTCTTACACTGAATAACTCCATATCCATACATGAGCTTGAAAACTTGGGGTGTTTTGCATTGTTTAAGGTACCTGGATTTCCATTTAACCATCCTTAGAGTATTTAGGTTATAAAAAATGCTAATTTTCACCTACACTATACTTTTGTGGATCAAGTAATATAGAGAAAATGAGAAGGTGCAGTTCTAAGATGAAGCATCCATACAGAATATTACTTGTTAAGAAATCTTTGTAAACCATTTCCAGTTCTTCCTTTCCTCTGTCCTCTCACTTGCTAGGCAAAATAAACCAATGCTAAATACAGTAAAATAAATGACACCTGAGTTACTGAAAACCTCTGCTTTGAGACGTTCCTCTCACATGTCACCACACTATGGTCTTGCAATGTGCTTTGTTTCTCTTTTTCTTGCAGTGTGCAAGTTCTATTGGGTTGTCTAGTCTAATTAAGAAGTCACTGGGGCTGCCACTTATGCTTCATTACCGAAGTATGACAGAAGTTTTCTAGATTTCTGCTACTTACATGTTTTCTTGTTGTGGTTCTTCCGAAAAAATCACTGCTAGTTGTACTAGCAGAACAACTTCTTGAAATTATTCAACTCCATTGTAATTCCTGGAGGATCAAGTACCGGAACTTTTCCCCTTTCCATTTTAAAAATGAGTTTGAAACATCTTTTCCCATCAAACCAGTGCCCAAACCAGACAAGAAGATCTGTTCATGAACCATTGCAAATAGTATTTTCTAACATAGATTGCTGAAATGATCTTACAGAGAAGGTTCTCGTTCCTTTTTCCTTGGCAGAATTGCCTGTAAGAGACAAAGTTAGTACAAACATTTTAATTTCCCACTTCCCTCTTCTTTTTTTCCCTCTCCTTTTTTTGGCAGTGACTTAGGCATATTTTTCGGTACTCATTGTGAAAGAAGGAAAACTCTGTGTGGCATCCCTGTAAGTGACGTAGCCATTTTTATCTAATCTGGGCCCACATAGGGTCAGGTCAAATCCTTCCCTCACTGCGTTTTGGATTTTGCTTTTATAGAAATAGAATTCCCTTCTGACAATACTATAATATCATAAATATAACACAATATAATATAATGCATCTCCACTTCATTTCAAAATCTGAACATATCACCATTCAATAAAAATCAATAGAAGACAAAATGTGTCATTATAATGAATGTCAACTGCAAATTAAACAGCACGCAGTACATCCTGATTTTCTCCTCTGAATCACAAGAACTGAAAAAGTAATAATCACTGTTTTGTTCCTCTTTTCCTTTTTATTTCTTGGAATTTTCCAACTGTGTTTCTCTTTTGCAATTCATGGTTATTCTCACAATACAAAAGATGTTTAACTAAGAAAGAGCCCGCCGTTCTGAACTGAGGCAAACATCTGAATGTCACTCAATAATAAAACAAGATCAACCTAAGGAGCTGCTTTTATCTGTTTAGCAATGTGACTGAGAATTAGTCTATTCCCAAATGAAACGGATGCATGACAGTACTGCCGTACTGACTTGAAAGCTTGGACGATGAAGGTTTAATTGTTTTCACTCTTGTAAAATGTAACTTAAGAACAGAAATGAAGGCAATTGGAATAGATAAACAAAAATATGTATGTACTTTCAGGGCCGTGTCAATTTTTCTGCAGGTAAAGGGGTTGCTTAGCATACTGAAAATATGAGGAAACTATAAAAAGCTTTCTTACCTTTGTCACTTTTGGGGCTGAGCTGAATGAATGGAGTTCTATAAAATGAAAGAAGTAGTAACTTGACTCACAACTGGACCAAATCAAATTCACTTTTGCCAACCATATTTGCCACAAATTCAGGTTGCTGTTTTTACGATATACAACTGCTGCCTCTGCACCTTTTGTGATTCAGTATCTTTATGCTAATTACTTTAATTCTTGGTAAATTATCACCAGATTCCTTCCACAAACAAACAAGTCCAAGCCCACTGGTGTTTGTTGTTCTGGTCTTTTATCATAACAACGTAAGAATAGCTGTAACAAGTTAGATGAAATATCGATTCAGTTTAGCATCTCTCTCTGACAATATCAACACAGAATGACCTAGGAAGAACATAGGATGGCCCTAGGAACATCCAGGATATATTTGAGAAATAGGTAAAGACGTGCCATACTCTCTGCCATCAACCTCCTTCTTTTCCATAGCAAAAAGAGCTTTGGCTCCTCTAAACAGGAGCCTTTATTCAATCCAGCCCATTCCTAAGCAGAATAAGAACACGACTAAGCCTGCAATGCAATGCAATGCAATGCAGTGCCATGCACCACATACATATCCAGCTATAATGCAGTTTTGAATTGTCACTTTAATAAACGAACATGTCTTCCTTTGCTCTTTTCCTGTTTCTTTCCTATGGGAAAGGGGAGCATTCCATATATATCTTTGTTTCCTACCAGAAAAAAAAGAAAAAAGAAAGAAGAAAGAAAAAAAATAATGAAAAAAGGCTCAAAAAATGGGGAACCATACAGCGGCTCGATAGACTCACTCACTGCCATTTCATGGCTAAGGGAAGTACCTGGAGCCTGGGCTGAAAGATCTACCGTGGGCTGCACAGTCCGTAATCACTAGCAACCGTTATCCTGGCCATGCACCATTGTGCTCTGAAGGTTTCAGCAGAGTTACTTCTGCTTTATGCCTCTATATTTAAAACAACAACATACAAACAAACAAACAAACATATATTTGAAACCTGTGCTTTTAAAATATATGTTTTTAGAATGTCCAAGTGTCATCCAAGTTCTCTTGAACTTGATTCTTAACATGCCTTAATCATAAGTCTTACGGATACCACAAAATGTTTCCAACCTAGGTTGTGTATTGCACAACTAGATCTTAATTTTCCCTGTCACCTCTGCAATTTTTCTTCTTTCTTCTTTCTTCTTTTCTTCTTTCTTCTTTCTTCTTTCTTCTACTTTCTTCTATCTAAGAGTTCTGCTCTTTGTGTAAAGGCTTTTCAACCAGGTTAATTTATGTGTATTTTAGTGGGAGATGTGGTACTACTAGTGAATTATTTTGAGAAGGGCTGCCTAAAAAAACCTTCCAAAAATTCTGTCACATCTCCTCTTATTTATGAGAATATTCTCATTACTTTTAGATATCTCATGTTAGAAAGAATAAATTGCCCCCTGTGCCAGCAAAGGTTTTATGAAAATTCAGAGATTTTTCCTCTGACTATTGTATCATACCCACAGTATGCGTTTAGGGGAATTATATTCTAAAAAAGGAAAGCTCGACTTTCTTTCCACAAATATGAAAACAAATGATCAGGTTGTTAAAGATGCCATTTTAAACACCAATGGAAAGCCTGTGCTTCTGGATGTAGGGAGTTGGGTCCTGTTCGGGTGTTTTGCCAGAAAATCATGAATGACGACGCAATCCATCACAACGAAGAAGCACAGATCTTGCATGTACACACTTCCAGAAAGACTGTCAAAAACCCCATGGAACAGTGCAAAGCAGACAGCTGCACCAGAGGGTCCAGATGGAGGAGAGCAGAACAAACATCAGTGGGAAATAAGGAAACACTATCTTGTCTCTTGTACCAGGGCTTGTGTCAGTGGTGTTATCCAATTGTTTCATGTAGTTACTAATAATGTACTAGTTAATCCCTGTTTTTTTCTGCTTAAGGAGTGTGGTCTAAAGTTTTGCAGACTGCTATGGAGTTCAATGGCTCTGGAATAAACTTGGCTGGTAAGAGAAGCCTTGGGGCTATGAGTAGTAAGACCCCCATGGAAACTCTGTGTGGATATAGAAGCACGACGACATGCGCTTCTTCAGATCTCTTAATAACAAGCATCTTGATTTTTAATTGTTCTTTCTCCATATAAAAGCATGCAAACATCTGGTTTTGGTTTTTTTTTTTTTTTTTTTTTTTTTTTTTTTTTTTTTTTTGCTGAGCTGCTCCCAGCCAGAGGATGCTTAGACTTTACCCTGCTTTTAAAGTATTGTTCATCCAACTCACTTTGAACTTTAAAGCTTTTTACTGAGATAACAGGATCTACAGTGTGAGATCAAGCTTAGAAATCACAGCTTGAAATGCCCATCCAGGGGAAGTCATGCAGAAAATGAAACATATCTGGCAGAACAAGACTATGGTTGGAGTGACAAGACAAAGTCAAGGAAAAGGGCAATGAGGAGAACCCCAGACAGGAAAAGGCTCCCTGGTGTTACTGGGAGGGAAGAGGGTAAAGGTACGGGGAAAATGAAGAGTTAAAACCCACCTAGCAAGGCTGAGATTGAAGTGTGTGAACAATCCCATCTCCCTGCTCCCCCCTCCTCCCAGTAAAGGTCATTCTGTGTGAAAACATTTTCCTGTCTCTATGTCTTTGCTTTTATTTTGGCCTTTATGTGGGGGAATTTTGTCTAGGTGCAATTGTGTCTGTTTCAAACTGTTCAATCTCTTAGCTGTCTCTTAAAAAAAAAAAAAAAAAAGAAAAGGAGCAGAGGGAGACAGTAAATTTAACGCTGGTTGTGTGGTACTGGATTACACAGAAGTTATAACATGGGCAGAAAAGGTCTTTTCTTCACCGGCATTTTTCAACCTGCCTCATATCCCTTAATGAAGTGCTCCCACAGAAGCATCCCAAAATGCTCCGCGTTCCCTACGGCCACCAGCCCCTCTCTCTGTCCGCAGTGCTGTGCACCTTGCTGTCTCACAGGCAACATTTGTCTGTGAGTTCTACAGTCCCCTGAGATAAGAAAATTCATTGCACAGTCGTCCTTGAACCACTGACCCTCAGTCAGTGTCTCTTTACTGGCACGGTTCAAAACTGGGATCTAGTCAGAAAGCCCATCCATCCCATAACAAACCTCCTGAGCAGACTCTTCCCTAGTACTCCGACACCACTGATGACAAAACAGGATAAGGAAAACCAAGCCACATCAGGTATGCAGTTTCCTCCTCTCATCCTCCATGCCTGGACTGCAGGTTTTGCTAATAATTATACATATATTGCAGTAATGCTTAACTCACTCTGCTTAGCCACAATAAGAGACACCACCTCACTGAAAAGGTTTGTGCTGATGTGTTCTTCACAACTGGAAAGATAAAAATGCAAACATGAAACACATTTTGTGTAAAATCAAACAGCTTCCACTGATTTAAAGGATGAGTTTAAGAATAGGAGGAAACTATTTTGACTCCTTTTACACTGTGCTGCTGATGCGATCTCATTTGCTGATAAAGCACTGCTATCGCAGTAAGCAGAACATACTTTTACAGGTTGTCTTCCTGCATTTTTTGATTATCAGGCTAGTCCTAGTGAAACAAACAAAACAAAGAAACAAAAACTCAACAACAACAACAAACCAAACCAAAACCCCCAAACCTGTTTCATGCATATCCAGAAGAGATCAAGACTTCTGGTATTTATGACTGGAGCTGTGCATGCCACTATGACTGGATGGAACAGCAATATGAGTACAAAGCAGTTTCCTCATATGACCAAGAGTGTGCTGGGAGCACTAATAGACAAGAGGCACAACTGTTCCCTCATTTAATTAATCTTTTGAAAGCACAAAACCAGCTTACTATTAGAACTAAGTCTTGCTGGGCTTTTAGGCAATGAGCTTCTATGGATAATAACTTACAGAATGTTTCAAAGCAGTTTTGATAACTTTTTGTTTGAAGTACCATTTACGCTTACTGAAGAATAATAAATAAAAGTTTTTCAATATTTTATTTAGCCAACAAAATTTCAGGGCAAAACTCCCCATATTCACATAATACACAAAGATACACAAAATGAATGTAGGTGATTTGAAAACAAGAGAACTGAAATGACACTTTCCGTCAACTCCAGCTTATTTCAGTTTTTGGAAAATAAATAAATTAAAGTAATAAAATTGTGAATAGTATATGATAATTTAAAAAAAAATATTTTTACAAACTAAGTATTAGCTCTTTGATGCTGTTATTAAGTGTTTAAATCCAAACAGGATTATTCTGTGTTAATTGACAGCAGGATACTAATGGTGGTTCTAAAAACATTACCTGTCTCAAATAAATAACTTTCAGGCAACCTTTAAGTTACTGGAAGTGTTGAGAAAAAAAGATTAGATTTAAGAAAAAACCTTTTTTCCTTGAAGGAGATTTTCTGCCCTTAAGTGCGGAAATTGCACTGAATAACACTGAGTTGTTATAAAAAAGACCTTTCTGTACTTCCAGCAGGACAGATAGAAACATAAGGCTTTAGGGCAGTATGAAGGCAACTAAATGATCTAAATTGTTCTTATAAGTTACTGAAGAAAAAAAAAAAGATAAAAAATAAAAAGCTGAGAATAACGTCTCAAAATAGAATCCCATTTTTTCTTGGTATATGGCATTTTTTTTTACAGCTTTCTCTCTTTCTAAAAAAGACTGAGAATGCTCGTCTACAGATTTTACACCTACATTTATTAGTGTATAAATGTAATATTTACATCTGAGTATTTATTTTCATGGATATTAACTTATTGACATGAGACTGTGGATATAAATATATGAATGTGTTCTTTGTGAGTGTGTGTGTACATGTCTGTATATATGGATAGATATGTATGTGTTTATTTTTTTAAAGTTTCATACAAAGACACAAAAAGCATAGCCTTTGTATGATACTTAAAAAAAATAATCACACCACCATTATTGCTTTGTCTAATTTCAGACTCTTCTCAGCATATGTTCCTGTCGTCTGTCTGCACTGCCACTTAGAAATAAGAGACAGAGACGGATTCTTAAAAAAAAAAAAAAAAAAAAACAAACAAAAAAACCCAACCAAAACCTAGAACATCTCGTTTATTCTGGTTTCATTTCTCATTTTAAAAAATCATTAAAAATGACATTGTCCTCTAATTTTTGCTCTATGCAGCAGCTGCCATTGTCAAGCTGTTGTCTTTGTTACAGCATTTTTTGTGAGAGAGATTGCAAGCCTACGTTTGGTTTGGGGTTTTTTTGTTTGGTTGGTTTTAAACATGACAGCTTGCTTTTAGTTTGAAACAGATTTTAATGTAAGCAACCTCTCTTTTTAACCCTAATTTCTCTTTTAAAAAATCCACTCTTGAAGAAGAACAGAGACAGACGCATAGCTGGAGAAATTGCAATAACTTCATCTGATCCACACCAACTGAAACTGTGGGGTGAGGAAATAATACCAACAGTCTCTGTATGGATTATATTAAATGGTGCTTTAACTTGGCTGATGTAAGAAAGGCAGTCAACATACAAACAATAATTGATCTACTCTTTCTTCCGTTTAGGCCTATTTGCGTGATGTTTTGCAAAGCTGTCTATATTTCCAAACACAAAGGGAAAAAGATGTTTTCTAAATCTTTTTCTCCCCTATCCAAGATCAAGGGCAGAAAGTAAGGGAGGAAAATTGTCCAGCTAAGTGGGACCCTGAACATACCCCAGTCTGGGTTCAGAAACCTGAGTTATGTGAACAATGCAGCAACAGCCGATAACTAATGTCAAACTTCCAGGACAAGAGTATTTACTAGTGATCGTTCCCTGTATCTAATTTTTCTCACAATTGACACTTCTGAAAATCAGATTTTCAGAGGTCATATATTTAACATTTTTTTTGTGTTAGTGTGAGCCCTGGTAAGGTAACACAAATTAGGGCTATCACATATGTGCAACCCAAATCCTATTGACACATCTTCGAATTACAAGCAAACTTCTGCATTTGCATGTGGGAAACAGAAGTTTTGTAGCTTCTCAGATGCTGGTCCAAATAAATACATTCCAACTTTAAAAACTTAATTTGAATTTTTAAGTTAGGTGTGTATTTTCTCACCTGAGATTTGAAAGGTCCTCAAGAAGAATTTTTTCTCTTCATTGTAAATATGTGGGTCCATGGACAGCAGCACTCAACTTCACTGACTAGAACTGAAATTAAATGGGATGATTCATGGATCTCAGTCTGCATTCTTTCATCACCCTTTCTTCAGCATACACTTCTGTAATTGATCTACATTCCATTCCATGATAAAATATTCACAGCCCTGAGAAATCTATATTAAAAACCTTGCAAACAACAAAGCACAAAAAATGTATATTTTCTGAAATCACATCAATTGCTGAAAATGGTTCTCTGCATGATCTTACAAACAGTTTATACTGGCATAATTCAGAGGGGTACAAAAAAAGGAAGAAGAATGGAAGGAAGGTGGAATTTAAACTTTATTGCCATTTAATTCCCTAACATACAAAATTACCGTCTTAGTGCATGCAATGCCATTAGTTGAAAATTTTCTAACTTCCTCTCCACACTGACTAGATTTCCTTCAACTGGAAAACAAGAGAACGAATATGTTCATTATGTGAATTAAGGCCAAATTGATTTTTCAGTGGTCCATTTAAAAAGATCCTTTTCTGTACGAAATACCAGTCAAACTTCAATTGCATACTTCATGAGATCCATCTGTGACTTCTGCTTCAAGGTATGAAATCTACTTACAGTGTTTTCCAAAAAAGAAATGTCTGAAGCACAGTTTCCTCCTCTTTGTAAGAAACAGAGATTTTAAACAAGTTTAACTTCTTTTTTGCTCCCCAGTATGAGGTTAATTTTACCCTGGACATGTATTTATAAGTTCAAATCTGTCTGCAACCACAGCGGTAGCAGCTAAGAACACTATAATACACCAAACATATTTCTGCATGTGTTATCTGTGTATGGATATACATGCTTATATCATATTTAACAAGATTGCTGAATGAGAAATCTATGTATCTTTTTATCTCTGATGTCTTGGGTCTCAATAAAAAGCTAATCATATCCATTATGTATATTGCACATCAACTCCTATTTACAAGGACACATATATATTAATCATGTTGCATGATAGAGTGATTCCCAAGAATATCATCTTTTTATATATATAATCTGTAATGGGTAGCTCAGTTTACAGCTGATGTTTAATTAGGACCTTGCAGTTGCAATAAACTTTTTTTTTATTGCGCTCAGCCAAGGTACAGTATAATGAAATGTAAGTGACCCAAACTAAATGGAAGCACTGAAGTAGATAATGTGGCAATATATCAAGTAAAATACACTGATTCTGCAGTCAGTTCATGCCCTAATGGCAGAAAAAGGGTTTGAAAACCACTTTAACCATAAGTAAGTGTGTTTATGTATTATTCACAGTAGCAAATAATTGCAAAATGTCAACATTTCATTTTCCTCTTAAGAATTTCTTTTGATTAGTGACCTAATTAACCATTAAAAGGGGAAAAAAGGAGTATGTATTTTTATTTTTTATTTTTAAACTCTAAATATGAAAAAGTAAAAGTGTTTCTTACTAGAGAGTAATTTATGGTCTTAAAATGTCACAGTCAACATTAATAGTCTTTAAGTGATCAGAAATAAAATAAATAAATAAAAATATAGTCTGCTGTCTTCACCTTACAGAGTGTTTTTTTCTTATGTATGTATGTATATATGTATCTATTTATGTATTATTAGTAACATGAAATAAGAAATACAAATATTTCAACAATTTTCTGGGGATCTCCCTCCCTCACCACTTTTTTACAGAAATTCTACAAATTTTCTGCAGGAAATAGTGGAAAGCAGCCATAATCTGCATATGCCACTGTTACATGTTTTCAACTATCAGAGACCTGCTGTTCAGCTTACTAAGCTTACAATATAGACAATGAAGTAAGGCTGGATTTAGGACATAGTTCTTTCACCAAATGATAAATGGGGACAAAGAATTACAGATGTTCACAAGTTTCTTTAATATGATTATCAGCTACCTGCAGGTGGCTCTCCTTAATTTAACATGTTAGTAGACATTTTTATTATTGTCATTACTCTTTTTCTGTTTGTGTAGCAGTCCCTAGGATGTATGCTTTGGACCATGACTGCCCATTTCTAGACTCCACACAAATACACAGCCTCCAACAATATTCCTTACCCTAGAGTGTCCCCAAAATGAGACCAAAGTCACTGAGCAAGGAATGTGACAGAGAGTTTAGAAACTTTATCTACAATATAGTTCTGTATCTAGTTGCCACAAATGATGCCTACATATAAAATATAGACCCTCAAAATTGCTTCTGAGAGGTGCTTGAATTTCTTAGGAATTAATGAAATTGGCTGACAACCAAGACCACAACTCCAGGTATGAGCAGAATTATACTATGTATGAGCAGCTCTGCATGCAAACTTGTGAAGATTACCGGTTATCTCCCCACTTCGCACCATTTATACCCATTCTGAAAGAAAATCTTGTAGCACAACTATTAGTATATGCTTTCCACAATAAACTGGTTGGACTAGATGATCTGAAAGGTCTCTTCCAACATAGGCAATTCTATGATTTTATGATTCAGTGCCGACAGTATTACATGTTTTCATTAGATAATTTCCTGGCATGTAGGATTCTGAGATGCAACTCTCTGTTCTGCTAAACTGCACGGAAAAAATTAATCCCAAGGCTCCATTCTTCCTGAGTGAGTCCTTATCATTATATTACAGTTTTTGGTTTGCCTTCTCATAAAGTGTTTAAAAATTATACCCTAAGTAGAATATCCACAACAGATTGGATGGAGAAAGACCTTTAAAGAGGTAGTGCTTAGAGCTTGGCATGCTGGCGAACTCAACTGAGTCCCTGCTCAAATTTCTCATTTCTAACCCCCCCGCCCCATTTTTTAATACACATTTCTTGTTCAGCCATGGTAAAAATATCAGTCTATCTAATTCAAGCTGAAGCTTCCATTGAATTCAATAGGCTTTATATCAAGATTCAGTCCTGCTCAACACCACTTAAGGAGTCTATAGATGAACCAAACCCCCTTTTTTCCTGGTGATTCCTTCTTCAGTGCTACAGATGAAAATCCAGGCACCTGTTTAGAAAACTATTAATTATTTGGTTCATATTAATCCACTGTTGGTGGACTGTGGACTAATAATCTCTCAAGAAGTTTCACACTTGAAATTTCTGGTACTGCTCACCACATGCTAGATATTTAATAAAAATAGTATCCCTTCTACCATTATGCAAACATTTTTCTCTATATAAGTCAGTACCCTCTGGACTCGTCCATGTACATAAGATAAAATATAAATGACTTTCAGGCCAAAAATTTAAAATAAAGGCCTTTCCATCTTATTATATATAGCTTTTGATTGAAATATAAAAACATAGCAAAATGTGAGACAAACCTCCAAAAGTAAACTTCCTGGTTTGCCAAGTCCCACCCCCACAAAAAAAGGAGAAAAGGAGGCACACCAAAATAAAATGAACTTCTTAAAGATTAACTTAAAACCATTTGCATTTGATACCTGTTGACTCCTAGAGAGTTCAAAATAACATTTACAGCTCTTGCTTTGAACTCTAGTTAAAAAAAAAAATATGCATATCCTATCTCAACTTTATTATTGAGGTTTAATTTGTTACAGTATATTGCTGCACTAACTATCCATTAGTGAAGTGAACACACTACTAATGAGGTAAAGAACATTAGTTTAAACCATCTTCCCACAGGTCTATGCTAATGCATAAACCTTGTGTTTGTTGCGGGACGTGGAGGTGCAAATCATGATTTACTGTGATTCAGTTCATAAGATAAGGCAAGCTAACTTGACTATGTGTCTGAATACATAACTATTAATGGATTGACCACCCAAATATGGTTTGCAGATGTTTGGATAACAAAAAACTTGTGTTGTAGGACAACTTCAGATGTTTTGTCTATCCTATCTGTGTTTGGTTTACAGAAAGTGGGGAGGATTTAGTGTCAAAGAATTTTGTCTAAGTTACCCAAGCCCATTCAGTATCTTCTAAACAATTATTACATAATTGTTTAATGACATAACTTTGCAATATGCAGAAATTTACCTTGGGTCATTTATGTTTACATGAGTGAGTTCCTATTCAATTAGTGTACATACTCTTATTTAAATTCTCAGTTCTCATATAAAGAATTTCTTAAAGTTTTCTTTGGTCTTAGGAAAGTTTTCTTTCCTGGAGTGGATCAGAGAAAGGACAAAGTAAATGAGACATTCCTAATGCATTGGGTAGGAAGGAGTGAGATGGTGATAGTAAGAATAAAGAGACGAAAGGTTTCTGTAAGGATAAGCAGAGAAAAGTGCAATGCCATGTATAATTTGTTTTAAAACACACACACACACAACTCAGCTAAATATATTTATGTTTACTGCCCTAGAAAATTGTTCCCCTTGTGCCATAATGCATTGTCTCCTGAATGGTAGCAAAGGTTTTATGCCTACAGGACCTTGGAAACTGAATCAATGCAATGCTCTGCTCTGAAATGTTTGGGGAAAAAAAAGAAAAAAAAAAAGGAGAATTTTTATGGACAGATATGTGCCTTATGCACAGTTTGTATCTGCAGAGCAAAAAATAGCTGTTTATATCCTTGTAATGCAAACAATTTGGCAATCTGTTTTGCAGTGTGGTCCCGGGAAGAGATGTGATGGCACAGCTGAGATAATGAACTGTAGTGACAGGATGGGAATAAGTCCCCAGGGGGGAACTTTTCTTGGTGCTTCCCACAAGGAAGAAAACACACTTGGAACCAGACCCTAAGGTATGAGGCAGGCAAGTGTTGAAAGGGCCCAATTTTCACATGTGCTCGTGTGAAAATAACACCTCATGTAGGTACTGCACCCTCTTCGATGTTGCTGAGAAGCAACTGAAAATAGATTTTTCTCTCAAGTCAAAGGTTTTAAATTTCTGCAATTATCCCACCAGTTTTCATCACTTTTGATACAAATTAAGTTTTGGTTTCTCCACTGTGCACCATACTGAAGTGCTTATTATCAGATCTGCACATAAAAAAAGCTTAGGATATAAGCACCCGAGTCCCAAAGGGGCATAGCCAACTTACAGAAAGTGGATCTAGGACAGGTCTCAGGTGTTTTCAGATGCATGCGTTATCCAGAGTAGTAGAAGAGCTGCAAACATTAGCTTGAAGTGTATTTTCATCAAAGGACAGTGTTCAAAAGAAACCAAAATGTTTCACGTATGCTTCTTGATTTTTAAAAAACTTCTGCTGGGAAAGTCTCTGAGGTTCAAGATATCTAGTTACATTTGATGAGAGAAAAAGAAAGAGGGAGAAAGAGAAAAGAAGGGAGAGATAGACCTAACAATATTTGCAAGATTTTGTTTTATTTTTCATGTATAGAAATGCTGAAACCTCAGAACCTCTTTGCAAATATGTATTGTTTTCCCTTTTGGATATAGGTGTAGTTACAGACTGTAGCTATTAGCTCTGCTGGAGAAGCGAAGAAGATCATTCTGCATATATACGTGTGTGTTTATATCATTTTTTTTTTTTTTTTCCCCTGGCGTTTGTGGGTTTGTGTTAGATATATCATTGATGGAATGTTCGAGACAGTCTCTGAATGTAAATCAGGTTTCTCTTCTGATTCTTTCATAGATTCATAGATATGATGTCCAGAAGGAACCATTCTGATCTTCAAGTCAGACTTCATGCAAAACACCAATATAGGTTTTCCTTGAATTAATTACTGTTACAAATCCAACAGTTTTACTTGAACTAGAGGATTACCTTCAGAAACAAAACAAAATGAAATGACATTTTAAATATAACTCTCAAAATATGCAGGGGTTTTGTCTTTTTTTTTAAACAGCTTGTTCCCAACATATTTCTTTGTCTGAATACAATGAAATATGTTTTCTTAATGTAGAAATATTCAGTGTGTATGAACTGTGCAGTACTGAGATGGCAAATTGATCCCACCAAAGACTTTTGAAATGTACTGTAACAACACAAAACAGATCATTAGTAAAAGAATCATAAGTGGTTACTTCTCTGAAGCTCAGCTTCTTTACAGTTCTTTTACGCTGGGAGATGTCTATAAAGAACAAAGCTTTCCAAAACTTCTCCACAGCACGGTTAAGACAATAGGCCTCTACTGTGAACCTGAGCTGTCAGACAGAAACCAGTGGACCATTTCAAGTGCTTTGCTTCCATTCTGCCTCTGCTGCTCAAAAATGTACACTGTCAAGCAGGCCTGGATACTTCCAGTCTGATTTAAGACACAAAAGAAAGGTTACGTTCTTAGTCACAGTATGGGAGAAAAGTAATGCACCCTGCTGATCTGATCTGTCCTCTGGAACACCTCAGAGTCTGTAATTTCAGTATTTGAGGTTTAGAAAAAGCTAATTTACAAGCCTTCAGCCAGCCAATAATATTTATAGAGTAATTCTTTCTGAGAACTGTCCCTAAAAGGGGAAATTCCAGAACAATGTACCACAATCACTCAACGAAATATTTCAGAGGCAAAGGTCACCACTTCCAAGCATGTACACTGGGATCTCGACATAAGACTGTTCCTCAATTTATTATTTAACCATTCAGTTGTGATACATGCAAAGGGGAATTTTTCAGCCCAGCAAGCAGCTTAGGCTATTTGGAAGGTTGAAGATCTAGATTAGAATTTGCGGTGGGTGTTCTTACGTGAAGTAGGAAGATGAAGAGGAACAAACGGCTATTTAATGCCCTGCTTGGCCAGGTTAGTCAAGGGAACAGCCTAAGCCCAGGCTTTTTGTAATGTTATTTGCTAGTGTTCAGGAACAAATAGTGAAGGGGTTTCAGAAAGGCCTTTGTTTTGACCTTAAATAGAGCCAATTTGCTAAGCTGAATAGTTCTTTTGGTATTTATTAGTACTTCTTTTATTTCAATTTTATGTTATGTAGAAAGCAAATAACAATACAAAATGATCAGAGCTGCTTAGGTGGGAAAGCAATGAAGGGGGGAAAAGAGGAAAAAGCTACCCAGGTAGAGCTATCATAAAAGACAGGATTTGGTGTTTCTTTTCCCAGGCATTGTTGTCTTTGAAGGTCATAATTTCTGTGTTGACCTACAAGTCCTTTGGCATACAAAGAGACAGATCAAGCTGAAGCTTGTATGAAGTTTCAAATATCAGACATTTCCTCTGATGGAAGACACCTCTGACTCAAACCAAGGCCAACTTTCAAGTTAGAAACAACTTCAGAGTTAGATAAGGCTGTTCAGGGTCATATCCAGTCATATTTTGAATATCTCTGAAGATGGAGATTCTATGGCCTCTCTTGACAACCTCTTCCAGTGTTGAGGTAACTCCTTGATTTAAACATTTCTAGTGATGAAAAATCCAACATAACCCTTGACATGTCATTCCCACACATTGTTCATTACATTTCCTGTTAAACCTTAGTTTTATTTATAGTTCACATTTCTCTAGCTTCAACTTACAAACACTTCATCTTGCTTTTATTTTGTCTGCTAAACCCTTTTATTCAAATTATGCTTCTCACATTTATAAGAAATATATTTATAAACTATGGTCATGTCACCCTATTTATAAGCTGAATAGATCAAGTACCTTGAATGTCTCATGATGTGGCATGTTTAATCCATTAGTCATTCGTAAGGCTTTTCTCTGAAACCTATCTTGTTTTTCCACACTGTTTAGAATTTTGGCCATGAAAAGTGGATGCACTATTCAAGCAACAATTGTAACTATTCCAAATAAAGAAATAATATAGGTATGGAGCTTTTTCAGCTTTTAAGTCAAATGCATCTTAATTCCAGTTTTAGAGTCCAGAGGCAATTCTCTTCAGGGGCTGAACCTGCTAGATGACAAATATAAACAAAAAGGGCCAGTCAATTCCCCAGGCTCATTCTACGTACATTGTACTTTTCAAGAACACATTTGACTTTTTATGCAGTAGGGGGTACTTGTCGTTGCATTTTGCAATCTAGCTTTCAATATGATGGATCAAAAATTCATACAAGGTCACTATAACAACAACAACAATAACAAATTCCATCAATGTATAAATCAGGAACCTCTGCGGTGGAGTAGTGACATTCAATACACAGGGAAGCCATTTCAGAAACATTCACTAAATTTCATAAGCTTGTGATTAGAGCAAGGGACCTGGAGCATTACTTTGAGATTCCAGGGGAAAGACTGGCGTAACAAAACTACAATTGAGTCAATGGTGAGTCTTTTAACATATGTTCAGACAACTTTCTGAACAAAGTTCACTGATGTTCACAGGCTTCTCCAGGGTCTGATTTATAACCTCAAACTGAAATTAAGCACAACTGTCAAGCTTGATAATTAACCTGGAATTAGTGGTGACAACAACATACCAATGCGGTTCTGCAGTCACGTTGTTTGGACCTGCTGATACTGTGACCTGACAATGCAAAGATGCTCCAGTAGTTTCTAGTGCCAGGCAAGTAAATCCATACTGTTTCCAGGGTCTGTACTTTTTTTTTTTTTTTGTGTGTGTGAATATACTGTGCCATTTTCACAGGCCAGACCATTTTGAAATTGCTTTAGTATTTCCAGATGTTTCTGCATGAGGCAGTGTGATCAGGAACAGAGAGCACTTCTGAGCCTGAGCCTCTTCTGAAAACATAATCACAGTTACCTCTGAATTAAAACACCATTTGTAGCAAAAAAGTGCCTGGTGTACTATTATCTTTTCTGTATCAGGAAGCCCAGTTCTTGAAACTGTCTCAGAGAAGTGGACATGAATTCTTAATATTTTTCCCAACCCTCACTGGAGATATTTGAAGATCCCAATTTTCATTACTGCTGCCTATGTTCACTACTTATAAACTCCACCAGAAGTCTGAAGAGCACAGCACAGAAAATTGAGCCTCAGCCAGGGTCTGAAGAACTGACACAATCAGGCCACTAGCTCCTTTTTAAACATGGCTTAGCAATGACCCATTAAAGGAGATCCCTTGTCTTTGAAATGTAGTCTCAGTAAATTCTCTGTCAATTAAAAATAAAATGTATTAAAAGAAAAATGACCTAAAAAATATAGGTTTTTTTCTTCTTTTTTAATTCCTTTTTTTTTTTTTTCCTTCTTTTTCAGAATGACTGCAGCATACAAAGCAAACTTTTCTAATTTGGAAAGCTTAACCCTGGTTCCTTGCTCATACCCTCCTCCGCCACACACACATGCATGTATTTAATTGAGTTCCTGACAGTTCAATACAGCAGATAAATTTCTTCAAGCATTGCTTGATGACATTTTTTAGTAGCAAAGCAGTTGGAAAGCTTATGTACAGAAAGTTAAGGGGAACGTGACTGTGTTGGATGCAATAAAAGCTCAGTTTAGTTCATACACGCTTTTATACAGGTTGCTATTACTTTGAAAAGCTTCTGGCATTCTGCAGACAATAAGACGGTCATAAAATCCCTTCCTTCCTGAAAACAACCCGGTTGAAACCTTTCTGTATGAGAGAAGCAGAAACCTTCCACAGCTCTACCTCATCTTCCCCAGAGGACGAGTGTATTGTCATTTCAAACCTATTAGTGGGCACTTTTAGTGCAGATGGCGGGTGTTGGGAGACAGTCAGCCTGACTACACATAGCCTCTTTCCCCAGCCAAAAAAGCCCTTGTGACTCTGAGAAGATCCCGTAGTGGTCAGAAGCATGAAAGGGGGACTCATGTCATCCAATCTCTGTAACTGAATGTCTCCTAAAGATTTATGTATTTGTGATTCCTGAGAACCACGGACATTTCTGGAATCAAAGTTTAGCATAAGGCTACAGAAATCTGCAAGAGCAGCTGTGTTAATAAATTGTTTTAAGTCTTGACACGTGTATAGATTTACTTTCTACTAAACAGTTGAACAGATTTCCACGAGCGAATCTAAAATTTATTGTAGAGGAGATTCATCCCATGTAGTGTATTACATATTTCATACCTAACTCCAAGAGATGAATCCAAATCATAAGCTTCCAAGGAATCTGTAGTTAATGTCCATACATTTTTTTTGCTCAGAAGAGTCTATTTTTGGTCAGGTAGATTGATTTGTAAACACATTAAAACAAAAGGTCAGCACATTTCTGCATATATTCTGATGTTAAACTAGAAGTTTGTCTATAACAAGTCCTCTGATTTCTGATACTTCTAGGTCTTGGTAGCTCAGGCACAGTTTAATTCACTCCAGTGGAGTTGCATTCTCTTACACAAACAGTGAATTTAGTTCACCAGCAAGATCAACGGTAATGTATGATGATCCTATATCTAAATGATTTGTTGTCTGGATATTTATGTTGGGGAAAATTAAACAGAAAAGATGCCTATATGATTAATCTTTGGTTCATTGCTTCAAATGAAGCGAACTCTCAATAATTTTTATTTAAAAATAAATAAATAAATAAATATTGGGTATCTTTTTTTGTAAATGTGTTCTTTTTCACTGAGAATTGCTGAGCGTGAAGTATTATATATTAGGTTATAGTTCTGTAGTCTATCAAAATAGATGATCCTCTTAAAATATGTGAATCTGTGAATTCATTATGTAATTTTACATCAAATACATATAAAGTTATGATTGCTTTTTATTATTATTAGTTGTTGGGGTTTTCTTCTTTCATTTTGTTTGAAAGCTGATGGAATATGAGAATCCCTGAGAAGATCAGCCTTCACAAAGAAAAGTTTTTCTGGATAAAAGATTGGGAATGTGAAGCAAATATATTTCACAAGCTCAGAATCCAAAAAAAAAAAATTAAAAAAAAAATGTTCCCCATGAGTGTCCATGGCACAGTTTATCTGGTTTGTCACAATGACGTTCTGCTAAATATTTCTTAGACGGGGCAACATTTTAAATCTATCATTTCATGCATCTATGTATTCACATGAAATAAATGAGACTTCGGCACTTTTTTGCAACGCTAAACTTTTTATCAGACTTGGTTGAAACCAGCTGGCGGGTTATCAGTCAAGAGGGGAGTCTGAGAAACTAGCAGAACAGAATCATTCATACTTCTTTACTACAGAAAAATGATCTTGACCAGTAATTCTCTGACATAATTTTACAGAATCATTCATAATTTTGCAAAGATTCACATTTTTTCAATGGTGAATATAAATAATATTATTAATATCATGGTAAGCATTGCTGTTTGCCAACCACTATTTTTTTGTGGATTTTTTGGGGGTTTTTTTTTTTTTTTTTCAAGACTATTCTGTCTTGAATGTGTTATACATAGTTTTACAAAAAAAAACTATAAAATCTAACAGAGCCTGATAAACTTGCTACAGGTTTTTGAAAACCAATATATATTGCAAGGATACAATTTTCTATAAAATTCTGTATAATAGTTTAACAATTCCATAGAAAGATGTCATTCTTTACTGCATTATGTTTCATCTCAGAATTTCTTTTATATAACTCTACTCTTGTTCTTTTAAATCCTGTTGTGCCAGAACAAAATAAAAGATTACATTTATATGTCATCCTCCATCTGGATAAGTAAAAAATCATGTTAGAAGCTACCTACCACCATAAATGTAACCATACCTGGTGCAAAGAGTGTGCAGGTTCACCTTACATGAAAGTGCACTAATAAATACTCTGTACATCTCAATGTATAGAGGCAGCTTTAGATAAAGAAGATTATATTAGCACTGCATTTGGTAAGATGTCCTTCAGGGTTCATGAAAACCAAAACAAGTAAGAATGAGTCAGAAAAATGCCCTTCAGGAATTATTCGGGTGTGATGGATTCTCCCCTGGAGTAGGATGTGTAGTAGATGACCTGGTGTCATTGCTTGCTACTTCAATTTTATGTATTAACAGAATATGGAACCAGTAGTCAAATTTGCAAAATATTATGGAAAAGATTTGTTTACAATGGAAAGAGAAGTGTTATTTACGATGTCTACACTGTCTATACTACTGTTCAGTTCTTGGGCAGGCTGGAAGTGGTGTTCCACATCTGTTCTGGCATGGTCTGTTCTGGCTTTGATCCCAATATAGGAACCAGTCAGGCTGTGCCAATATCAGCATTTTACTTGACATCAAAAACGCACTGTTGAAATGAATCTTTTTATCATCTCTGTGTACCAGGCTTAGTTTACTACCACCAAGCAGTCTTAATGCACATGGATGAGATTCTTTTAGGAAACCATATACACAACCAATATGTATTGACCTTAAATAGCAATAGTTCAAGCCACAGGGTACAATTGGTCCTGTTCTCATGCAACTGCCCGTAACATATATGGCATGGCCATATGATCACCCATACCAACTGTTTTTCGTTGTAGATAAACTCCTATTGCACCACACTGCTTTTAACGCAGATTTAGCTTCTGAAAGATTTCTTTATAACCTAATGGACTTTTGATGCAAGGAGGATGGAGTTGAAATGCAATAGATCCTAAGACTGGATAATAGGGCTGTTCTTCTGGACTGAAAATAAGTGCAATTCAGTGGTCAAGGACCTCAGAGGAAGCAGAATGTAGCTACATAAATTGTGTTTATTTCCTTGGCCTTGGCAGACACAGATCTGCAAGATATTTGTATTTCATCCTCTTAATAAGTGTTAAAGAAAAAAAAGACCCATTATTAATTATGTAACCTACTTGTCAGAGCTCAAATTAATTATACTCCTTTTAGAATAAACATCTTTTAATTACAGAAATTTTGAATTAAAGCTATATATTTTTGCAAATAATTTTTATTAGACATGCTGCATAGCTTTTAAGACAACACAAAATAGAAATTGCTCTGCTACAGTATCTTTTCTAAACATGCAGAATCCTAATGAATCACCATATTTTGTGATAACTGATCAGTGGATTACAATATTCACTTTTTTCACTTTTTAAAAAAATTATGATTATTATTTCTTCTAGCATTAGTCTTGCAAAAACCACAATGAACTACCTGTCACTGGTATTGAATAAACAATAAAGATTATCCATTTTGTGACTGTATCACCAACGTTTATCTGTAGTTTTATGTTGGTCACATATTAAACCATGGCAAATCATTGCCTGCTGTGAACTTAAGCAGAACTTCAATTCTTAAACGTCCCTTCCCTTCCCTTCCCTTCCCTTCCCTTCCCTTCCCTTCCCTTCCCTTCCCTTCCCTTCCCTTCCCTTCCCTTCCCTTCCCTTCCCTTCCCTTCCCTTCCCTTCCCTTCCCTTCCCTTCCCTTCCCTTCCCTTCCCTTCCCTTCCCTTCCCTTCCCTTCCCTTCCCTTCCCTTCCCTTCCCTTCCCTTCCCTTCCCTTCCCTTCCCTTCCCTTCCCTTCCCTTCCCTTCCCTTCCCTTCCCTTCCCTTCCCTTCCCTTCCCTTCCCTTCCCTTCCCTTCCCTTCCCTCCCCTTCCCTCCCCTCCCCTCCCCTCCCCTCCCCTCCCCTCCCCTCCCCTCCCCTCCCCTCCCCTCCCCTCCCCTCCCCTCCCCTCCCCTCCCCTCCCCTCCCCTCCCCTCCCCTCCCCTCTCCTCCCCTCCCCTCTCCTCCCCTCTCCTCTCCTCTCCTCTCCTCTCCTCTCCTCTCCTCTCCTCTCCTCTCCTCTCCTCTCCTCTCCTCTCCTCTCCTCTCCTCTCCTCTCCTCTCCTCTCCTCTCCTCTCCTCTCCTCTCCTCTCCTCTCCTCTCCGTGAGCTCTCATGGCAAGTGCAGTGTGGCCAAGGGATCAGGGCCAGCCAGCGTGGGTTTAGGAAAGGGAGGTCCTGCTTAACCAACCTGATCTCTTTCTATGACCATGGGACCCGCCTTCTGGATGCAGGGAAGGCTGTGGACGTTGTCTATCTGGACTTTGGGAAGATCTTTGACACCGTGCCCCATGGCATTCTCCTGGAGAAGCTGGTGAATCATGGCATAGACAAGTGTACTCTTTGCTGGGTTAAAAACTGGCTGGATGGCCGTGCCCAGAGAGTTGCGATTAATGGGGTGAAATCCTCTTGGCAGCCGGTCACCAGTGGTGTCCCTCAGGGCTCAGTTTTGGGGCCAGTTTTGTTTAATATCTTTATCGACGATCTAGATGAAGGGATTGAGTGCACCCTCAGTAAGTTTGCAGATGACACCAAACTAGGTGGTAGTGTTGATCTGCTGGAGGGTAGGAAGGCTCTACAGAGGGACCTGGACAGGCTGGATCAATGGGCCAAGGCCAACTGTATGAGGTTTAATAAGGCCAAGTGCCAGGTCCTGCATTTCGGTCCCAACAACCCCAAGCAACGTTACAGGCTTGGGGAAGAGTGGCTGGAAAGCTGCCCCGCAGAAAAGGACCTGGGGGTGCTGGTGGACGGCCAGCTTAACATGAGCCAGCAGTGTGCCCAGGTGGCCAAGAGGGCCAACAGCATCCTAGCCTGTATCAGGAATAGTGTGGCCAGCAGGAGCAGGGAAGTGATGGTGCCTCTGTACCCGGCACTGGTGAGGCCTCACCTCGAGTGCTGTGTTCAGTTCTGGGCCCCGCTGTACAAGAGGGACATGGAGGTGCTGGAGCGTGTCCAGAGGAGAGCTACCAGGCTGGGGAGGGGTCTGGAGACCAGGTCATCTGAGGAGAGGCTGAGGGAGCTGGGCATGTTTAGCTTGGAGAAGAGGAGGCTGAGGGGAGACCTCATTGCCCTCTACAACTCCCTGAAAGGAGGGTGTAGAGAGGTGGGGGTTGGCCTCTTCTCCCAGGTGGATAATGACAGGACCAGAGGAAATGGTCTGAAGTTGCATCGGGGAGGTTTAGATTGGATATTAGGAAGAATTACTTTACTGAACGAGTGGTCAGGCACTGGAACAGCCTGCCCAGGGAGGGGGTTGAGTCACCATCCCTAGAGGTGTTTCAGAAATGTCTAGATGTGGCACTTCAGGGCATGCTCTAGTGGCAGAGTCTGTAGGTTGTTTGGTTGGACTCGATGATCTTAAAGGTCTTTTCCAACCAGGAAGATTCTATGATTCTATGATTCTATAAATTAAGCTGGTTGATCAAAGCTTCCCCATCCTTACTGGGGATGAAAGAAAGAGAGAGAGAGAAAGGCTTGTTTATATAATTTCTGTCCAGATTTCTGTTCCAGGATCTAAACATTCACTTGCATTATACATAAGATAGATTCAGACCGGTTCTTAGACCAGAGGAGTTCAAGCTATCAGGTAAGGGAAAATATGGACCACGACTAGGAAAATAACATAAATATTGCCAGCAGGAACAAGGAACATTTACCTGAGCCAAAGAAGGTGTATAGCTCACCAATTTGCAGTTTTACTCAGTGTTTTCATTTACTGAGTGCCTTGAGTTTAGTTGCTCCTACTAAGCAATGGCTGGTAGAGGGTCTTTGGCATTTTAACCAGGCATTTCTATCATATTTTGGGGATCCTCTCAGCCCAAGATGCACAAAGCATCAATCCATATGAGCTCTGGCCATCTCTGGCATGTGATTTTACAACTTGCAGTCAAAGAAATATTGGGATTCTACCCCAAACAATGATGCACACTTCCCAGATATTTTTCTAACAAAATCAAAATGAGAATGCAAAAAAAAACCCACCCCACATGTTTTGGTTTTTTTTTCCTTTTTTTTTTTTTTTTTTCTTTTTAAAGTCCTCCTGCAAAAGAGTGGTAGCTTAGTCATACTTATTTGGGAAGCTGAGCTTTTTATAGAAAGGAAATGGAATATATGTTCAAAAATATATTAGTTACCTTACCATCCCTGATAAATAATAACATTTTTATTTTAGCTTGGAAATACGAAAAAAACCTGACCAAATATAAGTTTCCCAAGATAGCTAAGTATAGAGCACTCCTAATATTTTGCAGGATGTTCAGGATTCATTTCGCAGTGAGCAGAAAAAGAGAAAAACTACTGCAATTTTGTTCTATTAGGACCAGCATTTAAAGTTTGAGCTTTTGAACTTTTACAGGTAGAACTAACCACTTGTATGAAACATTAGTTACTGCCATTTCTATTTAGCCTTGTGACCATAGATATGGTCTTACTCTGCCTTTTGTTGCTTGTCTAGAAAATAGTTGCATACACTAAGTCATTTCACTAGCCTCTCTATAGACAGAGAAAAGAAACCTTCCAGAAAGGGGTTCCTCCCATCCTAAGTTTGATGCCTAAAATAACATATGAATCACCTTCTGGAAGTAGCTCCTTCTCTTTTCAATAAAGACAACTTACAGAGACTTAGAAAACAAACTATTGGAGGACTAGAGGTAGGGGAGAACAATCCCGCACATTATAAGTGTATTTGAATAACTTAAAAATAATATCATCTTTTCAGAACATTATTCTTTATACAATCTGAACTTATTAAAGGTGGAAATTATTGTTATATTAAAATTAAAAGCTTCCCTAGTTCTTACTGGCCAGTCTGTTGAAGCAAAATGGGGGACACACAGAACAACCCATACGTCTTGACAGATGAAGTCTCTGTCCCCATTGTGAAGAGTCCTACTAATATGCTATAGTTATTGTAGGAAAAGAATAGATACATGGCAGGATTCAGGGCCAGAATAAGTGAAAAATAATGGGGATATATGAAGTGAAAAAATGAATCCTGTCCCAGGGAATTAAAAAATTATCAACAGACATCCATTTAAACATTAAACAGAAAGCTGAAGTTGACTTTGATTGACACAGCAGAAGTACTACATGTATATGATGGATGGATAGCACCTTTGTAAGGATCAGATAGATGTAATACAACTAGATGCAGCAGATAGACAGATACAGCTATTAGGAAGGACCAAGAGGCACAAATAGACAACTAATTAAAGTAGATGGACAGCCAGATAGTTAAAACAAGAATAAGGATGTGACAAACAGACAGGTAGCTAGAAGGGACTTGAGTATAACACTTCATATCACCGGTGTACCTTTATCAGTGAACCAGTATCCCATCTTTAAAGAAAGGACAGCTATTCCCCTTTTGTTCTGTATAGCTCATCTATATCACCTATTTATAGAAACCTTGAATCATACATTCATGATCATCTCTGGTAAAATTACATTGGCTTCACAATTACTCGAAGGATGCATTTAGCCCAGTTATGCAGTGCTCAAAATCACAACTTTCTGGTTTGCAAGAGCATGACACCAGATGAGCCAATGTGATGATGATGGGAAAGGACAAAAAAAGTAGTACACTGTGAACCCCTTGTTAGAAGTTGTTCAATTAAGTATTCATTTCGCGGTAATATTTTTTCTTTAAATAAATCTGAGGTATGTTTATACCTCTAAGCTCAATAGTTTTTTGCATTAGCTTGATACGCATATCAAAATGTGCACTATTTCTTAAATTGGTAGATAGGGCAGGTTTGCCATTAACATTTATGCATTTAAGTTTCATAGTCATGTGCTTAGAATATATTTCTCCTTCAAAGATTTGTACGGCTTTCAGCTTGTAATTTATTGCTGGGTATATTAGGTACACTGAGTCCTTCTGATTCACAGCTTTCTAATCGGCTATTTAGAGTTTACACCAAGCAGAAAATCAATGTATTCAATATGTAGTAGTTCTCTCGTTAACTCTAGTCATTTGCTTAAAGAGTAATGTTGAGCTGATAATTGAAATATGGTCTAAACCATGAATTTTAATTTAAAATAAAAAATCCTTGAAATATTATTAATTTAATCCTTTTTTCCTCTCTTCTCTCTCCCCCTCTAAAGGGCATATTTATTTCAGTCCCTGCTTTGGGATCCTAATTCCATGGCTGACTAGGATTTCAGAATAATAACATCTTTTATTTCATGCAGCATCCTACAGAAATCTTGAAACACTTTATAAACATTCTGTTGAAAAGCTGCCACTTCGCGGTATGAAATATAGTATTTAGCAGCATCCAGGAACATCTTACAGCATTTCAGCACAGGATGTAAAAAAATACTTGATCCAATGGAAGAGTAATGGTGGAATTTATAGAAGACTGATTGCACAGAAATTTGGTTAAGACTCCAATGTGTTACACAGGTGTTTAATTTGTTTGCTTGTTTGGGATTTTGGGGGAATTTTTTGTTTGGTTGGTTTGGGATGGGATTTTTTTTTTTTTTTTTTTTTTTTTTTTTTTTAATGCCATGGGACCCTTAAAAAAAAAAGAAGTTCTGAAAGTAGGAAGCAAATATGCAAATATCTAGTCTATTCAGATTGCTTAAATTGTCTTGGGTTATTATTATTTAAATGTTGTACCCACATATACTGAGTTCTTGAGTAAGGAATACAGTAAAAGTGTAGCATTGTGTTCTGATGTGATACAAGCTGTCATGGTTTCTTTGAAGTTAAATGAACAATACTCTTTTGCAGCAAATCAGAAGTTGACTCTATTTTGTTCTGACTTGTTGCCTAAAGTTAAGCTTATGAACACTTCATTTTAGATGCTGAAAACAGGGATTTAGGAGCCAAATTAAAAGCTAAAAGTCTAGCTACAGGCAGCTAGATTTGAAAACAGGGTTTATACATAGGTAAAAAGTAAAAGGAATAAAATGTATAGAAAGGTATAGTTATATAGGTATAGGTATGCATTCCACTCTCTTTTTATTTGTGTTATCTAGCAACAATTCACTCTTATCTCTGAGGGTCCATGTAAGGTTACAGCTTGATTGTACAATGGTTGCTACATTAACTGGAACAGTCACATCACTGCCAGTTCCACCGTAATTCACTGTTACACAACTGCTTCAGAGGAGCCAGAGTATAACTGCTAAGAAAAAAAAAAAAAAAAAAAAAAAAAAGAGAATCTCTTTTTATTTATTATTTATTATTTTAATGTTTTCTTATTTGAAGGCCTTTTTGGGGAAAAGTAATGCCTTGAGGTTGATCGAGTTTCAAAAGGTTGACTGCACATGTTAAAATTTATTTTATGTTTGTTTCATGAACTTTTATTTACTTTCTGAGAAGGCTATAAGCATTCTTATAAATGAAAATAATCTGAAAAATATTGAGAGTTTTGATCAGAAATGCTTGATATTTTTTTTTTTTTTTTTTTTTTTTTTTTTTAAAATACTCCTCCTAGTACCTTTCTAATTGCAACAGAAATATGTTAGTATTTCCCAGTTAGGTACTGCCTTAAGCCTTCACTTAGATATTACCTGTGCCTGAGGATTAGTTCCAATCAATATTTTACATTCTATAAATACACACTATTTTTAGATTTATTTGCTCAGTTTGCTGGTCTGTTATTTTCCACCTTCTTTTTCTCTGTGAAATGACATGCATCTTACAGTGATTTCGCCAGTGAAAAGCCTGCTCTGCTGCCTCCCCTTCCCACTGCCTCCCAGGCTCTCAGCCTTTTACCTTCTCTTCTCGCAAAGAGCATCCTGAACTCCAGAAACTGAGCTTTCCCCCTTGCCGCTGAGGTCCTGACACTCAATCTGCATAGCTCTTATCTGTCCTGCACAGAAGGAGGGAGGGAGAGATGTGAGAGACTATTTGTTGCAGTTCAAAGTCAGGTTTCTTTTATGTTTTTGTTTCTCTTTTCTCCACCGTCTCCCCGCCCTGCCTTCCGTCTCCCCGCCCTGCCTTTTTTTTTTTTTTTTTTTTTTTTTCATTTTCCTCCCCCCAGCCCAAGATAAATAGAGGTAGAAAGGACAAGTGTTTTTGATTAGCATTTAAAATGTTGTCAATTTTTAATGAAAGTGTAACCTCCAACCATCAACTTTGCAGAAACTGGAGACAAGGTTGCAAAACGAATGCTAATATCTTTGGCAGGCTTTGGTTGTATTGCCCTTCTGTGAACTTCCCTTGTTGTTAATTTGTTATGTCAACCCATATTAGTAGTTTCCCGAAGCCTGAACTGGCGAGAGCATCAGCCTTAAGGAGCCAGGGTACATAAGAGTTTACTGTTACTGATATTATTATTTAGTTGCACACAATGCTTTGAGGCCTGGGTCCTTCAGCACTGTACATTCGGCAGACCTAAATCTTACCAGATGGTGTTTCCCCAAAGGGGCTTATCATTTAAGTGTAAAATGAGAGACAAGAAGTGAGGATGGCAAAGGGAGGAGGTGGGGAAGTAGCAGGTGAGATAATTCTACGTGACATGTGTTAGTTACATAAAGAAGAGACTACTCTCTCTACAAGCACATGCAACTGGCTGCATAAGTGCTTTAGATGTAGTTCTAACAAGTCATTGCTCTGTAGAGTGAAGGAAGAATTTGAAAGAAGTGGTGACAAGGCTTTGTAGGTATTCATGAAGATGTTCCCTATGCACAGAGGGAGCAAATTGTAAATACGGTGTGGGAAAATTCGAGCAGCGGAGCAGCAAAGGTTGACAGTGCTGGCACTGCACTGAATATTCCATTATACTTGGAATATTCATTTTGTTATTCAGCTCCATGTGAAAAATCACAGGGTAAATTGCCTTTTTCTGACTGAATCACCTTTATACTTGACAGGAGTCTTTCTCATACGTGAAACAGTCACACAACTTCACAGAAACTTCTATTCAAAATGAATCAAACACAAATATTTTGCAATGTACCACAAAATACACCTTTCCTTTGCCCATGAAATTGTATCAGTTTGCTATGTAGGTCATTTAATAGTAAGTGGGGGAAGCAAGATCAAATCACTCTATTGTTCTATCAAAAAAAAAAAAAAAAAAAAAAAAAAAAGTATGAATGGGTCTTCAACTTTCTTTCTTGAAGCTTATTTTGGACATTTAAATCAACAATTCAGATTCTACCTGACTGCACAATTCATCACAGGGATATCATTATCACCTCTGTGATATGTCTGTGTGTGTGTATGCATGTATGCATATACATTTATACACACTGCATTTTCTCTGTAAATAATTCGCCCTAGCATGATTAAAATGCAGTCAGTGGTGGCATGCAATACAGTGACTGTTTAACGGTGCAGATCGCTT
Organism: Sterna hirundo; assembly: GCA_009819605.1. Lineage (NCBI taxonomy): Eukaryota > Metazoa > Chordata > Aves > Charadriiformes > Laridae > Sterna > Sterna hirundo. Next base: position 77,845,711 of record CM020462.1, on the reverse strand, counting down.
CTGTTAGGAAAAGGAGCGGGGAATAATTCTGTATCTAACTGAAAGGTGACAGGCCCAATCCTGCCATGACAGAGCCCCATGAAGACACTACCTAGGCCTCTGTGTCTTTTTCCTTGCCAAAAATGTTGTACGTGCATGAGTGAAAGCTCAGATCACTGAAACACAGATCAGATATCAAATGAAGCTAAGAAAATGGACCCCGCCGAATATGTAGGCTGCAATATTCTTTATGCAGTGTTATAAAGGACAGAGCTACTCATGCACAATGCACAGCTTGTGTATATATGCACATATATCCTGGTTACGGATGCCTGTGTACCTGTCTGGATGAAGCATGCATACATGGCAGACACAAGAGGGGAAAAAGAAAAAGGAAAAATTAAAAATAAAGGTCATGAAATTTGATCATCTCCATATTTAAGGTTACTCTAAGCACTCTGCAAATAACAAGGTACTTTAATACCCTGCTTGCACTTTAGTCTCATTTAATATAAAACCTATGAAAGATTATTCCTGAAGTCATTATCTTTAACTGTTGAGAGCATAGATCATGCCTAAGTGACTGAAGTGCCATGAGAACTCTCAATGGGATACTGCTAAAGATCTGATATATGTCTTTTGGTCTCCACTGGAGTCAAAAGACATGCAGAAGAAGAGCAACAATAACTTTTAAGAATGAAATGTGTTCTACAGGCAGCTGGGTTCATGAACCGACAGCAAGCTCAGGATGACTGAACAATAGCATGTAAAATGGTGCTGATCTCTGAAACATTTTACTTAAATATTATGGGTGAATTATTCTACCTATTAATCCTGTTTGCTTTATAGATTGACTTCAGGGGTGGGAGTGAACTGTTTCCTTGTGCTTTGGATTGGGAGCAGAGATCAGAGTGACTATAAAGGGTTAATCAACTTTTCTTGGTCTTGTTAAAGTGGAAATGCACTGGGACAGCTGACACTTAGGAAAAGGTGTCCAGCCAAATGTGTCTAAAGGGGATGAAATGTGAAGAAAATGTACAAGCAATAGAACAGGGAATTCATATTTTAGTGGCAGGAGTTAGAAACTAAGATTGAGACCAAGAATGCAGGGGAAAAGGATGCTTAGGAATGTGCAAAGAAGGTCTATCACAAGAGAGAGGGATTTAACTCTGTAATTGGAGCTCTGGGAAATCTTGTACGGAAAATCATATCATAACGGGTATAATACTGGTCACCTGAGTCAAGGAGGAAGTTTGGAACTCCTTGTGGAAAATCTATGTCCTTTGCTGTGGTAAAGGAAAGATCCATAGTTGTTTACTGGGAACAGATAAAAGTCAGTAGATAAGGTCCCACCACAGCCACTCAGAGGATGCCTGACAAGAACAGTTTCCTCAAGGCTCTTTGAAAGAATCAAAACAAAACAAAATGAAATTGAGCAAATCCTTGCATTATTCACAAGTTTGGTAGGGAAAGGATTATTTTTCAACCCTTGATTACATCTGTATTAACTACAAAAGGTACTGAGACCCCAAGTTCTGAATTCTCTTTTTGGCTTACCTGAGAGCTGCTGCATAGCATAAAAGGAGTCAGGACACTCTGCTTATCACTTTGATTATCCCCAGAATACTTCTAATGACACTTGGCTTCTTCAAGGAGTCTCGTAAACTGAAGCTTGGAAAGTGCTTTGAGATCCCAGCATGTAATACGCTGTCTCAATGTCTAAATCCAACATAAAACCATCCAATTTCAGCTATTTTGTGCCCTTTATCCTCCACTGCCACCATTTCTCTGACCTCTGTGTTGTTTTTTTTTTTTGGTTTTTTGGGTTTTTTTTTTGTAAAAATGAACATATGACGGTCATCTGTGTTGCCTCTCCGGATTCTTGATTAGAGATTGTCAAATCATTTGATGAATATAACATTCTCTGCAGATATAGCCCTTTTTTCTTGAATTATGCATAAAATGATCCTCACTGTTGTAAACTTTTGTATCTACCTATTGATGTATGCATCAGATGAGCAAACTTTGACTCTTTGGAAGAGAAAACAATGGCTGTCGATGTCTCATTCTCTTTGCTTTTTCACTGCGTGTTGTTAAGATGTATGAATAGTCAAAGCCACTGACTATTCCTCATATGATTGTATGTCTGTAGGTGTCAGCTGAAAGAGTTCTTTATTTCTTTTCTTTTCCTTTTTTTTTTTTCCTATAAGAGAAATTAAAAAGAAATAGATAATGTTATTTAATTATGGTTGCATTCCATCTGATGGCCTTGTAGTGATGGCTTACTGCAGAGTCAGGAATAATTTCTGCAAAAATTATTAAAGTAATTTTTCTTAAATATATTATGAAGGAGATAAGATTTAATAATCATAACCTTTCTTTATATCCTCAAAATGAAAATACAGGAATTCAGATGAAAATATACCAATATTTCCCAATTATTTGTTTTCAAAAACTCTCTTTGATAGAAACATTTAGAAAGAGTATATAACAAAGAAGCATAAATGTGCTTGAACTTGGAAACTGGCAGGCCATGAAATTAGTATTGAAAAATTAAGTAAAATTTTAATTTCTATGACTCATTTGTTGATGATTGCAGTTTAATTTCAAAAAGTATTGAAGGTCTCAGACTCTCTAATCCATTTCTCAGCTGCATTAATGAAAGTTCATTCTGTTTTACCTCAAATCAGGACAAGCACTTTTCATCTCTCTGTATATCTCACCACCTTTTTATTTATCCAAGTAGAATGTGGAATACTTAGGAATATGCAGAGAACAATCTAAAAGCATTAATAACGGGGGAAAATAAATCTTACTGTTTCAGTTAGTCTTTGTTTGCCAGAGATCGTGGTGGATAGATGAGATCGTGAGACATAAAGATCAAATCCTTTCCTCAGCTTCTCTGGAACTACAAATTTGCTAGCTGAGATACAGGATTAGGAACACAGAATCCTGGGGCGTACTCCCCACTTAGTCATTTTCTTGCTGTGCATAGTCCAACAAATCACTTAATCTCTTTATGCCTCATTTTAGCCATCTGTAATTATTAAGCAGGTATTAAAAATGCCCAGAGTTGCTGATCCTGATAAGAGTCCTGTTGTTTTAGGTAGCAGAGTACAAAGATTTGGTAAGTGACACTTCTTGAGGATTTTATTGGTTAAGAAACATGTCAAAGCAATGCTGAGGTGAGGGATGCTGTAGTGTTTTTAAACTGTTCCAAGATCTCTAAATACATCATGTTCTCTATAGATACAAAGCAATCATATGCACAGCAGAATGTATGTGCATAGCCATAGATGCAGCTTATCATGTTGTTCATAAAACATACACACATACATATACACACACTTCATCCTCCCCATGTTTTCTGAACATATTTCTCCAATTGCATGTAATTTTTATCTTTGTTCTGTAATGATATGTAATGAATTACCATAAGTGAGCCAGACACAGGGACTGGCGCATAAAACTTCATACAAGGTCTGACCTTGGAACAAAGAATACTTTACATCCGTGATGATTCTATCTGCTGTTGATGAATCACAACTCCTGCTTATGTTTAATCACTGCTGACAGTAACAGCTGACAGCTAGTTAGGAAGAAAAAAGTCCTCCACAACTAAACTCCTTTCTACAGAAGAAAATAAAACTCTTTATATATGACTGGCTCTGCATACAGACAGTGATCGGAAGGATGTTCTGCAGATTTTTATATGCTAAATAAATGTTTTACTTGTTTTTTCCCTTTAAATATAGCTGCATTTGTTTACTCATTTTTACTTGCTGTTACAATTTCAGTACTGGCTTTGGCGATTTTTTGGTTAGCTGTGTCAAAATTTTTGCTCAAGCCAATTAGTTAAATTTATTTTAAAAATTTAATAAGAGAATGCTATTTTTCTTTTGTATGTAAAGAAATGGGGAATTTGTAGTGATACTTTTATTTTCAGTCCCAATTCACTATATTGTTGATGGGCAGTCAGTTTTCAGAGTTTGTGAAAGGAAGCTGTTAAAACCAAAAGCTATTTTGTGTTTGATTTTTTTTTTTTTTTAAATTATTAGGTCCTTGTGCATCAATTTACTCCCATTATTGGCCCATGGAAATCAATGGGACAAGACGACTCTAGACTTTATTTTGTGAGAGCAACAACTTTAACAATTGGCTCTGTATTATCAGATTATGTCTCTCAGTTGGAGAATTAGGTTTCCTTTGCCCCGGTTTTGCGTGTGCAATGTTTATGTGATGAGGGTGATCATTAACATTCTGGCCTCAGAATTTACAGCATGGAAAAATCCTGCATGATTTTTCATCACAAAAGGGTTTAAGAAAAAAGCAAAGGAGAGACTATGTATCTCTTAGTTAATTTCTATTTAGCAGTGAGATGACAGAATTTGGTCTGTGCTGCAGAATATGGGGCTGTACAATGAAGTTGATGTGTGGTCAAACTTCTTAATGCTGCTGGGAATCACGGCTGTTTATCTGGAATTTTTTCTCATTCGGAAAACAAACTGCAACTCTCCAAATATCACATTTTATAAAGGAAAATCACACAGATAACAAACTATTCTGTCTGTTCCTTGGGCTTTTTGGCATGCCCCTAAATACAGTGCTTGCTAGGTTGGATGCTATGCTAGCATAGCACATCTGCAGGGCCTTTGGAGTAGAACTGGCACACACACAGCCAGGTGAGTCTGGAAAGTAGGTGTAGTTTCATACATAGGTGGCCGTGCATGCCTAAATAACTTTTCTTTCTGCAGAGGAAATTATAAAGGATTCCCCACAACCCACCACTTTCCCCTCACTAGCAAAATTCAACAACAGAAGTGTTTTTTAAAAGAAATGACAGTGGTGCTCTGATAATGCAGTTCAAGGGAAAATGTCCCAATTCTGGGGATATTCAGAAGACACAGCGAAGCAGTAATAGAGATGCCATTCCTATGCTAAGTCCTATAAAGTTGACTGAAAAAAAAACTCACAAAATCTTGACAATGGAAAAGGGCTAAAAATTATTTCCTAGTAATGATTTAATAATTACATTATTAAGTTTAAAAGAAGAAACATAGGAAGTGTTTTGATCATATCTCATAAACTGACACATGGAAAGGATTATAACAGGAGAAATCTCTTTAATAAAGATAGTAAACTACATCAACATTCTTAAAACTGTAAGCTGAATCAAAAAAACCCAAAAAGCTTAAACTAAAACAAAATAATTTTTGCATTCCTTCAAACCCTGGGAATAATTAGTTATTAGATCAAGTTATCCAGAGTCCTAGTTTCGCCACCATTTAAAGACATCAAAATTTAAGCTTAATCTCTTTCTCAAAATGGTCTTAAAATAAGAAGTAGTTGGTAAAATTAATTGGTTTTCCCTATGAAGATCAGGAAAAATGCTTAAAATGACCTGAAGCGTGCTAACCCCGGAAAAATTACTTTTGTTATGAATGAGTACATCAATAGTAATGTTAGGTGTTTGTTGGTTTGGGGTTTTTTATGTTTATTGTGTTAATTTTTTTTTGTCTTTCACAGTTGTGTTAAAATATAAATGAATAATACAATAGAGAATTTGAATCAGTTTTATCCATTTTACTTTCGTATTTTTTTTTTTTTTAATGTGGTATATATTTTCCAAAACCGGTGAACTTTCATATCCAGAAGTATCATGCAGGTATACCAGCAACCCTAACTGACAAAAAGCACTGCATTCATTCTTGCTGGTGGTGTATTTTTTTTATCAGGAAATATAATAAGTCATCCCCTGTTGCATGGGAACTATGTAATACAAATACCATGGATGTATGTGTGTGCGTACTATATTAACTTATATATGTGTACACCTGATACTAAGAGCTTTAATGTTATTTTCTAATACTAATAGTAAAAAAAAAAAGTTTCTTCTTTGATGACATGGACTAAATATTTGCAGCTGTTTCCATGAAGTCTAGAGGGCTCTGACCACTGAATAAAGTACGTGAGCTAATTGTGCATTTAGTGATAACAAGAGTTTTACGGATAAGCCAATAAACATTATCCATTATATTTCCTAAGTGAAATGTAATGTGGCTATGGGTGTTAACAAGAAAGTCAAACCAGGAATTTTTTTCCAATTAGTCATTAGTACTTACCTCCATCTCCTGCCACATTTTGAGCCAGGTTGCTAAATAACATTGCCCTGGGCAGCCTTTGTACATCTGAACATTAGTACATGTAATACCTGCACCACTGGCCTCTAGTGAAGGTCAAGAATACCTTACAATGAGAGTAACAACACTGAAGAGAATTGGATTTGTTGTGTGTATTTGCAGACAGGTCATTGATAAGAAATACCTCTGAACATAAATCTTAATCATTTTTCTATTTCTAACTACTTAAATATTTAGGAAGGAAGGAAGGAAGGAAGGGAGGAAGGGAGGAAGGGAGGGAGGGAGGGAGGGAGGGAGGGAGGGAGGAAGGAAGGAAGGAAGGAAGGAAGGAAGGAAGGAAGGAAGGAAGGAAGGAAGGAAGGAAGGAAGGAAGGAAGGAAGGAAGGAAGGAAGGAAGGAAGGAAGGAAGGAAGGAAGGAAGGAAGGAAGGAAGGAAGGAAGGAAGGAAGGAAGGAAGGGAGAAAGAGAGAAAGAGAGAAAGAGAGAAAGAGAGAAAGTGAGAGAGAAAGAGAGAAAGAGAGAAAGAGAGAAAGAAAGAGAGAAAGAGAGAGAGAAAGAGAGAAAGAAAGAGAGAAAGAGAGAAAGAGAGAAAGAGAGAGAAAGAGAGAAAGAGAGAAAGAGAGAAAGAAAGAGAGAGAGAAAGAGAGAAAGAGAGAAAGAGAGAGAGAAAGAGAGAGAGAAAGAGAGAGAGAAAGAAAGAAAGAAAGAAAGAAAGAAAGAAAGAAAGAAAGAAAGAAAGAAAGAAAGAAAGAAAGAAAGAAAAAGAGGAAGAAAGAAAGAAAGAAAGAAAGAAAGAAAGAAAGAAAGAAAGAAAGAAAGAAAGAAAGAAAGAAAGAAAGAAAGAAAGAAAGAAAGAAAGAAAGAAAGAAAGAAGGAAAGAAAGAAAGAAAGAAAGAAAGAAGGAAAGAAGGAAAGAAGGAAAGAAAGAAAGAAAGAAAGAAAGAAAGAAAGAAAGAAAGAAAGAAAGAAAGAAAGAAAGAAAGAAAGAAAGAAAGAAAGAAAGAAAGAAAGAAAGAAAGAAAGAAAGAAAGAAAGAAAGAAAGAAAGAAAGAAAAAGAGGAAGAAAGGAAGAAAGAAAGAAAGAGAAAGAAAGAAAAAAAGAAGTTATCTTGGGAGATGCTAAAGCAAAGCTGAATTTCTGTGCTTTAGTGCATCATTTCTCGTAATTTCATCCAAAATGATATCCTGAAAAAATTATTCTTATTAATGTTCTCTTCATTTCTGCAGGGGGCATAAAAATAACTGATGAGTGTGAGAATATAAACCGTATGGTTAGTGAGGCAGAGGTGATAATTAGAACATGCTGTACTACGCAGTAAACAAAGCTATTATGAACGATAGAGTTCTTTATAGAGTATTTAAAAGGGGGATGGAAATAATATACTTTCCCCTGACTGGCTTAAAAGCTCTGTCTGTAACTACCATGAAAAATAATGAAAAGAAAGAAGAAGGAGATTTGGAGTTAATCACTTAAAGGGTTGGTTTCTAGTTAAAACCAACTGCAAATATTATCAATACTTATTTGATTCCATACTAATTTATGTATAGCATATTATTTGTTTCTCATTTAGTCATATGTTTGGGGAGGATAAATCATGTCACAACTACAAATACAAGAAGAAAATTGTAGAAGAAAAATACTACAGATTTATTTTCCTAGTAGAATTATCTGTTTGTCGCTGTATGTTCTTTTTCCAATGTCAAAGACTCACACTTTCTAAAGGCAAGTATTGTTTATTAAGTACAAGGGGTAAATCAAACCTAGAATTTCATCTTGCAAGGTTTTTAGGGCCACAAAATTCTTCTCCCTTGATTGTGAAGTCTAGATATTTGATATTGAGGTTACCACTGTCAAAATTTTTTGGAAGGATAACCACATTACAGTACCTTCACATACTTTTGATACCTTTAGCGTATACAACTGTAAAAATCCAAGATCCTATTCTGGGACCAAAAGGATATAGCATCAAAATGTGCTCAAGACAAGTAACCCTAGGGCTCTACATTATCTTGAAATACACCTTTAGACTGAATCTTGATGAAAACAACAACAACAATGAACAACAAAAAACAAGCAAAAAAATCAATGTTCTTAATTACATGTACATCTTTTACCTGTTTGAGGTCTGTCTCGTCTTTTTTTTTTTTTCCTTCTTTTTAAAAGAACAATTCTAAAAGTAAAAGCATGAGTCAAGATGAATCAAAATGAGTCAGCATGAGCTTAAAGGCCAAGATGATCTTACTGCTAACATAATAGAGATGAATGCTTTTTGGACAAAACCCAGAGAATGAATGCACACACACTACTGTGCTACATCAGCTTTGCAACAGAAAGCTGTGACCTTCTCAGGTCACAGCCTGACAAAGGAGATATCGGTGCTTCCTCAATACCTGTATACAGTGAATTCAAGATTCTGGTGATACGTATGCCATCTTGTTGCTTCCTGCATAGACAGTGAATGCATGGATTCTGCATTCTATATATCGCTGAAAATTCCTTTTTATTTACTAAGTGCAGTGCAGATGAGAAGAATAGATTTAAAGGGCTTGAGAGCGGTCAGGCATATCATGGAAGAGGAACATGCAACATAATGAGGGAAAGAAGTTGGACTGATTGAATCCTGTATGAAATTCCAAATCCGAATGAGGAATATGCTCTTACTGAGAAGTAATCGTTAGCTGGAAAAAAGAGATGTTATCAGAAAAGGATGAAAAATAAGTTTATGTGAAGTTTTGAAGGGATAAAAATTCTTATCAGAAGAAGGTGGTAAATTCTAAGTAACTTTTCAAAAGACAGTTAAAAAGAGAAACTGAGGGTTTAATTAGGGTTACACAGGAACAAGTTATTCACATGAGATATATTGAACGTGAGACAGACGGTACATCCAAGATGTAGAATTTGTGCCAAGAGCCCAGAAAAAATTGTTCATATGTATAAGTAGGTATTCCTACAAATCTGGCTAGAGATGTGTGTGATGCAGAGAATGGTGGTTAGTGGGACCAAAAGCAGTATTACCGCTGTAGACAGAATTGTACTGCTTAAGTACATAATAATATTACAGATGTTATTTTTTTTTCCAGTTACTGTGTGAGGAAATATACGTAGCCATGGTGCCTACAAAAAAAAAAAAAAAAAAAAAAAAAAAAAAAAAAAAAAAAGAGACTGATTACAGCCTTGTATACTTTTGTATTCAATTTAATGCAAGAAACCATGATTACTTCTTAAAAGAGATGAACAGGAAAAGTACAAGCTTGCTGTCAGAAACTTGTAGTGCATTGGGATGGGAATATTTCAAGGAAAATTTGGCTCTAGTGTTGGATTTTTGGTCCTCAGAAAATGTTAGAGTCAATGAGAATAAATAAAATATCAGGACAGGCAACTTAAACTTACTGATGTCCTGTGGTAAACAAAACCCTATGTAAGGAGTGTTTCTCTCCCGTCACTTCCAGAAAGCTTTGATTTTGCAGAAAACATTAACAAAAACAAACTAAAAGATCTGTTTCTACCCTTGTAGTACATAATTAAACTAAGATCCTTAAAACTTTTACTACAAGTATGTTACATCTGATGTCTTTATTAGCATTCAACTGTCATAAACCAGTGAAGTATTTTGAACAGTATTCCCAGAACGATCTTTCACACTTAATTTCTTCATTTTTTCCATTAACTTTTTGTTTGTTCTTTCCTTTAGCTTCACTCCTTTTTCATCTCTTAAGATTCCGCTTTCCTCTTCCATTGTGACTGTGAACTAAATAACCCTGTAAAATGAGATCCACAACAGCTGTAGGATGAAGAGAGCTCCCCTAAAGTTAACATACATAATTCTATCCAAAAGTAGTCACTTCAAATAGAGAGACTTTCCTTATGGCTACAGGTGACTTCCACCCTCCACTCAGGATTTAGATCCCCTACCCTCTCCTAAAAGTATGCTCTTCAGAAATGAAAGGTAGGTGAAATAAATATATGGCCTGCAGAAAAGCTGTACATTTTAGTGAATAGTCTAGATGAGGAGACATAGATCAAAGAGCTGACCAGGATGTGGGAGACTTAAACTTTCCTCCTTCCTGCTGCAAGGATTCAAGCCAATCTCATTCAGAACATATCTCCAGCACTAGGCCTATAGACTGCTTTGAGAGGGAAAAAACACGCTAAGACGACTGGGCTTTAAATACAGGAAGAAAAAGACGTGATTTCAGCCATTGCTTAATGATATTAGCCATTTTGTCTAAAGGCCATTTCATATGAAACACTGGGAAGTACTGTATAAATGAACTTCATGGCTTTAAAAAACCAGTCCCATAAAATACCCAGCCCACAAACTCCTAGTGGAGTCTCAGGGTATTCTTGAAACATGCCCATAAGGCTGACCTCCAAGTAGTATGCAGTAGGAAGCATTGCTTTCTTTTACAACACAGCAATGGGAGAAGAGTGGTTCTACCTCTTTGGCTTGGGGGCTTGAATTCACACGTCCTTTTTCCTAGGAGATAATTTTAACTACTGTGTCATTGGGTATTCTTGGGTACAGATTCTTTGAGTGTCTTTCTTGAAGTTATTCTACTTTGCAAGATAAAATGAAATATTCATTAAGCCAGACAGAAAGAATGAATACGCAAGATTCCTTTGTCTATTGGTTTGGCTAGTCATGTGGGAGAAGAACACATGGGTTCTGGTCCCTGCTCCAATAAATACTTAATACATATCAGTGTATGACTCTGGGAGCAAGTCCTTCACAGAAGACAGGTAGAGACATGCCTGTTTTGTGAATCTCGGGAGAATTTAGGCATAAAATAGATATCTCACTCTGTCAAGACCAGAGTTCTCGGCATGCTCAGAGCAGAACTTTAGATACCAAGGGAACCTATCTGTCAGAAATCCTCATGAGTTCGCAATGCAGCAGCTTTGAAAACCTGATCTTTAAAACTGAGAATCTGAGATCTTACTAGACATAATCTTAAGTGTTGTTTTAATTTTCTCTTATTTTTATTAACTTTATTTTCTCAGAAGACACACAGTGTTTGTGTTGGATTGAGGACCTGAACTGCCAGCTATTGATCAAAAGCCTGGTAGAATACCCAGCTGCCTTCCTATTTCTTAAGTGTCCAAAACGTGTAACTGGAAGGAAGAGCAATACATTACTGTATTATCGCACGCAATTTTTCCTGTTCCACTGTCTAGGAAGAAATCTCCATTACAGTCTGAGATGGAACCTGCCCACGCAGCTGAATGTCCAGGGTTTTGCAGTTGTAGCTACAGTCATGTGCACGTGAGAGGATGGCCGATTGTCTCTGTTTGCCGGAGATATTTAATGGTTTTGCTACCAAACATCACAGAAGGTCAGGAGGGAGATGGATGGTGATAAACTAACAAGCAAAATTGTTCTAACAAAGCATCTGTGAGCAACTGCTTGATCAAAATGACAGACATCAATCAGAATAATAACTTCAAATATGAGATTTTCAATTAGCGAGGGAACATAAATAAATGCGTCTGGAAAATAAGCATAAGGGATTTGGGAAGGAGACAGCACATACATAACAAAAGAAAGAGAGAGGCAGCAGGAAGAAAAATGGACTGATATACACAAAGAAATGTGCACAGAAGCAGACTTACAAACAGGTCTGCTGGGAGATACACAGATAAATAAAAGTATTACAAATATTGTCTCTAGCTTGCACATAGAAAATTCTTGCTAGAGTTTTGCAAAGATCTTCCACTGCACTTTGCATTGACAAGTAAATAATAATAATAATAATAATAATAATAATAATAATAATAACAACAACAACAACAACAACAACAACAACAACAACAACAACAACAGCAACAATAATTCAACCCCTCTGCTATACATCCCCTCCCCTTTCAAAATTTTCTGTAACACAAAACTGATTGTAGGAAATTATTATCAGAAGTGTAATCAAAGGGAAAAGCATATTCAGGATGAGTGACTCTTGCCATTTCTTTACCTCTGATGTTGTCATTTGCATCAGTGGAAAATGGGTGAAAAATGCAGCCCAAACAGAATGACAACCTTTTATTTCCTCTTTGCACGAGATGATGGGCAATGAGGACTTGTTACAAATCTCAAAGAAAAAAAAAAATAAATAGACACCAGCTCCACCTTGGGAAAACCTTGATCTGCAAGTTTTTTAAAGGTGCAGGATGTGCCAGTGAGGTGTTATTAAGTACAGATCTTGTTCTTACACTCTCATCAAGGTTAATGCTATTGGATTGGATACTGGGATAGATCAAGTTTTGGTCTAACATGACATGTCCACTCTAATGTTTTCACAAACAACTTTAAACTAATGTGTGGTCTTCAAGAATCTTGGTGAAGAAGACATGAACTCTATTCTTGTCCTGCTCAAAACCTCTCTATTATGACCTTGTTCTATTTGGTTTCATGATAATTTTCCAAAAGCTGAGTGGAGTTTTGAAATATACCAAAATCTTTAGGGAAGAAGACGAGAAAACAAGTGAAATTCAAAGTCTGAAAAGGAATACAGGGGGAATCTAGGTCCCAGTTCCTGCTAAAAAAACCTGAAGGGCTCAATTAACAATCCTCCTTGTATGAATTAAGCCCTGCATTGTTCATGCTGCTCTAGTAGTAATATAAGGACTTTGCCATTGTGGAGAGATGGGTGGGAAGGAAGAGTCAGTGTTATCCATTGTCAAGTTTTCAGAGGGATGTAAGATTTTTTCATGAAAGTCATACTTATTTCAGGAATAACAAGGCTGGAGTCCTGATTCACCAAGAATACTGGCTATTAGCAATGTCTTAAGACAAAGATACATGAGATTTTTTAACAGGCCAGGTGAAGAAGTAACTACTCTGTGTCTCATTCTTTAATTTGCAAAAGAAGTTGTGACAGAGGTAAATTTAGATCACAAGTGTGCTGCAGATGACAATATAGGCAAAATTTTATATCATAAGCATCACTGAATACCTGTGTATTAATTAAAAAGGGTGGAAAATTGAAATGTTTTTATAACACAGGCAATCTTCAAAGTGAAGTAAACTAGGGAGAGGTGGTGCAAATTGTCATAACTTCTTCTTGCAGTTTTGCTTTTTCCTTCTAAACACCCACTTTTGCAGAAGACGTTCTGGAGATTCAGAAGAGTAAGGGGCCTTGGAGAGTCTAGAGAAGGTAAAAATATAAGGCCTGACAGATGAGAAATATGCCCGAAAAAAGAAAAAAAAAAAAAAAAAAAAAGAAAAAAGGAAAGAAAGGAAAGTCAGGAAAGGATAGGTCTGTCAGCAGGACACTGCAAGTGTTTGTATATAAGCAGTAAGTCATTATTATCTCTTGAATCGCAGTTTGTATGAAATGAACTGCTATCAATAAACCATGCTGTGGACAATTCTACACAATGGGAATGAAATTAACAGAAACCCATATGGCCAGGTAATGAAACCTACAACATACGACACAAAACAAAAGCTTTCAATTTGTACAGGTGTATCACATGTGCTGTTTAGCAATATCCCTCTGTCCTTACAAAGAAGCCAAAATACAGCAGCTGTCACCAGATGCATGTATTTCATTGTCATTGACTCATATAGTGCTGAGAGACACTCCATTCATTTAAGAATTATGGATGTAATTCTGTCCTTGGTAATTTTTTGTGGGTTCAAGGGCAAACATTTTGTTCATTATCTTGGATAATTTGGGTTCACTTTTATTTGTGATTGCGATTTTACTTTCTCTGTGGTGGGGTACTTGCCCTGTTTTATGCTAATTGTCTGTCAACGTGTCTCACAGCTCCAGAATTTGGTTTCCCCTTAAGCAGCTCCCAAGTTTATTAGTTTGACCTTATCAAGCTTCTTTTAAGGTGTCTCTCACTGTCAGTCCATAGTTACAACTTCCCCTCATTCTTATTTTCTCAATTACAGCTGTTCCGAACTCCTCATTGTCAACCCTGCAGACTGAGTCACTTACCTAAGGAATCTCAAAATCCTAGGGACTTGTGGTATAAAAGGAAGAGGAATGATGGAAACACATAGGAAAATCAGTGATTACTCTTGGTTTCCTTCGTTACTGACCTGAATGCAGGCACACTAGCAGCTATTTCCCCCAAAATATGGACTTGTGATTCTCAAAGGGAGAGTAATTTATGGCATGCACACACTTCCCCTTGTGCTTTTTTGTTTGAAAGCAATTTTCAAGACTTTTCTTTGTTCCATCTATAATAACAGCTTTTCTTGCCACAGAAGCTGTGGATGAAAGGCTATTTCCAAAAAGAATTCTTGAATCCAAACACCTCACCTCAGTTCATTGATAATGCCGTTTATAAATGTGTATGTATAGGCATAAACTATACATACAAGACACATCCATATAAGAGCTACAGCAGGACTTAGGAAATGCATTACCTTCAAATGATCACGCTACTTTGGCCTGTGATTTCTTTCACAATCTCTGTATTAAAAAAAAAAAAAAAAAAAAAAAAAAAGGAAAAAAAAAGAAAAAGAAGTGAAACCACCACCTGCTCTAGTTACACAAAAATAATTAGAGTGACATCCAATATCTGAAGATATGGCTTTGGATCTTCTGGATCATAACTGCTAGCATGGGAGTCTTTGCTTTTGTATACATTTGCTAGCCAGTCTGGGAGCTTTCATCATTTCCCTGGATTTTTTCAAAGTGCAGCTGTGCTCCATGTTAAGGAGACCTTCTTTCTGTCCCATAACTGCTTGTTGTATAACACTGCTCTGTTCTAAAATACCCAGTTCTTCTGTGCTCTGTTGGTTGTTAAGCGGGTAGTTTCAGTTGAATGCTTGTTTTTGTAACTTACCCTAAAGGCATCTCAGAAGTTCCCTTTCATAGTATGCTCTTACAAATCTAGACAGATAAATTAAAGAACCTCTTTTTACCTTCTCTAAGAAAGTTTACAGATTGCCTGTTAGTCAGCATTAGCCAAGCAATGCAGATTTATTCTTTTTCATCTTTCCTTATGACTCATTGCCTGCAACTCCTTGATCATTTTGTTTACTTTGCTTTTTACTTACTTGCTTTGAAATATATCAAATTTTAGGCATCTCACATAGCACTTTCCTTCTTTCTGTCCTCCAGAACAATCCACAAAGAGGAGGGCAACACTTTTACTTTCTCATAGACTACTTTTAAATCTCTATTTTTAAGCTCTTTTGTCTTGCTCTTCTGTCCCTTCCGTCAAGTTACTCTGATCCATTTCAATGGCATTTCCCCTTCTGTTCAATCATATCCATTGCTATATCCATACGCATTCCTATGGATTCCATTCCATTCAATCATATCCATTCCATATCCATTTTCCTTCAAAAGCAAAGTAATAGGGTCACCTATTACCAATGATTATGTGACATACAACTGTAGACAAATATCCTACAGACAAAATGGGTCCCAGGTACATAGAAATTAGCCAGAGACAAGAGTGATCCAGCAATTGTTTCCCCTGTTTTCTTTAGGGGTTTAATTTGTTGGTCAACGTTTAAGATGATGGACACAAACTCCAGTGAGATGGACTTTTCCCAGGCTAATGACCTGTCATATTTAACAGCTGAAGTACCACAGAGTTTTTTAAATTGTGAATTCATTTACTAAAAAAGAGGTGAAAGTTCAAGCTTTATGTGATAGTATTATAACTCCTCCCTAATAAATGTATAATTAGGAAAGTATATAAGGATTGTACATACAGCAGATACTAATCCTTTTAATATGTTGACCGTCTATACTTAATTATGATAATCTCAAGGTGCTATTAAATAGACGAGCAAGATAAAAGCCTCCCTAAGAGACTTGTCAGTAGTATTTTAAGAGCTGGTATAGTTTACCTATAATCCTCCAGTAACTCATTAAAGTCTGTGGATAAGACTATTTTTTTCCTCTGTTTTCTGTTCTAATCAGCCCTTATTTCCCTTTTTTACGTCAAATACTTACAGCTTGTGTTTCTCCGGGACAAAAGAAAAAATCTTTATTATTGACATTAATGAGTGATTTTTACAACTATCTGTGGCTGAATAGGCCTCTGATTTTGACGTGGAGTGGCTAAAAAAAATGGCTTGTCTCTTCGTCTGCTTAGATTCTATGAAAGGACCAAGAAGAAAAAAAAGTAACAAATACAAGTTGAAAAGAATAGTTAGCAACTCACAGGAGAACCATTACAATTCATAAATGAGGGTTACACACTCAATCTCTTTCTCTTTTTATGTATAAAGTGAAATAGATAGAACTCCCACACATTTTTTCCTCCAGCCACTTTGAATATTGTTCACTCCTGTTCTCAGCTTTGCCACTGATAAAAGGTTTATTCCACTTATTCCCAGGCGATGGTAGAGCAAAAAGTATACCTAATGTGGCTGTCCAATGCATTGACATTCATATTTAGTCTCTAAAGTCAAGTCATTTCAGAGGAAAGGGGACTACAATTTGCTATGTAATGCACTGAGACAATCCTATATCTCTGACTGTGTTTCATGACAGATCTTATAAAAGAATCGTAAATTACTATCTGTTGAAATATATGAATTTAATGGATTCCATTAATGCACACACCTGCACATAAAAGATTTTGCAAGCTAGAAGATATGATCAGTCAAACAGCTTTAATAGTTATTAATTACAGTTGCTCACTATTTATTTCTCACCAACATAGAAATGTTAAGGTATTTTAATACTTACACCCTTGGATGGCATGCATTAAAAAAGGAAAGAGTCTTTTTCTTCTTCTGTGTAATCAATCAGCAAGTTATCAAATGCTTTAAAATCTTTGTTATATATTTTCTGAGACAGCACCTTTATTTTTCTCCATATTCTTCAGAAAAGCACAGGAAGATTTCTTCACAAAGCTTTCTGCTCTTCTGATTCTGTGCTACTTAGGCAAAATCCAGAAAGCTTCAGTTTGGGTTTAACTTAGCAAAAGACTTCAGCATTTCGTTTAAATTTATTACAAGTCACGTGAAATGCTTAAAAAAAAATCCGTAACAATTTTGCCTTGTCAAATGATTTGTTCTGCTCCTAAAACATAACCTTTCACAAAAAAGTGAAAGCGTCAAAACTCAGGTGTTGAAATTATTTAAAAAACCAAATATTACACAGCAGACAAACTAAAAATTGATGAACCTGAGCTATTGCCACAACAGTGCCAAAATTCAATTAAAAATGTATCAAAAAAACAGGACAGAGAATCCTATCAGTCCAGCAAGGTTAATGCATGTACGCTAAAACATCCCAATGAATCTGGCCTCTAGAGATGGAAATGGACACCATGCAAACATGTGTCAGTGAATAAACTCATGCCCTGATCTGAAAAAGAAAGATTTTAAACATGTTCATACCTTTTGTTCTGCGATTACCTCTAACCATACCAAAGGGGACTTCACTGAGAGACAGTGTCATTGCAGTGACAGCAGATTGTTTGGTTCTTGGGAGAAGTGGATCTACCCCTAGTTCCTCTTTGTGCCTTTGTTTTCTAGCCTGTGAAATAGATTAGTTGCATTTAGCCCTAAATTTTGAAGAGTTTTGAGATCTACTGCTATAAAAAGAAAGACAACATTATTAATTACAGACCACAAACTATTTTATTCCTTTGGGTAATCTCTGACATTACATGTACTGACTTTTCCATGATGTATATGACAACACAAAATATAAGGTAAAGAACAATCTGAATTTAAAGTAAAAATCACTTTAATTTATTCAAAACCCACATTGACTTAAGTCAATGAAACAAAGAGGATTTATACAACATAATATTACATACATACCTTGTCAAATAGACATAGGTTATTAGATTAGCACATCAGCTACTCTCCTTCTGTCCACAGCCACACTCACCCAAGTGTATATATGAAGTGACGACCTCCTTCTCCCAAGAGCATAAAACTACTATGTGTTACACCTGGTGCTAAAATGTGAACAGAAACACTTATCGCAATTATTATCCTGACAGTTGTCGTTTGTGTTTTCTGTCTTCAAAAATCTAACTGTACATTAGTAAGTTTTGCTTGCGGTTCGTTTCCTTGTTGGACCTTGATGCACAGGATTCTTTGACCTGTATTTTTGCTAAATAAGTAGAAGTTGAATATACTATTGGACATAGACATAGTACCACAGAATCTGTTACTTATTAATCTATAACACAGTTTTGGAGCTTTTTATTATTTTTTTATCCTGCTATCTTAAAGCATAGTAATTCATGCATTTAATTGATGACACACGAGATGCAGGGAAGGTAGTGGCCACAATGTTAGCTGTCACCAAGTCTGAGCTGTTGACTTGCATCTTAGATGCTGAGCACCCACAACACCCAGTTTCCTCTGAAATGCAGGAAGATGTAGGCATTGCTGAACATAATCAAAATGGAGATTTCCAAAATTCAAAATCACTTTTGAAAATGCAAGCACCATTGTAGTGGCCAGTCTGAATTACTAGCTTATCAAAAGCTTATCAAAGACTAATATGGATCTTTTAACTTCGGGGATTGCACTCATGACACTTGACCATTGTGCCTGTTAGCTATGAATAACGCCAATGTGGATAAAAGAAGCACTTGATTCTTACTTAGGGTGGGATCCTTAACAAAAGAAATAAATTAAACATTTTAAGATTTTTTTATTATTATTTTTTTGAGAGTATGGAACTTTAATCCAAGTACATACATGGCCTCGGTTAGGAAATCTCTGAGTGTCTGACCTCTTAAAACTTTAAGAAGAGATTGATACAAAACTTTAACAACATCAAGTCACAAAAAGGAGATGAGTAGATGACTCAAAGGCCATTGTTAGAGCTAAAGTTAGCTATTCTTCTGGTCTGCTCTTCTCTCTGTGTCTTTGCTTCATAATGGTTGGTATAAAATGCTTCTTTCTTTGAAGTGTAGAGAATTTTTAACTCACCGAAATACTAATCCCTGCTGGAAGGGCCTGAGTTTGCTTTACATTGCTATATCTTATGCTACATTGTGTTACGTTGCATTACGTTACGTTACTTCATGTGAAGTTTTATGGGGTTTTTATGCTCTAAGTTCTTTCTGAAGCTTCAGTAGCCTTTGGTGTTCCAGTCCAAAAGAGATACTGAGAAGTCCTTGAAATGGAATTACTTTTCAGTTAAATTCAGTATATATTTATAGCCAAGTGTACCTTTTTGTACTTTTCTGAATATCGGTCTGGATTTGTGATATTATTTCCTGACAGTAGGAATGATTCAGAAACAGAGGTGCATATCTCATTATTACTGAGAGGTGGAAACACTGCCTAAAAGTACTTCCTATTCTGATTAAAACTTTTTTTCTACTTTGGAGATAAATTGATTGGTATCACTCCAGAACAAGACTTTCCACATTGTTGTCACAGTCTGAGAAGAATCATTCATCAGTTCATGGAGGAAGACTCTATTCCAAGGACAAACCAGGATGCTGAGGGGAGCTGGCAGAAGGGTAATACTTGGATGCTGTTCTACCACAAGATACAAGATTGGGGTATTCAATGAAAATCTAAATGGCTACGTACAGTATGACTTTCCTTAAAACAAATGAGGAAACAAATGGGTAATTGGTAAGGTCAAAAATACTCTGGAAAAAAGGATCTCATTCCAAAAAACTGATTATGCTGGTTTGTTTATGTTAACACTTTCTTTTTAAGTTGTCATTAGCAGCATGTTTCTTCATTCTTCACTAATGAATTTCAAAAAAATCTTCTCATCTTTTAAGCACAACGTAAGTCCAATTCTTTCAAAAGGAAAAAAAGTGGGACTAATTCTCAGTTGGCATAAACTGACATAGTCCCATTAACTGTAATTAATCTACTCCAATTATCGTTATCTGAAGATCAAGACTTCCAATTAATTAATGTTTTCATTGATCTATTAAATGAAAAAAAAATCTGCGTGTCCAGCTATGTAGCTACCTACATAACGCTTCTAGTTACATAGACATTGTATTTTCATTGAATATCTGGTCAAAGTCTGTTGCAAATTTCAAATTATGATTAAAAATAAACACTTCAGGAAAACATGATTTTTTTTTTTTCCCCCCAGGAATCCAGCCTAACTTTGGACAACAATCAGAAGCAAACATGGGTTTTTATCATGGAGGGGAAAAAAAAGAAAGAAGAAATAAAACCCAAGTCAGTATTTCACATGTAAGTATTTATAAGAATAGACTTTAATTTCTGGTTAGCCTGTTGCTAATACAAGTTTAAGAGTGATCAAAAAAGAGAGGGGAAATGCTCCTTTACTTTCCAAGTATCTCCATTCACTTAGCTCAATTAACAAAGAGAAAATTTGTCATGTTAATTTGGAAACATTGCTGAAATTATTGTTTTCAATTTTCTTCCGGGGAATTGGGAAGAGGAAGAGAGGATAGACAGAGAACAAAACTATAATGCTTGAAACAAGCAGTGGCATATGCAATTATTGGAAATGGAAGGAGTACAACACTGTGCAAAGAATCAGCATAAAGCTTCCATTCCATCTAAATCCCACATTGCCTAGAGCTAGACCTATGCATTAGCACCCCCCAGCATCCCCTACATACTGTGCTGATAAATGCTTTAATAGATTAGCTAAAATTAAAGTAGAATGGCAGATCATGCTGGCTGCAGTTTAAGGTTGTTTAGGATTTTGGCCGTATAAATGATGTATAGTGTTAGGATTTTATATACAGCAGTGAAAATTTCCTTGTTTTCCCCATTTAGACCAGAACCCAAGCAGATTCAACAAAAGCTTTATGTTCCTGTTAATTATTTCATTGAAAGAAAATTATTCCATTTTAGAAAAAAAAGTCTGTTGTAACTGTCTGGACATGGTCCTGGACAACTGGCTCTAGATGGCAGCAGGGTTGGATCAGATGACCTCCAGACATCCCTTCCAACATCAGCCATTCTGTGATTCTGTGAAAACTCAACTCTAATTTCACAAGATGCCTTTTCTCAACTCATATGAGTTACTAGTTATTTTCTTCTGCTGAAACTTGAAAGGATAGTGGCCCACAGAGAATGCATTATTACTTTTAGATATTTTACATATTTATTACTTAAAACTAAGCTGTCTTTCAGTGTGTGCTACCAGCAAGTGTATTGGGGCAGCTCTCAGCCTTGCTAGAAAATGTATTGAAAACCAAGTTGTGAGATTTTCATCACTCTGTTCTGTAAGACTCTGCTGCACATATGTTTTTCCATGTGCTTACCCACACATGGGCAAGGGACTCTTTTTACAAACACAGACACAGGATCAATAGAAGAAAAAATTCTACCTGAAGTAGCAGTTATAACTTCAGTTGAAAGGTGGCCAGGATATTTCTGCCCAAATTAAGATATTGCAAATTAAAGTCATAGACCCTTATCGGAAAAGACATACATAAAGAAGAGGAAAATCTTTAGTCTCATTTCCAAAATGATGGATGCATAAGTTTTTTTAAACTACATTTTTATATACATTTATTTCAACAGAAGATTTAAATTAAAAACAACCCTTAAGCCCTAACGCTGCACAAGATCCAAATTTCTACCAATTTCAATTGCAATTAACTACTCATACATGTAGGATGCTCTTTAGAAGTATTTATGTGTTACAAACTAACTGCTTCTCTAGCACTAAGAGAGGTTTGTCTAGTCCAGCAATCAATGAAAAAATTCAGTAGTGGTATGCTCAAGAGGTTCTGAATCCTTATCATAGCATATGCCAGGAAATTCATGCAAATACTGCATTTCTATGCCAAGATTTGGTCACTGCATGTGTCAAATGGATAGTCAGTGAAATACCTACCTAGATCAGATCATATTATACACTCTCCAAGGCTTGGACTATATGTATTTTTCATCTTGCACAATAGCGAGCAGATGGACCTCGACTGTCAAAAGTCCTCAGCTGCCAATATGCTGAGTTCTTTGTAAAGCCTTTCCTGTTGTGGAAAAGGGGAAAAATAATAAAGAATTTTACTGCCTCAATTACAGTCCACTTTTAATGAGCTCCCCTCCAGACAATGAACTGTACACTACGATTCAGTCTTTAAATGGAATAAAAACCCAATACTCTTGTTTCTTTTTGGTTTATAAGAATGCATCAATAATTATGGCCCAGCTAGGCATCGTTTTTCTTATGGACAATTTATATAAAGGTAAATATAAAAATAGACATAAATGTCTATATACGCATGCACAAATGCATGCGTATTTGTATGTGCTTGTATATGTACATATTCCATCTGTGTATATTTTTAAATGTGCAAACAGAATCCTTTTTACTCTCTCAGAAGTTGTTATAGTCTCCCATAGCAACAACTCACAGATAAAGAATCTCACATCAAATCAAATTGTACATTGAGGACACTGCTGACTGTTATACCAATATTATAGGTCTTATTTAAATCTGCAGAATTAAGTAGGTTCCCACTGCAAGTCTAACCTCAGCTCGCCAGGTTATGATATAGCAACACATATGGCAAATAACATCATGTCCTCTTCTTTTTGACATAGAAAAATGAGTTACAGAGTGACTGGGAGTCTTTATGCCAAATTTCCTAACTTTTGTGGGTTTAAATCTTCCCCCAGATGTTAATATTATGGAAACTGGTGTTTTGATGTTTGAGGACACATCCAGTCCTGCAGCAATTATATTCTGTTTCTCTTTGTTTTGGGGGAATTTCTTCTCCTTGAGGGTCAGTTCAATTGAATAGCATAAAATAGAAAGACACTTCCTTCTGGCAGGACAGGTGGAAATTTTATGCTCCAGGACTGTTCAATAATGATCTTTGGCTGCATTCATATACACAGACACAGCAGTTAGCTGTTAATGTGAAGACAAGCAGCATGGAAAATATAATTCATGACTACCCTTTCACACACACTCTTCAATAGCAGAAACTCTTCAATATTCGTCAACTCTTTGAAGAACACGTTTTCTACCTCAACTTCCAGCCCCTAGAAAGTAAGATAGTTATCATCACATTTCATCTTAAGAGACAAGCAGACACAGGCATCACAATATTCAAGACTAAACCATTAGTAGTCAATGCAAGACACCCATAATCCCATAACTTCAGTGATGGTTGTTTTATACTTTGTTCATTTCAGTCTCACAGTTCATCCTTTTCTGGTAGGGTAACATTCCCATATAGGGTGACATGATTCTTTAATTTTTTGCAATGGCAATATCAATTTTCAACTTTTTCTTTGTTTGCTTTGGCTTTGTTGTTGTTTTTATAAACTGAGTGAATAATTTAAAACTGTGATGCTTACTGGTGATTTAGCATTTGCTTGGGACTGGGATATCAGAAAGGATGTGTACAAGCAAAGTAACATAACCTTTGCTGCATTCAAAAAGTCTCAAATATACATCACATATTATCACAAAAGCATTAAACAAATACATTAAAAAAAAAACTCAAACAAAATACAAGTATTTTTATTTCCCTGCTTTTAAAAAAAAATAACTAATTCACCTTATGGTACACCTTCATGATGGCTTACAAGACAAGGATATTTGGGTATAATGTGCAAATCTTTAAGTTCTTTGAAGATGAAGGTTTAAGGGGACAATAAATTTCACACACATACTGCAATGTTTGTATGCAAATTGCTGCCTACTACAATCTCTCTAGTGATTTTTTCTCCTTCCTAACAGCAACCCCCCAAAATCCTGAAAATTACTTTCTCAAAAAAAAGAAACCCAGAAACACCACAAAATTCATGGAACTTTGATAACCTATTTTAGACCAGCATTTTATTTTATGCTACAACTTTTTATAAAATAAGTATACAGAAGAATTTCTTCTACTTCCAATTCAAATTCAGCTTTTCATACTAAAAACTCAGACATGGGAACTGAGCTTTTGAAGTTTGGAATTTAAGCTTGACTTTAACTTTCACAAAGTTTTATGTACTCAAATCCAAGAACTGGAGACTACAAGCCTTACAGTGCTAGGCTTATTCCTCCACAGTTTTAACAAACTTATCCTGTGTTTTGACCTCTGAAGTCACTGTCTCTGTTTATTGCTGCGTGGAATGTGGATGTGTCTGGATTTTTAGAACACAAGGAACTGCTTCAAACTTGAGCCTGGTATCTGAGCCAAATGGTGCTTCTGTGCTCATATTCCCAATGCTTATAGAAAGCAGTCTTCCCTGTCCTACACCTGGATTTTCTCTCTGAAGTAGTGAAATTCTGCTCCACACTGAATCCTGAGAGTAAAGTTGGGTCGTGCAAAGAGTTGGCTGTGGAATATAACATGGACTAAATTGAAATGTCTGCCTGACACAGGTGACACATTATGTGACCTTGGGTGAATCATTTTCTATGCTTGATCTTTCTCTCCTGTGAAACAGGAGTAATGATACTTCCACACTTCCGTTGTAAAGACGTAACATAAAAATAGTTAAACAGGTCACACACAGGTTCAGTTGTTTCAGTGCCTTGTCTCTGATAGTGGCCAGTAGCAGGTTTGAATAGATAAGAAGAACAAGATGACCAGTAATACTTTCTTTAGCTACCCTTTCTCAGGTTCTGGCAGTATGGAAGACAAAATCATAAGGTTTTCCAGGGACAAACTTTGCATGTGTACTATTTTGCTTAACATTTCATAATGGACTTTTCCTGGATTCATCAAATGAATTTACCTAAAAGCAATTTAATTTATTTGTAATTTTGGACCACACTACATTTTATGGCAGTAAGTCCCACAATTGAATTACCTGTTGTGATAAAGCATGACATAGTATAGCAAAACAAAACAATTTCCCTCTGTTCACCTTAATTTGTAATCCTAATAAAAGAAGTGAGGAAAAGGGTTGAATAAATAATAAATGTTGACAAAGTCTTGTATTTAAACTAAGAATTCATTCTTATACCTTTGCTAATGTGATTTTTTTTTTTTTTTTTAATAATAACTGGCATAGCAAAGGATAAAACTGAAACACACATTACTCAGAAGATAAACCTACATCAAAATTTCGGAGGAGGAAATTAATAGATCTTTCTACATTTCTTCTCATATTATTAACAATATTATATTACAAAATTTGCTCTCGAAATTCAAATTCAGAAGAATGGTAAATCTTATAAATGATTTAAAGATTTTTCACTCATGCCAAGCAAACTACCTAATCAGAAATTAGTTTTTCATTTTTAGAAATATTTTTGCTTGCCCAAATTGTGCGTTGGTGAAGAATTCTATAAATTCTGTTTGGCATTTAAACACCCTAACATGAGCCACCTCTGCAACCTTATGTATTGATAGGAATCTCAGGGCAACTGATGCTCTCTTTGCAGACAGTGTGCAGCAGTGTACCCCCATTTCAGTGATATCAATAGAAATTGAAGACAAAAGACAATAAAATTATAAAATAAATATTTAAAAAAAAAAAATCTTCCTTGATTTCAATAGGCTTAAAATTTCATTCCTTGATTTAAATTAGGCTTAAAATGAGGTCAGCACCAGGCTGATAGTTTCAACCTACGCCTTGCAGTGTAATGCACATCAGAAGTCTCTCGCACCTCCATAGTGTGCCTGGGAAACAAAGAACGGCTGAGGGTCCAAGGTGCTATTCACAAGGATTTCACATTCTTATTGCAGATGGTGTGTCCCCTTATATTTTAGTCTCTTGTTTTATTTTTTCATAGGTCTTCATAATGTACTAGCTCTTGCTAAACACAAATTACATGTAGTTAAAATTGACTTTCCTGGGTGCTCAGACCTTCATGCTCCTGCCTAGAAACTAGAGGTTGTCGTAACTTCCCACACACTTGAAGGGATGTCTCTACCCCATCTTAGACATCAAACAATTAGATGTCTAAATATGAGTACATCAGACTACCATTCTGGTGGGTATGTTCAGGAGGAGGTTTAATTCATCTTAGGAGGGGAGTGAAAGAGGCCAGATGATTTGTCCTTTGAAGGTGTCAGTAACATCTCCACTTCCATCCTTCATGACATTCATCCAGTTTACTATGTCTCACATTCACACCTTCAGAGGAAATCAGCGGTATTTGGATTGCTATCAAACTGTAAGACAGTGGATCCTGGTATCCAGCACAGCAAGGTCCTCTCTCCTGGGCACTGCGGTGACCCTAGCAGCAACATGCTTATTAGACTGACAGAACCTAATCCTTTCAGGCACAAGGCACACTAGGCTGCAATGACAGTTTTGTCCAAGCAATGTTTGCAGGGTTCAGACACAAAATGTTTCTAGAAGCTCTCTCATAACTGTATCCTAATGAACCTGAGAGAGGATAATATTCTGACAGCAGGGAGGAGAGAGAAAGATTAAAGGGCAAAAAGAAGTGAAGAGGGTAGAACAGCACAGCGGGCAAATAGATTAATGTGCTCAATGGAATAGTTAAACCAATGTAAATGAAAATGTCCCTTTGAGTGATATCATGTGCTAATGTACACCATGGTACCTTCTGTTCTCCTGCATGCCCTCTCTTTTATTGTCCCTCCAGCAAATCCTGGTTTTATTCTCAAACTCCTCCTGACGCAAAAGCCTCTGGCAGATTTTCAAACCCTGGTGCTTTACAAAGCAAAACCACAGCATTCTCCCACTACCTCTTCTCTCAGATTCTGCATTTCAGTCTCTGGAGGCATCTCCTTTGCTCAAGCTCTGCAGAAAATATCCGTACATGGGGATGAAGCTTTAGAAGAGAGAGGGAGCAAACACTTGCAGTATTACTGCTGTCTTTCAGCAAAAGATTAGTCTTAGCTCAGTTTTTATTTAAACCCCTAAACTTTGAGAAATTCTTACAAAATTCAATGTAAAGGAATTTTCATAGACAGTGCTTACGTCCTCAGTGGTGCAGACGTGGACCAGATCTAATCAAGAAGCCACAAAGCTGAAGTTAACACAGATTTTGTTAGCACATG
Source organism: Sterna hirundo (assembly GCA_009819605.1). Taxonomy (NCBI): domain Eukaryota; kingdom Metazoa; phylum Chordata; class Aves; order Charadriiformes; family Laridae; genus Sterna; species Sterna hirundo. The sequence goes on along the minus strand of CM020462.1, from coordinate 77,818,762 downwards.
GCCCAGGAAGTGATAGGACACATTCAAAGTCTGTTAAATATAAAGGTACTGCCCGTGGTTTAGGAAGTCTGTAAGCTTGGATTCACATATGTTGTTAAGGAAGGCTCACTATGTTCTTATTCTGTCTTTGTACTTATCCTCATGTCCAGCAAAAAAAAGGCTATTGGGTTATTTCAACATGTGCTCCAGCTCTTTGTAGCCTTTCTTTTCTTTTTGGTTTTTAACATCGAGTGCAAAATAATAAGCCTGCTTAAAGATATATATACGTATGGTCATTTAGGTTTAACTCAATGATAACATGGCCACATTGCTTCTGAAGCACAAGCAAAACTTTTCCACATCGGTCTCAACAAGACAAGGTAGGAATATCCTACATTAGCAAGAGCTGCCTGGTTTTGCTTACATGTTATCTTTTGTTTGTTTGCCCATGAACACTCTAAGTAGCAGCTGTTTAGCCTTCCTCTCCCTTGCCAATAAAACAAACAAAAACTGGATTTCCAACAACTGGAAATCGACTTTTCAAAGGATTTTTAAGTATCCTGGCAGTCAGCCACAATTTGGCTAGTCTGACATCATAGCACAAGTAGTGTGAGAAACAAGTGTAGTCAGTAATTTGATTTCAATTCCTGACCTTTCCAGTAGCCACCTATTCTAGCGTACAGAAAGAAAATTACAATTAGCATTTGAGGTGAGACTTGGGTTTGTTATTTTACGAGTTTTTTTTTTTTTTTTTTTAATTTTTATTATTTCAATTTACGTCTACTCCAAAACTCAAAGAAAAACAAAATGGAGTTATAAACTTTTATATTAAGGGAAATATGTCATGAAATTTAGAAGTTATAAATTTTGTTTCAGAACTAATAGAATTAAATACTTTAATCTTATTAAAATCATGGATTTGATTTTTAAATAACATTTTTCAAAACTCTCTGATTTATGTGGATGTCGTGTTTTAACCCCAGTCGGCAACTAAGCACCACACAACTGTTTGCTGACTCCCCTTCAGTGGGATGGAGGAGAGAACTGGAAGGGTAAAAGTAAGAAAACTCATGGGTTGAGATAAAGACAGTTTAATAGGTAAAGCAAAAGCTGTGCACAAGCAAAGCAAAGCAAGGACCTGATTCACTGTTTCCAATGGGCAGGCAGGTTTTCAGGCATCTCCAGGAAAGCATGGCTCCATCACATGTAAAGGCTACTTGGGAAGACAAATGCCATCGCTCCAAACATCCTCCCTTTCCTTCCTCTTCCCTCAGCTTTTATTGCTGAGCACGACACCATATGGTATGGAATATCTCTTTGGTTAGTTGGAGTCAGCTGTCCCAGCTGTGTCTCCTTCCAGCTTCTTGTTCACCCCCAGCCTACTCACTGGTGGGGCGATGTGGGAAGCAGAAAAGGCCTTGATTTTGTGTAAGCACTGGTCAGCAATAACAAAAACATCCCCGTATTATCTACAGTGTATGCAGTACAAACCCAAAACATAGCCCCATACCATCTGCTATGAAGAAAATTAACTCTATCCCAAACAAAACCAGCACAATAGAAAAAGCAATTTGTGGCAACTACATCCAAATGGTCTTTTTCTTGACCCAGTACAAAACTAAAGGTTTATTAAAAATAGCTTTTTTTTAAATTAAAAATAACTTTATTTAAAACTATTTAACTTACCTCAGATGCAGTCCGTAAACTTTAACAAAGCTAGAAAAAATGACAACAAAGTAATTTATAGCCAGAACATAAACACCAAATGCTCCATTAATATGGTCAAATTCAAGATTTTAACCCCAATCAGCACACAAAAGTATTGGACTAAACTTTAGATAAGAATCACAACATGTACCTGAACAGAGAAAAATATCTCAACCTGTGGAAATTTCCCCTTTGATATTTAGTTCTGTCTAAAATAGAGCATATAGTATGCTCAGTGCTGAGGACAACGGGGACTTTTGTCAAAGGAAACAAGAAATAATCCAAAGTCTTTTTCTCTAATGAATCTGATGCCTGCCCTAAAAAGTTAATGAAAAGTCTCTCCATTGAGTTCCATGGGCTTTGGATCAAGCCCCAGATAAGCTGTTCAGTGAGAGCAACTAAAATAAATTGGGAAAAGGTTCTCTGCTTTATGAAGTCATTTTAAGGGAGGTAATGGAGCAGCTGTTGCATACATAAAACACACACACATCGCTTCAGAAATGCAGTTGGGCAGAGCCTTGCTGCACAGCACGAGACATGGGCATCGCCCGACAGCTCCTCCGTCTGAACAGACCACTAGCCTGAGAGCTAACCTCGCAACGACTCCCTAAATCCCTCTAGCCCCTTAAAGGGAAAAACAGCTTCATTAGTTCCTCGCATAAACAGCCAGAACATAAACACAACATGCTCCATTAAAATGGTCGAATTAAACAAGTAGAGAACCTTTTCCATACTGTGTCAGCTTTAGTGGTTGAATTTTGGTTTTGGTTTTTGTTTTCATTTTCTTTCCTGGTTCTGGTTTGCATAATTTAATTTTCAGGGCATCCGGGTGGATGCAGCTGAGTTTCAAGGACTTTTTTTCATTATTCTGGCTGAATTTTGAAGTGAGCATGTGGAGACCAAAAAATGGTGCATCAAATACAGTACATATAAATTATTGCGGCTCTTTGAATGGTTATGCTGAGAGAACCATATCAGGATTTGTCCTTTTTTGTGTTATCTGCTTGGGAAAAAAAATCTCCCTATACAGCGATTTCACAGCATAAAACCTGTTGAAAAGTACAGTACATCATTTAGCCTTTTTTAAGTACTTTATAGTTTGTCATTGAGGTGTTTGAATGTGTTTCAGGCAAAATGCAGTGGATCCCTCTAAGACCTCGTTCTGCTCTCAGTCTTTGGCAATTTTCTCTTTTCTTGTTGGTTACATGTGCATTTACCATTTACTTGTTTATGGATCTGTGTACTGATGTGCTGTTATAAAGACTGTAAGGGTAAACGAACAGAAAAGGCAAACACTGTAGTCTAAGGACACTCATCTATTGCTAAACTTTTTTTTTTTTTCTCATCTTTCTTTCAACTCCTGATTTTTTTCCTCTTCTTTACCAAATTATGCTGTGTCCTTACTGTTTCTTTTTTTTTTTTTTTTTTTTTTTTTGTTTCCACCTCGGATTCCAAGAGATGTTAACAAATAAAAGTCACTGCAGGGCAATTTACACTTTTTAAGCTCTAAGTTCTCCTGCTTAGACTGAAGTTCCCCACGAGAGTAGATCTGCCCAGTGGAAGAAGTCATTTGTGTTTCTTACCAGTGTGAATTGACTTATGTTGCTTTTTCTGGCCAACCCACTGTAAGGACTCATGTTTTTGACTAGTTTTGCCTGTTAGCCTTCTCTGCTCCAGACACTTCAAATTCAGCTAAGTCCTGTGTTAACAAGGCTTGTTTCAACTTTAAACGTTTTTGCAATACACTGTTTAATCTTGTGGGGTATGGTTTGACGTATTTCATTAACAAACATTAACAAACTTGTAATCAAATAGTATTTTCCATATGAGCAATTTGGGGTACCAGAAGATGTACTGAATAGAAGACAAACAGATTTTATAAAAGAAAGTTCTTCTAATACACTAAAAAATGATGTCAGAACTGGAGTATGAGCCTTTTGGAGAAATGGAAATTCCTGAGATGCTGCATATGCTGACCAAAGAGGAAAGCATTCTCAGAATCAGCCATGGGACAGCCAGCAAGGCATACTGATGGCTTTTGCTATTTTTATAAATTTGTCTATGCCTCGTGCTGTCTGAAGTTAGGATGATTGGACTGGAATTAGAAAATCAGTACACGTGGGCATACACTTTATCCAGATCCAAAAATCAAGAGTATATGCTATCTAGAAGTTTGTGCAAAAGCATAGAATCATAGAATCAGAGAATGGTTTGGGTTGGAAGAGACCTTAAAGTTCATCTAGTTCCAACCCTCCTGCCATGGGCAGGGACACCTTCCACCATACCAGGTGTCTCAAAGCCCCATCCAACCTGGTCTGGAACACCTCCAGAGATAAGGCAACCACAACTTCTCTGTGCAACCTGTTCCAGTGCCTCACCACCCTCCCAGTAAAGAATTTCTTCCTAATATCTAATCCAAGTCTATCCTCTTTCAGTGTAAAACTGTTACCCCTCATCCTGTCACTACACTCCCTGATAAAGAGTCCCTCCTCATCTTTCTTGTAGAGCCCCTTTAACTACTGGAAGGGGATATAAGATCTCCCTGGAGCCTTCTCTTCTTTGGGCAGAACAACCCCAACTCCTTGAGCCTGTCTTCATAGGAGAGATGCTCCAGTAATAAAATGATATACCCTCTAGGAGACCTCCTTTTTGGTTGTGTAAAAACCTCTTGCACTATTATTAATAACACTTAACATCTTAAAACTCATGGTGTTCTTAGACTCTGGGAGTCCACTGCCCACTCTCTTAATTTGATTTGTTTGTGTCGTTCACTATAAATATTGCTAATACTGATTTATTCTCACCTCTAACTGATCCATGTTACAACTTTTCACATTCATCAGGGGGTTGTTTAATGTTTGAGGTAAGTAAACAAATCATCATTGCTAATCTATAAGTAGCAGGTGCCAGTGAAACTCTGATATGGACAAAATGACCTACACTACCCAGTATCAGTGGGTTTATGGGCGAAAAAGAAAGGAAAGCCAATTAAGACTCTTTGAGCTTCACATTCTTGTTCATACTTGCCATACAATTTTCTAATTACTTTTTTTTTAAAGCCAGAATGCTTTTTCATGCTTTTTTTCCTCTCCTGTCACACTTGCTCCTACAGTCCTGCTCCATTGAAGAATATTGCTGCTGACTTTTTTTTTTTTTTTTTCTCTTTTTAATCTTTAACGGTAAAGTTTTGAAAAGCTGGTTTCCAACTTATTATAAGAGGAAGAAATGTTCTGTTTGAAAAAAGTAACATTTTTTTTTATTTTTGAGATTTAGCCTTAATGAGGAATTTAACTTTCAGTTAGAGAAAGGAAACAAAAGGGAAATAAATACATTGATCTGAGTTGATTATCATTTTACCTACTCATCAGATCCTCCTTGTCCTATTTGAAGTGGGGAAAATTCAAAGTCTGAAATATTTGTGGGAAAGAAAAAGCAGTATTTCAGCCCCTCAAAATAATAATAATAATAATAATAATAATAATAATAATAATAATAATAACAACAACAACAACAACAACAACAACAGCAACAACAGTATAAAATACATTTTTTATTCAACAATTATTTCTTGAAAATTCTTGAAAGAGTAAACATTTATCCTGCAAGTAAAATATGTTCTCTACCACAATGCACTTATGATGAGATAAGGATTTATCTTTATATAAAATCTAACTTAAAAAAATAATTATGGAACAGTTTATATTGTTTCTCATCTGAAGGTTATCAATAAATTAAGCTGAATATCCATTATGGTCCATTAACTGCAAAAGAATGTTTCTGTTCACGTCATAAAAATCCATTTTTTTCAAAACACAGAAAAGTTCTAATTAGAACTAAAGTAATTCTTGCAATGATACATGATGTGAGCAGAAGGTACAAAATCAAAGTATGGCCTACATTACCTTAGGTATGATTCTTGCCTGTTTGCAATGGGACATAGTGTTTTCTCTGAAGAACTCATTAGAAACAGAAAGCACAGACCAACCTGGTGGACTTATATGATGGAGTGACTACACTGGTGGACAAGGGAAGAGCTATGGATGTCACCTACCTGGACTTCTGTAAGGCCTCTGACACAGTCCCCCATAACATCCTTCTCTCTAAATTGGAGAGATAAGGATTTGATGAATGGACTATTAGGTGAATGAGGAATTGGTTGGATGGTTGCATCCAGAGAGTAATTGTCAACAGCTCAACATGCAGATGGAAATTGGTAACGTATGGTGTCCCTCAGGGGTTTGTAGTGGGACCAGTACTGTTTAATGTTTTCATCAATGACTTAGACAGTGGGATCAAGTGCATCTTCAGAACGTTTGCAGATGACAACAAGCTGAGCGGTGTGGTTCACAAGCCTGAGGGATGGCATGTCATCCAGAGGGACCTGGACAAGCTCAAGAAGTGGGACCATGGGAACTACATGAGGTTCAACAAGGCCGAGAGCAGAGTCCTGCACCTGGGTTGGGGCAACACCTGGTACCAACACAGTCTAGAGGGAGATTGAGAGCAGCTCTGCTGAGAAGGACTTGGGGATACTGGCGGATGAAAAGCTGGACATGTGGCAGCAATGTGTGCTTGCAGGACAGAAGGCAGACCATATTCTGGGCTGCACCCAAAGAAGTATGGCCAGCAGGTCAGGGGAGGTGATTCTGCCCCTTTGCTCTGCTCTGCTGGGACCTCACCTGCAGTACGGCACCCAGCCCTGGAGCCGTCAGCACAGGAAAGACGTGGATGTGTTGGAGTGGGTCCAGAGGAGGGCCACAAAGATGATCAGAGGGATGGAACACCTCTGCTGTGAGGACAGGCTGTGAGAGTTGGGGTTGTTCAGCCTGGAGAAGAAAAGGATCTGGGGAGACCTGATTGTAGCCTTTCAGTAAGTAAAGGGGGTTAATAAGAAAGATAGGGACAAACCTTTTAGCAGGGCCTGCAGCAATAGGACAAGGGGTAATGGTTTCAAACTAAAAGATGGTAGATTCAGACTAGATTTAAGGAAGAAATGTTTTATGGTGAGTGTGGTGAAACACTGGCACAGGTTGCCCAGAGAGGTGGTAGATGCCTCATCCCTGGAAACATTTGAGGTCTGGTTGGAGATGTCCCTGATTATTGCAGGGGGTGTTGTACTAGATGATGTTTATAGGTCCCTTCCAACCCAAACTATTCGATGATTCTGTGACTGGCATTCTAAGGAAACATCACCTTTCATAAAAATGTGAAAAGTGACATTTTGATAAAGAGAAACATGGCACACCTATGGATGCAGTTCTCTTGGTTTCCATTGATTTTCCCAGTCATCTTCTTCTGTGTCACCTGCTGGTTTCATAGACATTGTAATTTCTTGCAATTTGAGGTATGTCGGTGAAGTACCCGACAGAAGATAGTTGCTGTTGGTGCCTGTCTAGTTAAAGCTCTAAATTGTGTTTCTGTTACTAGATACTGCTAGAGAGGACCCCCGTCTTTCTCCTGAGAAGTGGAAAATGCTTAAGTATCTCATCTAAGTGTCAAAATCTAGCTAATTAATCTGGGCTTTGGTCAAACCATATCAATGAATCATGATTATAAATTACACATGCACTTTCAAGAGAGATAATGCAGGCATGTAAACTGTTCACCGAATGTGGTTTTGTCTCCATAGTCATTTTCTGGAATATGAAACCTTTGCATAGTTTTAATCCGTAATATATGGAGCTGAGTGAGATTGTATGTAGTGATTTCTCTTCACTTTTGTCTTTGCAAATAAGGAGATCTTAATGTGTGTTGCAGAAGGTCTTTCATCCCTGTTGTGATTTATAGCTAGCAAACTGCTGGGGACAATTCCAGTTGGTGGGTAAGAAACACAATCTCGTTTATCTTTATATCATATCTGTTGCAAATTAAACTAAAAACATAGAGTTTGCACACTAAAATGGTTACACTGCAGAGCAATGTGCCTATAAAACAGCATGCTAACAAGCACGGCATGATAAATGAATTGCAATAAACTTCTATAATTTCAGATTCTCCCAGAGGCAGATGCTGAGGCTATCACCTGTTAAGTTTCACTTGGTGACAGCATCACAGTATCTCCAAGAAAGTACGCGCTGGGCTTGCTTTAAAAGTGAGTGGCTACTAGCGCACACTCAGTTAACTTCACATATGCTGCATCTGAGATAAGATCTGCATTTCAAACAACCAAATGCACAGACAGTGGCAGATTGCTTGCCAGATTACGCGTGCTCCTGAACAAGAATGACCTGCTTTCTTCAGTAGGTGGCAGCAGCACAGACACATGCTAAAAGCTGGACTCCAAAAACCGTTTGTAAAATAAGGCTGCTCTTTTCATACACCCACACTATTGCAAGTGTAACACCTGACCACCCACAAGTTTGATGTTAAACCTCATCCCAAGCTTCAGTAGTGACATGATTCACATGTGTATAACAACTTTGTTAAAAAAAAAAAAAAAAAAAAAGGGAAAGTGAACCCCAAAAGAACCAGTAAACATTTATTAGCATTAATTATCTAGCTATATGTGCAGTTATACTTTTCCTCATAAGGTGTTTCATGGCACTACCCAAAAGGTTTTACATCAACCTAATGACTCTTCAGGAAGATATTAGTAGAGCTCAGATTTTGGAAGGACTCTCTCAAGGATTTATTTGTCCTCCATAAAAATATGGCTGGTTTGGACCACACAGATAAACATTAATTTGATTCAAAAGTGCGTATTTCAGTTGACTATTTTTAAAGTACCAGAAATACTAAAATGGACCCTTCAGCATCCCTGAAATTCTGTACCTGAGTCTTTATTTTTGAAGGTGGGGGTGACAAGAAGTGTGTTCTGAAACAGTCAGAAGTGAGTCATAAAATAAGTCCACCCCTGGGTGATCCTACTCTTCTTTGATTCTAATTCCTCCACCTATTACATCACAGCAAATCATAGGTTTGTGGAATCATAGAATTGTCTAAGTTGGAAGGGACCTTTAAGATCATCGAGTCCAAACATCAACCTAACACTGCCAAAACCACCACTAAACTGTGTCCCTACCCGTCTTTTAAATACCACCAGGGATAGTGACTCAATCACCTTCCTGGGCAGCCTGTTCCAATACTTCATAACCTAATATGAAGAAATTTTTACTAATATCCTCTAAACCTTCCCTGGCATATCTTGAGGCCATTTCTTCTTGTCCTAACACTTGTTACTTGGGAGAAGAGACTGGCCCCCAGTTTGCTACGCCCTCCTTTCAGGTAGTTGTAGAGAGCGAGAAGGTCTCCCCTCAGCCTCCTTTTCTCCAGGCTGAACACCCCCAGCTCCCTCAGCCGCTCCTCACCAGACTTGTGCTCCAGACCCCTCACCAGTTTCGTTGCCCTTCTCTGGACTCGCTCCAGCACCTCAGTGTCGTTCTTGTAGTGAGGGGCCCAAAACTGGACAGAGCATTTGAGGTGGGGCCTCCCCAGTGCCGAGTACAGGGGGACGATCATTTCCCTAGTCGTGCTGGCCACACTATTCCTGATGCAGTACAGGATGCTGTTGGCCTTCTTGGCCATCTGGGTATACTGCTGACTCATATTCAGCTGGCTGTGGACTAACACCCCCAGGTCCTTTTTTGCTGGGCAACTTTCCAGCCACTCTTTCCCAGGACAACAGCAGTGCACTTGACCTTATTGAATCTCATACCATTGGCCATGGCCTATCTATACAGTCAGTCCAGATCCCTCTGTATACCCACCCTACCATCAAGCAGATCAACACTCCCACCCAACTTGGTGTCATCTGCAAACTTACTGAGGGTGCAGTCAATCCCCTTGTCCAGATCACTGATAAAGATGTTAAAGAGAACTGTCCCCAATACCAAGCCCTGGGGAACACCACTTGTGACCTGCCACCAACTGAATATAAGTCGATTCACCACCATTCTTTGGGCCTGGCCCTCCAGCCAGTTTTTTACCCAGCGAAGAGTACTCCTGTCCACGTCACAAGCAGCCAGTTTCTCCAGGAGAATGTTGCGGGAAACAGCATCAAAGGCTTAACTAAAGTCCATGTAGACAACATCCACAGCCTTTCCCTCATCCAATAAGCATGTCCTTGTCATGGAAGGAGATCAGGTTTATCAAGCAGGACCTGCCCTTCATGAACTGCTGCTGACTGGGCTTGATCATCTGGTTGTCCTTCATGTGCTGTGTAATTGCACTCAGGATGGTCTGCTCCATAACCTTCCCTGGCACTGAGGTCAGACTGACAGGCCAATAGTTCCCTGGATCATCCTTCCAGCCCTTCTTGTGCATGGATGTCACATTTGCTAACCTCCAGTCAACAGGGACCTCCCCAGTTAGCCAGGACTGCTGATAAATGATGGAAGGTGGTTTGGTGAGCACTTCTGCCAGCTTCCTCAGTACCCTTGGGTGGATCCCATCTGGCCCCATAAACTTGTGTGTGTGTAAGTGCCGTAGCAGGTCCCTCACCATTTCCTCTTGGGTTATGGTGTCTTCATTCTGCTCCCTGTCCCTACCTACTAGCTCAGGGGGCTGGGTACTCAGGGAACAACTGGTCCTACTACTAAGGACTGAGGCAAAGAAGACATTAAGTACCTCAGCATTTTCCTCATCCTTTGCCACTATGTTTCCGGCCCCATCTGATGAAGGATGGAGATTATCCTCAGTCCTCTTTTTATTGCTAACATGTTTATAGAAACTTTTTTTTTATTGCCCTTAGCATCAGAAGCCAGGTTAAGTTCTAGTTAGGCTTTGGTCCTACTAATTTTCTCCCTACATAGCACCACAAGATCTTTGCAGTCCTCATGAGTGATCTGCCCTTTCTTCCAAGGCCATAAATTCTCCCTCCTACCCTGAGTTGCAACTAGTGGCACTTCAGGGCATGCTCTAGTGGCAGAGTCTGTAGGGTGTTTGGTTGGACTCGATGATCTCAAAGGTCCTTTCCAACCATGAAGATTCTATGATTCTATGATTCTATAACTTTCTGTTCAGCCAGGGCAGTCCTCTTCCCCAATGACTCATTTTTCAGCACATGGGGATGGCCTCCTCCTGCACCTTTAAGACTACTTTCTTGAACAACATCCAGCCTTCCTGGACAACTTCGCCTTTCAGGACTGCCTTCCAAGGGACTCTGTCAACCAGGATCCTGAAAAGACCAAAGTCTGCCCTCCGGAAGTCCAAGGTCACAGTTTTACTAACCTGTCTCCTCACTCCTCCAAGAATCAAAAGCTCGTTATACCCAAGAGGGCATCCAACCATCACATCCCTCACAAGTCCTTCTCTGTTTACAAACAGGTCCAGCAGGGCACTTTCCCTAGTTGGCTCCCTCACCAGCCGTATCAGGAAGTTATCTTTAACACATTCCAGAAACCTCCTAGACTGTTTCCTCTCTGCTGTACTGTATTCCTAGCAGATATCTGCTAAGTTGAAGTCTCCCACGAGAACAAGGACTAATTATTGTGAGACTTCTCCCAGCTGCTTATATAATATTTTGTCTGCCTTTTGATGCTGTTTGGGTGGTCTGTAACAGACTCCTACTATGACATCTGCCTTGTTGGCCTTCCCTGTGATTCTTACCCATAAGCACTCTAACCTATTGTCACCACCATTAAGTTCTAGACATTCATAACACTCCCTAACATGAAGGGCCACTTCACCGCCTCGTCTTCCTTGCCTATCCCTTCTGAAGAGTTTATAGCCATCTTTTGCAGCACTCCAGTCGTGTGAGCCATCCCACCACATTTCCATGATGGTGACTACTTCATAGTTTTTCTGATGCACAATGTCTTCCAAGTCCTACTGTTCGTTGCCCATGCTGCATGTGTTAGTGTAGAAGCACGTCAGCCAGGCTATTGGTCCCACCACCTTTTTCCTGGGAGAAGCTCTAATTCTTACCCAATGATTCCCAGGCACAGCCATAGTTTCTAATCCATCCATGACCATCACACCTCTGCTGCTGCGTAGATCTCCATCCCCTGCCTTGAGTCAGCAGATCAAGGGACCTCACTAATATCCCATCCCACTGATGCTGGCAGGCCATCCCCTAGGCTTACCGCTGTAGAGCCTGGTTTCATCCCCTTCCCCCATCAAATTACATCTCCTTACCCCCAGTGAGTGATCTAGCCCCAGGGCTATAAAAATACAGTTGTGCATTCAATCTGGACTGGTAAATATTTCATTACTTATACATAAAGGTTGAATGCAGGGAGTGCATCATGCACCTTAGACACAGGTGAGAAGCAAAGGAGGCTCCCCACATGATTCAATTGAGTTGCTTCAGCATAGAATTATAACCTCAGATTTTTATCTTCTATACTCCCTAAAAATATCCTGAGGCATTCAGGGTCTTGTGCATTTAAGATTTCTGCCCTTTACACTCATCACAAGAAACAGAATAGTAGATCTCTAGAGCAAAAATTGTACGTCTCCCAGGGAAAAGCAAAGCCTAAAATGAAGAAAAGAAAACATTCACAGTTCTGATGGATAGATTACATTCTGAATTTTTGATTTAAAATACTCTGTGTTAGTATTTACTTAGGTGACAGACTATTGTGATTCTGTGAAATGGGGAATTTCCTTGGTGTAAAAAACCAACTATTACTCCAGTTTTTGACAAAGCTCAGATGCATAAGATGAGAAATGGTAAATAGTTCAGAGATTTAAATGCCATGGGATACATTGAGTAGTGCTGAATATGTTCCTGAAATTTGTAGCTGAGTTTTTTACTTCTGCATTTATTTTTCAAGGGCTTACGTATTGCAAGTGCTTTTGTCTTTCCTTGCTATACTTCATACGGCTGACTTGTGTCTAAAGTAATCTTCCATAGTCTACAGTAACAATATTAATTAACTGTAAAAAAGTTTTGCTTTAGGTTTGAATAACCATAACTGACAGCCTAATTACAAATAAAAAAATCATCTGTGTGACAGTTTATAAACATAAATGTTCTCTTCAAGAAACTATAAGTAAAGAAAGAAAAAAAAATAAAAATCTTAACATCTCATATTGATTGCTGGGTCAATGCTGTTCTTGAAACTGTAAAATATGAATGAACAGCCTCTGAACAGAGTAAGATGCTAGATACCTTTGATCAAATCTGGAATGCATTTCTGCACTGCTACTAGCTAAAAAGAACAAATAGAGGATAACCCTCAGATATCAGGCCTGTATCCACAAGGGCTTCTTCTGTATAGCCTAAAACCTAAATATATATTGACCAAATGACAGGTTTCAGAAGATATGATCATTGTGATTCATTCAAGGAAGCAAATAACAGAAAAAGACAAGTTTTATTTAGATCATTCCAAAGGGGCTGATTCACAATTAACAGGAGGAAATAAGCAGAGAAATTTGCAGACTGAACATGAGAAAATATTTAATTATGGAGAGATCTGTCAGACTGTGAAAGGTTCTGTAAAAGGAAACAGAAGAAATCCCATTGTTTCCATACAACTGGATGTGGTCACAGAATCACAGAATGATAGGTGTTGGAAGAGACCTCTGGAGATCATCTAGTCCAACCGCCCTGCCAGAGCAGGGTCACCCAGAGCAGGTTGCACAGGAACGCATCCGGGTGGGTTTTGAATGTCTCCAGAGACAGACACTCCACCACCTCTCTGGGCAGCCTGTTCCAGTGCTCTGCCACCCTCAAAGGAAAGAAGTTCCTCCTCATGCTTAAATGGAACTTCCTACGTTCAAGTTTGTGCCCATTACCCCTTTTCTTGTCACCACGCACCACTGAAAAGAGCCTGCCCCCCATCCTCCTAACACCCACCCTTTAAGTATTTATAAGCATTGATAAGGTCCCCCCTCAGCCGTCTTTTTTCCAGACTGAAGAGACCCAAGTCCCTCAGCCTTTCTTCATAAGAGACATGTCCTAGTCCCCTTATCACCTTTGTAGCCCTTTGCTGCACCCTCTCCAGCAGTCCCCTGTCCTTGAACCAGGGACCCTAGAACTGGACACAGCACTCCAGGTGCGGCCTCACCAAGGCAGAGTAGAGGGGGAGGATGACCTCCCTCCATCTGCTGGCCACACTCTTCTTGATGCAGCCCAGGATGTCATTGGCCTTTTTGGCCACAAGGGCAGATTGCTGGCTCATGGTCAAACTTATAGGGTATGGTGAATGAAGGAAATTTCTAGAAAAAAAATGAATTTTCAGTTTTAGATAATATTATTATAATTAAAAAAAAAACAAACAAACAAACAAACAAACAAAAAAACCAACCAAACCAGAAATTGTAGCTATAGTGCCTCAGAGGAATTTCTATATCTTGGGAATCCATTTTCCCCTTTAGCTTTTTGATTATGTATACTTAGCATTATGTATATCTAACCCTTCTCATTTTGTGATGCCACAAAGAGAGTATGGAATACATCCATCTGAGGTGTGATGCAGAAGAAAACGAATTACAGTTGATGAAGCTGCATGAAGGCATAAAGGCTGTGAATTACAGCTTGTGCTCTGCATCTCCCTCCAAATATTAAACTTTCAAGTGGATTTCAGTAAAAGCTCTTGAAAGTGTTCTGGAGGTTTGTGGGGGTTTTTTAATAACTTTTTTTTTTTTTTTTTTCAATGAAAATTTGAAACAGTCCATTATCTAACCCTTTTATCTGGTCTTATGATTAACCTCTTTGTGTTCCTCTGGGTTCTGAAGTCAACAACATCAATTTTCTCCAAAGAGAAGGGCTTGCAAGGAGGAGAAGGCTTACAACAAGTACTCCAAGTCCTGGGTCTTCCACTGGGAGGAGCATGCTGTTGATGTTGGGTGTTTCCTCCACTCTGGTCTTTGATCTGCTTGGATCCACTTGACACAAATGTATTTGTATAAATTTTCTCACACACAGTGTACTTTCTTTTCATTTGTATCCAGCTAATATTTGAATGTTGTATGCTATTCTCCCCCAGCCCATTAGCACAAAGAGTTATCATTTGCAAGTCAGTGACTTCTGGAGGTTTGTTAGACTTTTACTGCATATGGCACTCACAAACCTAAGTTAAAACAGTCTAGATAGTAGCCATTTGACTAAAAGACAGATGCTACCAGAGCTAATGCAAGCTAAGACCATGTCAGGTCAGTACAAATCTGGACAAGACCTAAGATCTTACACTGTCACATCCTTACGGCATCAGTGGCCTTTTCCTGGGCTACAGGTAGATTGCAATACTTCCGTTAGCAACCTTCCTTCAACACTAACTGTATAATTTAATATGAGCAGTTAATATTATCCACAAAAAAATATAGTATGAATTTCTCAGAGAAGTCAGAATTTATACGTATTTCACACAATTTGCAGTGACAGCATTCCAGAAACGTTAGAGAAAGGGAAGAAAGTGAAATCATTAGGATGGACATATTGCTGCTAAACTTCAAAAGGATTTAGGTCTAGTAGTGTTTTCTGGCTGTCGTTTACATTACTAAAACTGTTTGTGGGAAGTCCACACAAGCTCAGTAAGTTATTCTTAGCCGACTACTTGGTCTCCTTTGACACTTGAAAGGTGTGGGCAAGGGTACTTTCTCTCATGTCAGAAATGGAGATCAATTAATCCCTTTAAAATGAGCCTGAATCACTCCAGTTTAACACATATTGCCACCTGAAGCTCCAGAAAATATGTCAGTTAGAATTAACGTCCACTATGTTTTTCTCACCTGATTGTAAAATTCACAGCAAGAGAATGATAAAGCAGTATTAGCGGTTGTTTTAAGATCTTTTCCAAATAGAAATTTATGCCCAATCTGTATAACCTCTTAAATTAAGAGGTTAGGCAATAGCATTTCTGTAAGTCAATTTGAGTCTGTTCCAGTCTTTCCCTCAGTGGAGGCAGCCTTGGTTCTGAATCGCTGGCACCAGGAATAAATTTACGCGATATCTCATCTCTTGTGTCTTTGATTACTTTGAAAGATCATTGATTTTAAAGGAAGATTTTAATGGAAGATTTTTTAAATGATACTGGATTTGGAAAGGAGTTTCAGATGCCTATTATGTTGAAGAGAAATGTAACCTGCAGAAGAGTTCTGAACGACACTGCTTTTGCATCTTTATGCACAAAATAATTTGCTTTCCGCACTTGGCAAGGCAAGAAACCAGACAGACTGATAGGAAAACAGGTTTCCTGGCTGATTGTTAAAGATGTTTCTTTGATTTGTGGAGAACGGCATGAAGCCGACAAAGGATAAGTAATGCAACAATACAGGAGAAGGAAAGGGCAATTTCAAGGTGCTCATAAACCTGGCTTTGGAGCTCTCATGGGACTGCTCTCAGTGGATATTCACACCACATTTTAATTTCCTTAAAACATTTTTATCATTGAAAGCAAAAGAGAAGCAAAGAGAAAGAAACCAACAACCCTCTACTCAGGCCTAAATTACAGAACAGTCCTGGCATTTGTTTTTCAGACCTGGAGTGTTTTTTCTTATATGAAAGCAATGGTAGTTTCTTTTGATTTGATAGCTAATTGCCTCACAGAAAGGTACAATAGCATCTCAGGACAGATTAGATGTTTAGTCTGAGCTAGACAACTGGGCTCCCTCTATAGCCAACTGAGGGAGATTAGTGCCTCTGGAGGGCAATTCATCCCATTTTATGATGGGTATTTAAGAGGGAGATCTACAGAAAGTGATTTATCTTAGCTAAATTTATCCATTAACTATGGAGAGTCTAAGGGAATGACTTAAATTAGACACTTAACTTCAAGACAGCTAAAAGTAGAGGTGAGTCCCACCCCTTGTTATTATACAATATATGCCCTCATCATTCACAAATATTATGTTCAGCTGCAGATGAGGATTTACTTGTGACTAGACTGGCTTTGATGTGGCATCCTTCCCACCAAACTCATCTACATCAAAGACCTGGCCTGCTGAACTCACTAGGACTTCTCAATTCACTACATTATTACAGAATTCACAGCTCTTACAAAGTTGTAGATACAGGGTGTTCTGGTCAAACCCCAGTGTCAGGAATAAATTTTACCTTACAAGTTACAGGTTTTTTTCAGGTATTCTTGTCTTCTCTTCTCACCTTTTAGTCAATATCAATATTAAAAAGTCGTTCTTCACAGTGTTCAGGAAGGAAATACTCAGCATGAGTGCAGAATTCATGTTCCCTATTCAGTGAATAAGGACATGAGAAGCTACTTGGAAAATGGTGCAGGTAACAGAGTGCTGTGAACTGCTTAGACTGCAAAACTCTAAATTATTTTTTTGGCATGCCTAACCAAAACCTTAGCCAACACAAAACATGTACCAATAAAGTCAATGACAAAGCTTGAAATAGAAACAACTGAAAACACAGAAACAATTACTGCCCAACTGTCTTTGTTTAAGCTGCCATTTACTTATGAGCAATTGGATCTTATTATTTCTGCCAATTTTGTATTTTACTGTGGCCGGGAAAAGAAGAAAAAACAAATCTCTGTTCTTGAATTTGAGACAGCTGGGGTCTATTGAAGGTGCCTCAGAGTTCCCAAACAAGTAAGAATCAGTGTTCACATAGAAACTGCTTTCCTTGTTAGACAGTTGGGAGTCATACATTCATTTAATGAAGAGAGAAGGGAAATAAGCTTTGTATAATTATTTAGGCTTGTGGATCTATGATTCTGCTGTAATGCTGAACTGGAAATTAATTTCTTGCCATGCAAATCAATTCCTTCATTGGAATGATCTCCAAATTTTTGCTAGACTAAAAGCATTTAAGACTTACATTTCTTCAAGGAGTGCTTAAACAACCATTCTACTGAATGTACTGAGGATGGCGTACTCACAAAATTGTGCAATATTTTAGGCTGAAAGTGACCTCTGGAGGTCATCTGTTGTGACACTTGCTCAGAGGGAATGTTTTTATAAGCTTTATAATAGTTTCATACTTGCTCTTTCTTCACTGATTCCTCCCAAGCTTAAATCACCTTAAATTAACCGAGAGCTTAAGTTCTTCGTTAACGTCCCTCAGCCCCAATTAACATAAAGGATTAACGTTTGATACTCATTGATTATCAGACATTCACTGTGTGTAGTATTATAAGAACTAAGCTGAAACAATTTAGGCAATAACCACTTGACCAAAAGACCTATGTTTACAGCCAAAGCAAGCACAACCAGGCCAGCACAAAGCCTCTTGCCTCTCAGCAGTCACAGCAGAAATCATATATATTGGCCTACAACAAGGAACACATCTAGGCTGGCAAGCTATAGGTCTTGCCATTTTGAAGATAAGCATGACAGTCTTCATATGCAGGTGAGAGAGTTTTAATTTTCTCCAGTAAAATTGTTTCCTTTTGTATAAATAACATTAATTAATACAGGAGCTAGAACTTGACTTGCCCATATTCCCATGTTAGACTATGAAGGTACTGAATCGTCTTTTCATACTCGCTTTCTGTACCTAATGATCATAATCTAAAGTTACAGAATTAGAAATAAGGGGTGGAAAGAAAAATATTGCTGTCTTTGTTTGCCATCAGGGCCTTTAAATCCCAATTTCTAAGGAATTTTCTCTAATTGCATAGGAAATTTGAGAGAGACAATAAATAAACTACAGTTTCCTGAGTGCTACCTCAGTAACTTAATTACAAAACTATTTTTACTTGAGTTTTTCAAAACCGATGGAAAAGAATAGAAAAACAATTTCAAGATTTTTGAAGATTTGAGTCTGTCACAAATTATTTTCCCCTATTTATGCATATTTTGAGACGTGTTTTTCTTCCTATTTATTACTATTTATTTAATTCAACCCAGATTCTTTTCAGATTCCCTTCCGTTGTTGTTGATGTTGTTCCTTTGACATGCAATTTATTTCTCCATGTAACAATTACATCCTTAATTCTAAGTTTCTCTCTTCTTGTCTTTTAAAATATTTCCTCTTTTCCGTGTTAGAAAATTGTTTTGTGGTGAGAAAGACTAGCTGAGTTTTTTCATATTATGCCACCAATGCAACGAAAGCAAGCACCACTAACCAGTTTGTTGAAATCAGAAGCAGACTAAAGTGAAATTTGTTGAGTTCAAGGTGAAGAGTAGTTAAGCAGAATGTATTCTTAAAAAGAAAACATGTTTTTGCCATTTCACTTAACACAATGCTGAGTCTGCTTATTTTTATTAAAGAGCTGTAGATATGCGGACTCATTTTTGGTATCAACCGTTATCTAGTGTTACATGCTTTAGATCCATCCCTATTACAGCCAATGATGTGTCCTGACTAATTCTACTGAAATCTTTATATTACAAAGTGCACTGAAACAGATGATTTATTCTAAGACTGCTTTGGATAGATGAGCATACGAAAACCCGTCTTACTCTTCTTTCTTTTATGTCATGCATATTTTAAGAAACTTAACCTAAGTAAGTGTGAGCTCAGACCATTTGGATGTATGTCGAAACTTTGTATGTTGATTCTTTTTCGACTCTAATATAAGCCCCTTTATGTTACAATGTTGTGCAGGAAACCTCATAAGCATGTGATTTGTTATTATTATGACAGCTCATTAGGGCTGTCTGGAGCAAGACATTTCATTTTATGAAAAAAAAGACTTTCAAAATTAGTTTTTTGTTCTGATGCAGAATCAAAATTGGATCTGTTTGATTTCTTGGTATCTAGGTAGAAAAAAACCCAACATTAAGATCAATGACGTATAACTGGTTTTCTGTCTTCCCTGTTCATATCCTGACATCTCAGCTATTACCTAGGTCAGTGTGACTCTGAGACCAGAATTTAATACTGGACTCAAGAAAACTTCACCACTTTTGTCAAAATAAATGTTTTCACACACACAAAAGAACCCAGTTTTGATAAGTATGCATGGATATCTTTTAAATTTCTGTCTAGCAATTTAGCTTAACTTGCAGAGTGCTGTAATAAGCAAGAGTATATGTCCTAGCAGGATGAATCTTAGCAGGATATATTTGCTCCTACATTGAACTTAAGGTCTGTGTTTGTATTGTTTCTTTGCTGAAGACAGGTCACAAATAGCTGATTTGTGTCAGTCATGGCAGACTCTGAAACCAGGGTCAAAAAGATTACCTAGAGCTTACATTTCTGTAAATGGTTTTACTTAGATTTAATTGTGCATGAAAACTCCATTGTATGAAAACAAAAACAAATAAGTATATCTCCAAATTTCCCTTAAAAGCAGGTTGACATTCTTATTTTCCAATCAAGACAGAAGTGGCACTGAAGGAATTTACTTTGTTTGCTGTAATCCACCTCTCCCCCCAAAAGCAAAAACAATGATCAACTCCCCCTGAAATGATTCAAATACTGCTGAATAGATTTGGTGTATGTTAGCTTTCATTATAAGGGTTGAGTGGGATCAGTTTCCCAGGCTGGTTATCACATTCATATTGCTATTCAAGCTACAGAAAATTGCATCGGTTCTTCTAAAAAAAAAAGGAAAACAAATTAAAGCAATTGTATATTCCTCTAATGAGACCTGTTGTCTTCATTAGCATTCCTGTGAGGTATTACACAAAACAAACTGAACAAGCCTGTTCTGTGCAAACAACTTACTTTGGTCTGCCATCAAGTACCTTTCTTTAAGTCTCTGTACTGTTTTCCATCACCCTATTAGTTTTAGCTGACTTTACACTGTGTGTATAGTTAAATGGTAGCATCAAATATAATGCTGTGGAATTTTGTCTGCACATTACATTAGAAATCAGTATATGCCAATATTAACCTAGACATCTAGGCATTCAAATTTATCACACTGCTGAACCATGGTCTTGTTTCAAGTTCTGTCTCCTACAACCCACACAGCTATCTTCCAAATACCTTCCTTCACCTTCCTTCATAATCGTATAGGTAAGTACTTGAGTGTCTTACTGTATTATTGCCTCCAATATTAAAAAAAAAAAAAAAAAAAAAAAAAAAAAAAAAAGAAAGAAAGATTAAAAAGGTTTTCTAAGATTCCTCAACACTTCCTTACAAAGATATTGCCAAATTCCTAAGCTCTGTGCATAAGAATGACAACAGAATATCAGACACCTTGCTCTAGGGAACAGCCAGCAGTCACTATCTCAGGAGGAAATTACAAAATTGTCCATGGAATTACTGTGAAATAACTCCCAGATCAGGATATCTTCTTCTGCATCCTCAATATTTGCAGACTGGCTTATTATCTGAGTCAACAAACATTAATCCATTTTTTCTTCTTAAAACAGCAACAACTCATCATTTTAACTCATATAGTCCTCTGAAAAAGTACAGAAAACTATGCCTCCCAGAATACTGTAAATTTTGAGCATCTTACAAAGCCAGTGTCTGCACAATGCAGCTGCAAAGAAACATCAACATAATTTCTAGCAAATAATTTGCTCTTTTCAGCATTATTATAGCAGCTTTATAGATGGAGAAACCAAGGCAGAGGTAAATAAGGTGAAATCATGTGAAACATGGTGAGTCACAGCAAAAGCTATCCCACAGTTATAAGCCTTTTAACTTCAAGTCATCTGACTCATGAATCCTCCTTTCTTCTTGAAACTTTCATCTGCAGATATAAAATCATGCAAGAAATTAAGAGGAATAATTAAGGCATAGAACCAGGCAATGCATTTTTATTTAAAGTTCATTTACCATCTTTTTTGCCCCCCTGAAGGAGAACAACATTCATAAATTTTAAAATTACTGCAAAGGACGAAATGAAACATCAGAATTCAAACACTGGCAAATATCCATTTGGCATTTCAATAGATCTAGTATTACTACCTGAGCAAAAAGAATGTCAGGGACTCCCATTCTGCTTTCACTTATGTCAGTAAATCTAGAGCAACTTCACTGCAACTGCTGTAGTCAATAGTTATTCCTGATTTACACTTATGAAGCTGAGAGAAAATGGGGCTTTAATTGATCAGTGAAAACTGTCTCAGCGTAGATTTTTCTCCAGAAGTCATCTTGCTGTACTAATTTAAAGAAAAATAAATAATAAGATTCAAACACCACACTAAGCAGTTAAGGAAATTATATATCAAATAAGCTCCAAAAAGCCTGGAGAATTGCAAACAGAAGTTTTGCCTTACAGGTCTCATTCCTTATGTAGATTTAAATAATTCAATTGTTGAATAAATCTTATATATTCTATTTATTCAAGCATTTTCAACTTTCATTTCCCAGAAGTCATACTACAAGTCATGAGGAAGAAAGGATATTTTTTGATCATTGACAAAAGTGATGCGAAAATAAGTTGCATACCCAAGTTTCTGCATATTATATAGGAAAGGTGTAGATAATACTATGCTGCCAAGAACTATCTTCAGTAAGAGTGGGATTGGGAAAAAAATAGTTTCTTCCCTAGACTTAAATAATTCATTGGTTGAATCACTGAATACATCTCAGGTTTTGTCATGCATTCACAGGTTTCCTGTGATACTTTTGCTGACAATAAAATTTTAGACAAAACAAAACAAAAATATACCTAGCTTTCTCTTAAAGAGGTAACAGTCAGACAAGAAACTCTTTGGTTTCAGAAAACTTCTATCATATTGAAGAAGATTGCTGTCTTCTTGGTACTAACTTTTATGATAGTTGAAATACAGAGGGTTTTTATTATATATTTTAAACAATTTTTCAGTCTTTTA
Source organism: Sterna hirundo (assembly GCA_009819605.1). Lineage (NCBI taxonomy): Eukaryota > Metazoa > Chordata > Aves > Charadriiformes > Laridae > Sterna > Sterna hirundo. Next base: position 77,796,544 of record CM020462.1, on the reverse strand, counting down.
TCTGGAGTTCTTTGATCAAATATAAACTACAGGGAATACAGAAAAGCTTTTTTTTTTCACTTTCCATGTTCTCCTTCTGAAATCAAAGTGATGGGGTTATCATGTTGTCAAGTGCTATTGTTTGACAAACGTAGGCACAATATTGACAAGGGTTGAATTGACCCTTATTCTCTTTAAAGTTTTGTATGCAGTTGTCTCTGTGGTTTGCCTGGAGAAGTGTTTCAAATCCACAATTGCTGTGTTTTCATCTTTTAAGGCAATTATTATCTTGATAATTACGTGCACATAATTCCCATAGAATCTGAACACATGGGTAAATGAAGACATGGTACTCTGCAAATGCAGTCTGCTCTGGGGCAGAAACTAAGAATAAAGAAGGGCAACACAAAGAATCTTGCGATAGTTTTCTTGGCAAATTCTGGGTTTGTTAAGAAATGAAGTGCAGCCTGGGAACACATAATTTCATGTGGTAATTCCACAGTGATGAAATTTTGTCTGCCCACTTGTCTTACAGATGCTTGATCTGCCTTCCCCTCCCAGCTTTCAGTACAACTCATCAAGAATGGTCTGCGAACTACACTACTAACCTAATGCAAGGCAAAAATAACTTTTCTTCCAATTCTGGTATTGCATAAGGTATTGCATACATTTGACTTGACTATCTTGATCAGCTAAAATGTTGGAATGGAAAGATTGACTTGAGTCCCTGTGGAAGTGAAGAAAAAGAAATAACTGTTTCCTGTGTGACATCAAACTTTTAGCTGACTTTATGTCGTATTACTTGACTATGCGTTGTACAGGAAATGTTCTCTGAAGTCTTCATGGTCTGATTATTAAGACGAGAACACATGTTTTACACATTACTAGCTGTGCAGTAAGGGGGAGGAGCAGTATAGGAAAGGCAGGTGAGCATTATTCATCCCAGCATGCCATCAGGATATTGCTGAAGACGTAAGGATAAATGGCCTGGCATCTTTGACTGGGCATTGGGTTGTACAGCACAGACATATCCAAGAATGTCAGAGTACTAAAGCCCTTTGTCAAATATCTTCCTGCCAGCTCCTTAGCTGATTTAAAGTCAGACCAGAGTTTGCAATGGTTCTGTTTGTTCATTACTACTGTCTGAGCTGTCATACATCCATTATACTGCCAGGCATGGTGTGAGGGTCACACCTCTGCAATGCCTCAAAAAAGTATTAGACTTCACTTGTTCAAGTGTTAACTCTCCAAAGTTTTATTCTCATTTCAGGATTAATTAAGGATTTTGTATACTGGAAAAAAGTACCATTTTCAAATTGAAATAATAAAAAAAAGTGCATTTAAAAAAGAAACTTGTGAAATAAAGAGGAAAATATAAAAATGTACACAGAACAAAGTGACATTTCTGGTTTATCATGACTAAATATTTTTCTGTTTCTCAAAATAAAAAATTTGCTGTTTTTCCTCAGTAAATTTCTGAATGATAGATTTTCGCATGAAACACTGTAGTTAATGTTCACTTGGATCAAAAAAAGCAACTCTGACAGTGTCTGAAAACATTTGATTTTCCCCGTCACTCCACACTGTAATTCATCATCACATTGAATGCTGGACCATATATTCCTGGCTAACTTGGATAAAAGTCTACTCATGAAAGCAATATTTCTTAAAGTAGAAGTCAGCAGTTGGAAAAAGTATCCAAATAGCCTGATACTGAAGAATAAGAGCTGTGGTAATTGTGAGTACCTAAAAAGGCTTCAGAGTTCACTGGGTTATTGTCTGAAAAAATTAAGTAATGATGACTTTTGTGTAAGGAGTATTTGGTGAAAGAGGTACAGAAGCAGAAGCATGAGTTAAGTTTCTTTAAGTCTTTTTTTCAGCACATATTTCCTGAAGTATCTTTAGAGACAAAAAAGAGGAGAGCTTGCACACATGCAAGCATAGAAGGATATATTCAAGGAGACTTTCTCTGCCCATTGAAGGTTTATTTTTGATTTTACATGTTTGAAGTTTCCATCCAGGAATGTTCTGGCTCTTCTTTTTTTTTCTTCAGGAGTTTGCAAAAGAAAAGAAAAAAAAAAAAAGCTCTGCTGTGCTCATACATTTTTGCTATTTCTTGAGTTATCTCAGGGTGGGAGGTGGAGCTTGCTCTTCCTTTTTCTTTCATTAGTTGCTTTGAGATTCACATCTTTTGTTCTTCGAACTCTCTTATTTGAAATTCTTCTCTTTAAGTCAGCGGGGAGCAAGGGTTGATGAGCCCCAGCCTCAGCTACAGCCTTGGGGCAAAGAATCTTCTTTTTGAATAATAGTCTTATGGTTTTGTTTTATTTTATTTTCCCCTGAAATGTATCTTGGATATGTTGATTCGTAAAAGGCTCTTCTGAGGTTTGCACTTGTCCTCTTTTCTTTATAGTTTTCTGACTTTTATTTTTCCCTTACTGTGTCATAAGTTTACAGAATGTTTATGCCTTCCCCTCCTCCACCCCCAGAATCTCAATCATGTTTTTTCTATTATGGCGGCTTTCATAGATACGTATTTCCATTCTGTGTTTTACTTTTCTTAAACTGATGTAAGATCAGAGTAAACATTTGCCACCTGGCTTCCTAGATATTTAGTCAGAACAAGTATTGAATATCATGTTGCATTCAGTTTTCATACATAAAGGATTTTTACTGGGACATTACATGCCACATTTCATTATTTAAACCAGCACTTAGGAAGATGAATACCTCGTAGGTCTGGGAATTTTGTTAAGAGACAAGAGGTAAAATTTTCTACAATATTTTTGATTTATTCCTAGTTTTCATGTTTCCTTCTGTATAACCTAGTGCTTAAAGCACTTACTTAAGAATCATCATTCCTGAGCCTGAATGGGTTTAATTCTGCATCTTCTGTTACCCGAGGAGAGGCCTTATCCCCCAAATATACGTAAATTCATGACTCTTGTTGAGGCATTCCTGGCTACACACTGGCTCATCAATATTCATAGGCAGAGAGCATGAAAAAGAAAACATAATTTGGAAGCCTAATGTCTCTGATACTCCACTGAGAGAAAGGAGGCCTGTGTTCTAATCCTTGTTTTCCTTATTTATCTCCTAAATTACCAGTCAAAGGGGAAATCTGGGGTTTTCTCATTTCACACTGGTACTTCCATTTCACTGTAGTATAACATTTCCGTCTTCACGAGCAACATATTCATTCCTCACAATCCTATGAAGTTCTTTGTGTTTGAAAAGGCTGCGCTAAAAGGTGTCTGGTATTCCTTTCTTGTGAAAAGACGGGCCATGCTTCCTGATTTGGGAAATTACCCCTTTCAAAAGTGCTGTATTCAATCACAGTTAATCACACAGTTTGGTTTACTTATTTGAATTTCCTTCATTTTGCTTTGGTCAATAGTGTAGTTTGGATTTTGATATTAGCCATTCTGGGAAGCGTATGCGACATTTTGCTACAAGATGCTATTGTTTACTACACTTATCGATTCTTCACTGTTCCCAAACCAGTGTTAAAGATGCTGAAAGCACCCATAGTCACTGTTTGATTAATTTGTACATGTTTCTCTCTTCATTTTAATGTATGTTCCCTGTCCCTTGGGAAATGTCTCTGGCATATTCATCGTGACCTCTTAGTCTTTAACACAGATCTTTGGAATAAATGCATTCCAAACCTTTTACCCTAATGTAAACGGATGCAACTTGCTCTCTTTATATTTTGGTCTGGAGATAGGGGGAAACAAGCTCTATATGATTTTATCAGTCTGATTCATTCCATTTCTAGTAGAAAGCAGTATCTTCATAATACTATCTGTAATCATCATCTTCCCAGTTGTAGCAGAAGCGAGTATCAAGAACTTGTTTTTAATACAATTAAGGTTTAAGAAAATAAAATTTTGCTGTATGCTTTATATTTTATTTCTTGTTATTATTTTTTTCTGTATTTTGTGTTTCCTCTTCTTTGTACAGCCTCCCTCGCTACAAATGAGAAAGAAACTTATGCTCTTTACAAAATCTCGCACTCGGAAGAAAGTGTTGAGAGGGTTCTCAGTGTACAGTATGTCATTAAAAGTGTTTGTAACACTAATCAAAAGCTGATGAAAATTAGCAAGACCAATAAAAAAGACACAATAGTTCTGCATGAGAAAATGCTAAAACAGTCAAACTGAAATATTTTGCAGAAATTTGTCATTCCAATAAATTTTTGCCAGGGAGAAAAACTCTCATTGCATAGTTCTGATTTTAGCTTGTTTTCATAATCTTGAACTGTTTCATTTTGAAAAATTAAAAATATTCCTTTTTACATAACTTTTTAAAGCACTTTTGTTTAGACTTTTTTGTTATATTAATGCTAATTAAAATAATATTTATAGTTTACTAAATCAATTTTTATATAAACTCAGTGTACATTTTCTAACTATTTTTTATTAAGCTGCTATGATGCTTCAGTATCAAATTCAAGCAGTTAGTCAGTGTAAAATCCCAACATTTTGATCCTTTATTTCTTAAAAGGAATTGTTAGTATTTAGAGACAAAATTTCAAATATCAAGTTCTCTTTCTTCTTTGTGTCTTGATTTGGAATCAATTTCTATGTTGAAATGCCACAACTTCCTGCAAAATAGACATTATTTTCTGAACAACTCAAAAGGTAGAAGAGTTCACAAGGAAAGGTAGTGGACTAACTGTTGCTGGAAATTGATAGAGCAAAATCAGATATCTTTATAAAAAATATACATCATTGCAGCTCCTGTGAGGAATTTACGACATGTGTGACATGGAAGAGAAAATTCTCAAACTGTAGAAGTATGAAGAGATGCTTTGGGCTGTTTTGAAGGTTGTAGTTTTTGTGTTGGTTTGTTGTTTTTTTGTTTAGTATATTTGTACATGTGTATAAGAATGTCCACACAAACTATCTGACCCTTCGTCTAGCTTCTGACCTAGGTTGCAGGTGCCTATGGAAAGAATTTGAGATACATTGACAATATGGAGTTATTTCTCCCCTGCTGCATTTTCGATTTCCAGTAGTCAGTGGTATTGGGACTTCCTGAACCACAGATTGTATACAGCGTGTTATTAATAACATTTTAGGTCGAGTCCTGCTTGCTCACATGGTCAGGAATTTTTAAAAGGCAGCTTGCCACCTTCTTCATCTGAGGATTTACCTTGGTAGGCACAGCTGTGTCTGGTCCTTATGAGGCCCTCATAATTAATTTATGAACATCTACTTTATTCTATGTTAAACAGATTCTTCCTCATTACTTAGGTATAGTTGGCAACTTCTGGTCATGCATTAAGATCATCTCATGTAAATATAGCCATCTGGAGGCGAGGCATCCAGTTTCAAATAGTCTTCTAGTTTCTTTCTGCAATCAGCAGAAAGAGACATGAGGCACTTCCAGAGGACAATTTAGCCTGTTGCAAGATAAATGACTGATCACTGAAATTATTTTCTCTCTAGATATGCCTCTTTTTGTCTGAATAGGGACATCAGATAAATAGAATAACCTAGATGCCTTGTTTTCACATGGCCACGTTTAAGAAGAATCTCACATTCATTGGCAAAAGCAGCTTCTGTTGTGCAAATCTTTCCTCACTTCACTAACATGACATTAGTGACCCTAGTCAGCAGTCACCTTGCCTTCTTTTTAACGTGTTAGCAAGTATAGGCTACAACTATGCTAGTAAATGAAACCAGAAGTGAAACACTTTCTGGTCCAGCCTAACTTGCAGTCATAGACTTTAATTTATGTCTCAAAACAGCCCAGCTACATCCAGACTACCCACTAGCCTAGAACTATACTAACCCCAGGCTGTGTCAGACTGAAGTCTGACAGAGCAGTAGATAAGCTAGGCTCAACCTCACCAGACAATTTAATAGCGGTTGATTGTGGAACATCTGACCTGTGCCTTGGCCTGATTAGTCAACTGTATTGCATGTACCCGATAGTACTGGTCTTTCTGACACGGGCCTGTTGGATGACTAAATTTTTGTCCAAAATTGCACAAAGTTTTTGGAATTCATTACTGTAGTAGAGAAAGTTCTGGAGCTTCTGTCTGCTGTCGTCTTTACAAGAAAGGCAGCAATGCTAGATAGCTTTTATCTTGTGACCACAACTCACGATGCTGTTTCTAATCATTGCACTCTTGCCTTGCTCTTTATCACCTTAACCTGTTGTCACCTGCCTTAAACTTCATATCTATTTTGCAATATTTAAAGAACAGGAACATTTTTGTTTTTGTGGGTGTGCTTTCTAATCCCTAACCTAAGGTTCATAGGTTATTTAACATTATTTATTGATGAACGACTTTACAGAGACCCTAATAAAAATGAAAGAATAAATAACTATATTAAAAAAAACCAAAAACCCCCAAAAGGAGTCATTTGCACACAGGCTGGTTTGAAAACAATGGGATTTAGGTTTTTTTTGTTGTTCTTGCGTGGGTTTTTTTGTTTTGTTCTTGTTTTTATTTTTTTTAATATTTGGGCCATTTTCCTGAGCAACTAAATATAAACAGATTTTGTTTTTAATATGTAGTCTTCAGCAGCTACCTGAAATTTAAAGATTGAACTAATTTCTTTGTAGGACAGAAGTCTGCATCTAGTGATGGGTCTTCACACTTGCTAAAATGGGTTCAAGATACCACTATAAAATACTTTGCCTGTGAGAATAGTGTCTCTACACGTCTCAGTAAAAGTCTTAATTTTTCTTTTACAGACCCGGTGATCCTATCCCTACATTCCTTCTCAAGGCAAACTTTTTTTATTCATGGCTTGTTCCTTTGTAATTTTTTTTTTGCCTTTTCTTCTTAACTCATCTTTTATGAAACAACAGACTACTGTCCCAAGAATATCTGAAAGAAAGAGGACCCATGGGTCAGATGCACACCCTTGACTTCCTACAATAGAGTTCATTAAGAAACCAGAGTAATTTGGTTAGATGGCCCAGTACAGGGAATATTCAACCTTTAAATAAATACACAATAAAAATAGCACAGTGTTACTATAGGGTTACTGGACTGTAGCATTAAATGAACTGAATAAAATTTTATGGCTTCTTAATATGCTGAGGTTTTGCAGTGTCGTCCATCTTGTAGCCTAACAACACTTCCCAGCCTGCTATCAGTGAAACTAATAGTGCGGATGGAAATTTTATGAAAAATGGTAAATCTACGTTGGTTTTATATTATGTCAGTGAAATGAATAAAGACCATATTTTGGCATTAATAGCTAATGGTGGAAAGTGCAGAGGGAGGGAGAAAGAAAGAACTGCTACATTTTCAGCTTTTGAATTGATGTTTTTTAAAGAGTTAGCTGTAATTATGATATTTGAATGTCATTATCATTAAGCTGATAAATTATTTAGTAAGAAGGTGAAAAACATGAAGAGATCATTGGTGTATTCAAGCATCTTAGCTGTATTCCATAAGTCTCCTTGTGACTCCCAGGCTGCTGTATTAATCACATGGATACCACAGATATGATCTGTTATTATCTTTCAACTACAAGGTCAAAGTTTCATACTAACATAACGTATGGGAAGGAGTGTGGGGGGGAGAAGAAACCTCAAAATTATTAATCATATGGCGGAACAATGATAACAAAGATTCTTTACTGACTTAAAATGGATTCCTTAATGCCTCTCAAGCAGAGATGTCATAATGACCTCCATATCAGACTGCCTCAGACACCATAGCACATAACGTGGATGTGCAAGAAGCAGCAAGTACAACATTAACCAACCAGCTGTGTTCTACTTCTAAGCAGCCAGAAACACAAGTGTGGGAACATCCTTCAGAAAGACAGTTAAGGAAAAAACAGGAAAAGTTTTCTGTTCCAACTTGTGGAGTAAGAAGGAGCAAATATGAGTTTTTTAAGGAAAATCAGAGACTTCAATTCTTTTTCCAGGAATAGTGTCAACCTCCTGAGTAAAAACAGCATGAGAACACCTTTTGATAATTTAGCAACATGCTACAAGTGAGTAGGAAATCCATATCTGTTAAAATGCTGTATCTGTTAAATATAAACCAAAAAATCTCCTTGAAATCAGCTGTTTTAAATACTCTCCTGAATTTATTTGTAATATGTATTTTTGTATTACATTTGTAAAATTTTTGCTCCTTGAATCAATTGTGAATGTTTCTGTAATATAATCATTTGCCAAATAGTTGTAATAAATCATTTTCAGAACAATTTCTTTTAATGGAAAGAAATCCCACTAGATATTAATAAAATTACCAGTGTCTTATGATCCCCAGTGTTGAGTCTTGAGTAGATTTTATATGATTTTGTACATATATATGACATCATCATCAAATGTTGATGAATAAGAATATTGCCAGTTTACGTCATGGCATAGCCAAAAGATCTGTATTTTCTATGTTAACTTTATGATACTGCTTAAGAAGAACCCTTTACCAGACCTGTATTAGTTTGAATGGTAGACAAGTAATCTCAGTATTCATGTGGACAAGTAATCTCAGTGTGTATTCCCTTTGTAGTTAAAAGAGGAATAGAGAAAGAGGAATAGAGAGAGACAGAGGAAGAGGATGAGAAGGAGAAATGTCTTGAGAAAGGAAGAGAAAGGGAAAGAGAAAGGCAGAGAGAGAAAGACAAAAGATAACTCCAGAGTATGAATTATTGTTTTTAATATTTCAGTTGCTGAATTGTCCTTTCCAGGTGTTTCGCTCATCAATAGGTATACAGCAAACATCCATAACTACTTCTCTCTCTCTCTCTCTGAATTCTCTTAGTGCCAGAAGGCACATAAGGCGCGAACAACAATCTTCCAATTGGAACAATTGTTCCAATTGTTCCAATTGGATATTGTTGTGTAGCATTTCTGCAACTTTTTCATTTTTTCCGGGAGGAGGTAGTTAGCCTCCTGCCCAACCCCCATAACTTGGAGGGCCAGTGGTTTTTTGTCAGGGTGTCCTTCCCTTAGGCTGCGTTGGTTCACGGCACCTTCTTAAATTTTAACCGGTGCACCCTCCAGAGGAGGATCCCCTATCCACCACCCAGGGGACGCGCCTTCTAGCCGTGCAGCCCCAGCCGAAGGTCCATAACTACTTGAAAGTAGTCAAATTATGAAATCAGGTGAAATAAACACCATCTTTAGTGACTTACTGTTGAGCTCATCAATCATCAAATGATCTCAGCCATGACTGTTTGTGATAATTTTACCTTGTCCTTAAAATATGAATTAATACAAATTTTGGAAGAAATATCACATACAATGAAATGTATTTTTTTAAAAATAAAAATTCCTCAAAATCAATTTGATCTTCAAATATCTGAAATGAAAAATGTCATTCTGAAGTCTTATTGGATTGTATGTTATGTCCTTGTTCGCTGCAATATTGTGAAATTAGAATGAGAATTTTTTTTTTTTCATTATTTTGCTAAATTTCTTTTTGAGAAGACTTGAAAAATGCAGAGAAACATTGTGAAATGATTTTCATATTTCTTTCCTTCTTTAAGGCTGCAAATGCCATTCATATCAGATTCTTAGGATTATTTTCCTTTCTCAGTTCCCAAAAGAAATATCAGCTCAACACTCTCTCTTTTATTTCTTATGCTTCTTTTGACTTTTATACTTAGACATTGGCAGTATAATCTAAACAAAAAGAATGCACAACTTAAGGTAAATTTCAAAGTATTGATACTATTCTCATGACTTCCATGTAGCGTAACAGGAACATAGAACTTATTTTGGACTAGGGAAAAAGAATGATTCAGCCTCGAAGCACACAAAAGCAATACTGTTTTCCACACCAACAAAGCTTATGCATAAAAGGTTAAAATATCACATGCAGCATATGTCAGGGTGTTGCAAGGAGAGCTGGCACCATAGTAAAAGAATTTATTCACTCAAATTTCAATATTTGCAATTATTTTCTTATTACTATTCCTTTAACTAGTTACGCAGTCACATTCAGCTGTTTTTTATTTATTATTAAAAAAAAAAAAAAGAAAATATGTTGGCTTGATGAGCTTATTTAATTAACTGTAGCTCTTTATAAAATGTTTCTGGATTTTTTTGTCTATATGAGCAACATTACAACACAGTTTAGAAATTTTTGACCCTGCCTTTAGTCAGGTAAGTGGAGTATATGACCTCTGGAGGTCCCTTCTAGTGTGATTTATGAGAATCCATTAATCTTATTCTTTACTTTTTTTTAGGATTAGTGACCTACAAGATGTAGCTTAACACAAATCAGGTCGTCTACCTTTCCTCAGCATTTGCTATTTTGCTAGTGGTCTGTTAATAATACATCAGTTTTGTGAAGCTGTATCTCTATAAAACCAGCATCTCGGAAAAGGAAAGCATTTCTCACTCAGTAGCAAAGAGAATAGGAAAAAAATGCAGTAAAGGGTTAAATTTGCAAAGGGAAAAAGAGTCTTCATGTCATGCCACCAGCTGTGAACAAAATTCATTTGCCTCTCAAATATAGCCTCTAGGGAAGATCCCAGGAGTTGTGTGTGAAATACAAGGTTGTAAATGTCCCAGAGACCTTCTGTAATTTTAGGGGTTGTTCAAAATCAGAAGTGAAAACTAAATAGTGTTAAAAAGAGAGTGAAAAAATAAAATAAAAACGTTTTAACGCCCATCGTATATTAAGTGTTCAGGAGGCAAATATCACACAAAACCAAGTTTTCATCCTGCTGTTTCATGTTTAATCTTGGCTCCCTTCTAAGTTTTCCACTATTCTCCACTCTCCTGTGGAGAAGTCAGTTTGTTTTTGGTGTCTTTTCCCTCGCCTACTTCAGCTGCTATCTTCCTGTGCCTCTTTCTTCACTCTCAGCTTAATTCACCAAAGCAGTTGTGCCTGCTTGATCTGATTGACTTTAACAGGATTTCTCAGAAGCTGTAAGTAAAGTATGTGGTTTCTGTCCCCTTGTTCCTCTTTCAGATGTGTACTTTCTTATTAACTTTTAAATACTCCAAATCTCCAGGGCACTGAACCCTGTTAACTCTTTCTGACACAGATGGGAGCTGAGGACAACTGCCATTTCATAGGAGCGGCTCAGCATTTCACCGTATCGATACTTAAATACCTGATGGGTCAGATCCAAAGACTCCTGAAGTCAATGGAAAAATCTCTCATTGACTCAAACAGGCTTTGGATCAAACCCTATTTGTTTATCTGCCCTTCTGTGTTAACCTTTTATGTTTCTCATCTTTCCCTATCAATATCCCTTGCTAGAGGCAATCTTGGCAGGACTAAACACATGGTGAAAATTAATAAGGTAACCGTATTATTCAACACATCCAAAAAACCCCCAAAGTTAGCTTGAGTTTTCTTCAAATGAGCAAAAGTTTGTAGTTGGAGCAGAGCAGCATTTAAATTATCAGATTTGTTACATTGGATTTTTTTATTTCTTCAGTCTCTTACTGAGAAATTAATTTGTGAAATTGCAGGTGACTGAAGAGATTCAAAATGATCCAAAATAGAATGGGAAAAGGTAAAAGGGGAAGGAAGAAGCAGGAAAAGGGGGGAAAAAAACCCAAACAACAAAACCCCCAACCTTGTTTGATTATATTATTTTAATTTTGGATTCTTTCTTCCCTTTTATAAAACACATAGCTCAGTGTGCAGATTCTCTGCAGTTTATAAAGAAAACATGAGATATGCTGATGCATAAAATATTGGGCCCAACATCACAGTATGTGCAAAATTCCATACAAAATTCAGATGTGCGTTGGAATAGGAATTCCTTCTTTCTCGTCTAGATTAAAATGGGTGCATAATTTATCTGGTGCAAAATATATGCAATGCTCTTTCTTAATAATTTATATAGAAAAGATGTTTTGGCATTTGGCGTCAAGGACAACTCTTGCAAAAGGCAGTCAGAAAAACGCATGCTAAAATAGGCATTTCCTAAGCAAAATGTATCTTTTTTTGTTATCCTTCTCCCTCATTTTAATTAAAAAGACACAACATAAACAATATCAACAGCATAAAATTTAAGTGACTTAGCTTATCTACTCATTCATTGTCTTCAATCCACTTCCTTGGCATTATATAGAAATCCATAACCCCTAATATTAGAGCTATGTTATATATGGGTCTGTAATGGAAAGAGAATCTAGGAATCTAAGAAGTTTCTTATGATTTAGGTATTTATTTAAAAACATAAATAAAACAAATAGACAATGGGGAAAATAGCAATTCACCCAAAAGTCACATAGGTGCTTAAATAGCACAGTACTAAGCAAACACAACATTTTAAAGGAAGATTACTCTGTTATGCAAGGCGAGCACAGGGAAGACGAAGTGAATGGGTTGAGGTTGCTCAGGGAGTTTCTGTCTGAGCCCTAAAACTCCCTGCCTATTAAAACATCCTGCCAATAACACACCCCTCACGATCCTATCAGTCACTGCAGGCTCCGTAAATAGCGGGTGGGGGGTGGAGGGGACACTTCAAAATGTGATCTGATGTTTACAGAATCTGCAGGCAGAGAAAGAAAAACAAATTATTTTTCTATAAGAGGACCAGGGGAGCATAGCAAGAGCTGAGATTGTTTGAGAAATCAAACTGTTTGCAATTACAGCAGAAATAGCAGTCGGGATTGGACACAGCCACAATCTGATGAGAGGACAAAGCAGGCGTACAACATCACTCTTGTAATGTAACAGGGAATGTGAGCCTCTACAAGCTACTGCTAATGGGCAGCCAGAGTCCTCTTGCCCCTCTTTGGAAAATACATCCTTATTAATTAATAAATCTTGGTGAAGTGTGAAGACAGAGACTGAGGATGAATTGCCCACACCATTTCCCATACAACAATTCAAGCCCAGACTACTTACTTCAGGAAAACGTACTTCAGAAAATTTCTTTTCAGAGAGGTAAAGTTAAACAGCAGCACACAGAAAACATGCTAGTGACAACAAAAATCAATGTGCTTTATTGCTTTATGCAGGCATGCATGTAAATATGTACAGAAAGATTTAGTGTAATACAAACAGCATGTCACTGGACATCTTGCAACCATGGCTAGTTTTTCCTCTAAAGGTGTTATCGTATTGGTGAAAACCCACTGATAGCAAGCTCCAGTCCTGTGTAACAGAACTTCCAGTTAGATGGTGACAAAAGTGAGGGTTTCAGTGACTTTGCAGTTGCTTTCCAGATCATGGTGGAGTTCATGGATGGTACAACTTTGCACGTAGCAAAACCTCAATCTATGGACTCCTAGCACTTGGGGGGAAAACAGAAAAGCGTGACTAAAATCACATTTCCTATTTTCTATCTGATACAATACACTTCAGAGGAAGTAGAATCTCACTGCCTATTTTTAAACTGAGTTTTCAATTTAACCTACAGACCTGAAACTACATTTTAACTTCTGTCTACTCAGTTGTTTACCTAATAAATACAAATACATTTCCTTGCTGGAGGTTTCACAGATTCCACTCTTGCACATGATCCTTGTGTATATCCTTTTTTAAATCTGTAAAACTTTAATACAGAATGTGCAGACATATATGTGGCAGGATTTAAGGGAATAAATATACTTTCTGCTTTGTGATACATTTTTTCCTTAATATTTTTGTTGGTTTATGAAATTATTAGATGACAACAATGTCCAATACAGATGATAAGAAAAAGAAAAAACACATATGAAATGTTTGTGTTTTCTTAAAAAAAGAAAGAAAGCAAGCAGAATAAAACAATTCTTGAAATTATGTGATTGAAATGAAGATATATGGTAAAATTTATTACCAGATAATGTACATGACATAGAAATGAAACAAAACTATTCAGTCTGCTCACATTAACTGAGAAAGGAGAAATGGTCTCAGACATTGACTGTAATCAGATTACAGTATCGTAAGAGAGCAGCTGTAAGTTGCACAGCCTTTGTATTGGATCTCTCCAGAAATTTGATTGCCAAGAACAAACCCTTACACATTAATTTCTTTAGTACAGGCCAGTGTCTTCCTTTATCACTACTCACCTAACAGTCTTACTTATGGACATAAAAGTGTTTTCAGACTTCATGACAGTACTTTTCCGGATCAATGAGTCTTATAAACCACAGGAGATCACATCCTTCCTATAAAAATGATAACTCAAGAGATTTTTTTTTTTAAATTGTTTGTTCACTTTTTTGATATAAGGCTTAAAATTTCAGATGAAAAGCTATCTCTTTGTTTGGTCTGGAAGATTTGCTTCACCGTCTCAAGTAATTGGTTGACTTGAACAATATTCTGGTTTCTGGCGTCTTCTATCCACAGTAGAATCATTTCACAACCTTGAAGTCCATCAGCATCAGAAACTGTTGTGCTGAAGATCAGTGTTGGGTACACCATTTCTAAACCATCATCCAGTATGCCTCCTGCTCTGAATTGTCAGAATAGCTAAAACTAAAATTGCCTTCCCTCTTCCACTCTTAATATCAGAGTAGGAGGTTTGGTGATCAGTGATTATGGGCAGTTTCGTACCAGAGAGATGTTATCAACATCTCTGCACGCTGAAAATGACAACTAGACCCTTTTGCTCAATCTGTGCATAATTTTGCTCAGCTGGTGCTTAAGATTTTTGTGCATAAATAGTCAGTTTGCTTCCATGCTAATGTAGTTTGTTAGTAGTTTGAACAGATATACATACTGTGGCCTGAAGCTCTGCAGAGCTCCAAGCTTGCTATTAAAAGCTTGCTGAAGTGGGAAAAGAACAACTCTGAGCTGCAGCAAGATGGAGAGAGAGAGATCCCAGGGAAGAGAGAGCATCATGTAAACATAACAGAATACCCTAAGAAGGCAGGCTTTTATCTATATATGTCAGTCTGTAGCATTCTGAAAGTTTAAGGGTGAGTACAGATGTGGGCAAATCTCTCCAAGAGACAAAAAGGAACTACGCTAGCCAGTAAGGAGGAAAGGAGGTGCTCCTCTTGTGTTTATTTCTTAGAACAGCCATGCGGAGAAGGACTTGGGGGTGTTGGTGGAAGAGAAGCTTAACATGAGCTGGCATTGTGCACTTGCAGCCCAGAAGACCGACCTTCTCCTTGGCTGCTTCGAAAGAAGCATGGCCAGCAGGTCGAGAGAGATGATTCTGCCCCTCTACTCCACTCTCATGAGACACCACCTGCAGTACCGTGTCCCAGCTATGGGGTCCCCAGCATAAGAAGGGCATGGACATGTTGGAGATGGTCCAGAGGAGGGCCATGAAGAAGGCTGGAGCACCTCTCCTGTGAGGACCGTCTGAGGGAGTTGGGGTTGTTCAGCCTGGAGAAGAGAAGGCTCCAGGGAGACATTTTAGCAGCCTTCCAGTGTCTGAAGGGGACCTACAAGAAAGCTGGAGAGAGACATTTTACAAAGGCATGTAATGACAGGATGAGGGGTAATGACTTCAAACTGGAAGGGGGCAGATTTAGATTAGATATCAGGAAGAAATTTGTCACTATGAGGGTGGTGAGGCCCAGGGAAGTTGTGGATGCTCCATCCCTGAAAGTGTTCAAGGCCAGGCTGGATGGGGCTTTGAGCAACCTGCTCTAGTGGAAGGTGTCCCTGGCCATGGCAGATGGCAGTGGGGTTGGAACTAGATGATCTTTAAGGTCCCTTCTAACCTAAACCATTCTATGATTCTGTGATCTCCTGAGAAAGCTGCGTAGGGGAGCCGGGATAAGGTAAGGGAAAGGCCATAATGGTGACTGGAATACAAACTCTGGGTTTATAATTTTAAATTCCGCCATTTGTCATTTGCTGTCATTCATCACTAGTTTGCTTTTGAGTATTTCACTGGTGTGTTGTGTGGAAACCTTATGTGAATAGGTACTACTTTTGAATGTGACCAAGGCTTACAGGTAGGTTTTTGAAGTTATCAGAAATATCAGCTTAGTTAGGGAGATCTGGCAATGGAATACAAATACTATGGTCAATTTGGGTACCCATGAGTTCACAGACTCCCTTTGGTTCTGTATTTCACACAATAGGCACATATTCTGGCCTTACCTAAACTCAGGTCAGTGAGCACAATTAGTGGTGCACCAGTAGATGTGGTCAATGGCTGACTGCAGAACCTTACTGGAAACAGTGAAATATTCATGTTAGGACTTCTGCCAAAATGCTTTTAGGGTGGCTGGCTGAACCAGTAACAATACAAGACAGGTCCTAAAATACAGTATATTTACACATTAACAATGTTTATTTATCATTTACTGACTTTCTGAAATTTTCTTGGCAGATCCTTCTGATACTAAATGCTCTTTTTTTTTTTTTTTTTTTTTTTTTTTTTTTTTTTTTTTAATATTTTTTTCAGAAGCAGAACATTGCTTTTAAGGAACAAGCATTGCCTTCAGGAGGTGTCCAGGTAGCTTCTTAGGCAGAAGTTTTTAAATCTATTAAGTTTTCAAAAGGGACCCTAAAATACTTTTGTGTAGCCTTTTATTTTTCCTCTTGGTAACAAAAAAGAATAATGAAGTAAGAATTTAGTAAATTCTTTTCCAACTTCATTCAGTGTGTAATGGACATGTAAACTATGTTTTTTCTTGTCAATAAAATGATATTCCTCTGCTTGATGCATTCTACTGATGAATCCCAACAGTCCTGAGTCCATACTAGTGCTTAAAAGACCTTAATACACACATTTGGCTAAGTCTGAGTCCATACTAGTGCTTAAAAGACCTTAATACACACATTTGGCTAAGTCTTACAGATTTTTTAATAATTGGATTTTACTGGTAGAAAGTGACAAAATTTGACTATTGCAACAATGGTGTCAGTTAAGGTATGTATCGCAACAGCACAACAAAATTAAAGTTATGTTTTTGATAAATGCAGTCTCTGAATGTAAGACTGGAGTCAAAGCAAGTAGTCATTCAGTAGTTTGGGGTAATCAGAAAGGAACACTCATTATTATAAGGAAGGATTTTCAGAAGCTCTAGTGTGTCTATATGCCAAAAAAAGATTAAAAATTTTCATGCTTCCCTAAATTGTATTAACAGTTTAATATGGGAACATAGTGAATTGACACCAGTAAAACATTGTACTAAAATGTTGTCTATAGTCTAAAATATTAATCTTTACCTCATATTGTAACAGTTAACCCTAGATTTAAAAGAACTGCAAAGATGTAGTATGTAATAGTGTCAGTATTTTCACCTCAGAAATAAGAAAAATTAGGCACAGGAAAATAAAATAACTTGCTGCAGGCCAACAATCTGAGCACTGCTAGAGGCAGGGGAAAAAAAAAAAAAAAATTAAACTGATTTTCCATTCTTTAAGTGAGACATTTTGACACACAATTGAAACAAAAGAAGATGAAATGGCAAACACCATACTAGGATATATGAACATAAATGTAGCCTGTGAGATACATGAATTAATCTTCTGGTTTTCATGATAAGGCCTGAGCTAAAGCATGGTATCTAATTCTGAGTCCTGCACTTCAGAGATAGAAGTGGAAAGAGCACACAGGAAAGCAAACAGTGATCAGACTTCCAGAAACAAGCTATGAGGAAAGACCAAAATAATTGGGGTAATTTTGCTAAAGTAGAGAAGACTGCTAGAATAACTGATAACATCCTTCAAATGCGTAACTGCTTGCTAAAAAAAAATAAAAGGAAAAAGTTTATTTTCCAAGTCCATAATTATTATAATATTATATTAGATTCAAGGAAAGTCTTACCAGAAATTCCACATATTAAAGCAACGTGGAATAGTTTCGCTGGAGAAGTTGTGGATAGCCAGAATTAGAGGACTTCAACCACATATTTATTACTAATGACATTGGTAGAGTTGAAATTAGGACACAAGATAGATAGACTATCTGACTTGCTTACATTTCTGAGTCTTGATTCTGTACACATTTTAACTCTTTCTGTAAATTTTTCTTTGCAAAACTGACACTTATCTGCATAATGCCTATATTTTCTGTGAAAGTCATAAATAATCATGGCAAAACCCCCCACAACTCAGATATTTTTAAGATGAAGCATGATGCATTCTCTATGATATAGACTTATAAAATAATCTTTCTACCCATCTCTACTATTTCAGGGAGTGAAGCGGCGGGTTTTCTCTAGTTTCAGGTTTTGGAAATATTACATTTTTACAGGAGACCACTTCTAAACACATGTAGTTATCACACCAAGTGGCTTGAAACTGTGAAAAACTAGCACCTTATTTTTTAATTAATTTGCATAAAATTTCTGTAGTGGACCTATTCATTTTTTATTTGCTGCAGTTTTACATGATGCAAATTCACCCCTTGAAATTAAAGAAGATTTTGGCCTACAGATTTGACCTACAGATTCTGCCTTTCATGATGAGATTTCTTTATTGGCTTGGACACAAATTATGGTATTCTTTGATTTTTGACAGATATCCTCATCTGGTAGCTTTTTCATCCTGCATTGGTTATTTTTAGAACAACATTTAGGACTGATGGTGGAGTTTTTGAATTTTTTTCTACAGTTTTTCAGATGGACCTCTTCACATTTTTACAATGTTTGTCCCCCTTCTAAGACAAAAACAAATAAACACACAATTAATAAAAAAAAACCTTCACACTTTTTTTTCTAAACATCTTCTATAGCATTTGGTTCTAGGAACTTGTTGTAGATTTTTAATCTACTCCTCCCATTTTTGTCATTCCACATAGTCTTCTGCTATTTTTCCATACAAAATATTTTCATGAGTGAAAAATAGAAACGCGAGTATTACACTGATTTTTGTCTTTTTGAATTCACAGTACAAATTCAGCCTGTCCTGCTGTGGTTCCTTTTTCAGGAAATACAAATTTATCACTGACATTTGCACTCACACAAGTTTGCAACTGCTTTTTTATATAGCAAGTGTTGCTAAGTTTCAAGACGTTTGAGCCACAATTGCAAAGCACAATTTCTGGTTTATTTTTTCTTAGGGTTTTCATCCTCCGGCTTTGTTTGCTTGGTCATGACTGTAAATTAATCAAAGCTGAAACTTTGTAATTACAACATAAACTACATGTTCCCTTTACTTCATATTTTTTTTCAGAACCAATTGCTTGCTTACTTAACTAGATTAGCCTTAAAGTGCAAAAAAAAAAAAGGTTATTAAAAGGGAAAAAGAAAAAGAAAAAGAAGGAAAAAGTAATTTCCATCAAACACACATATAAATAAACACATAAATCATTAAATTTACATTTTCTTGGCATTTTTTCAGTCTTTCACTTTTTAATTTACCTCAACTGCAGGGAAAAGTAACTGCATTTTGAAATGTTTGTATGCTTTCAGTTTAATATATTCAAAACTGAAAAAGTAAATATATGAAGGAAGACCTTTTAAGATCTGTTTTCAATTAAAATACTTTTTAGTACAGTAGAAAAATAAATCTACACATAAATAATATAAAAGAATGACCTTCAAAATTACCCCACCGAATGCATAATGTACTTTTGTTCTTGGGGAACTGATGGTTTCTTACCCCACCTTTCATGCTCTGACTCTCTCATCCTTAAAGGTTTTCTGTCTCTCCCCAAATAAATAACACTCAGACTTCTGGTTTTTAAGGTCTCCTAAAAGCAGGCTGCAGTTCCAAGGACGCGTAAGCAACGTCGTCCCATAACTTTTCTGTTGTTCACTTCCTCCTTTTCCTTTCCTAATAGTTTCCCTTTGACTTTTTATAGCTTTGATAGTTACGATCCAAAGTTGAGTTTCCAAAGAAATCAGGGATAAGATTAATTTCACTTAATTTTAAGTATCTGCATTGAGCAGATGAACTGAACTTCTGAACTAAACCCCTTAGGATCCCCTTACAGTCATCAAAGGAAAGCAGGCACTCCAAAGGTATGATTCTACTTGTATATTTTGACATATTTTAAGATGAGACAAATGGTACATTTAGAAGTGCCTCTTTTTGGTCAAAGTATTTCCATCCTTGGATGTGACTCAATTAGCTGCATGAAAACAATTCACTGTCTTGTAATGCGGTGAGTGGAGAACTCATTGGTATAGTCAATGCAGTGTTGGGAACTATTTAACTTGCCCAACGTAAATGTCAGTATTTAGCTATATTATTCAAACTTCCCAATGTCCATATTATACTGAAAGTATTTTTTCCCCCCCTCCTTTATTGTACATTGTATTACAGTATATTTTCTCCCTAAGACACTTCAGGAAGAATGTTACAGCCTTTAAAATTGGTATGAAAATTTTTCATTTGACCATTTTCAGTTTAGAATGTGTATATGTCATGAAGGAAACAAACAAACAAAACCCCCATGAATAATAACTCCTTTACTGAATGGTGAATAGTTTATCTTCTACATTGTTTATATATATCACTATGCTGAGTAAATGTTCCCTACTTATGATCTCTCAATCCACTTTCTGTTCAAGTCCTTCTTCAAAAATTGTCTCCAATTTTGAAACATTGTAGTTATATCAGTGAATTATCTAAATCTTTTTCTTAAGGAAGAGTGTCTCATGCAAGAGAAAATGCAAAATACTTCCTAATTGTATTTTTGCGTGGTAACAGTAGATTTTTCTTGTTTGTTTGTTTGTTTGTTTTGGTGGTCATCCCAAGGTTGGATTCATCTCAACTAATGTTAGCGACAAAACTTCATATATTTAATCTATATTTGTAGTATAGTCTGCCTTGGTAGTCTGTAGAAAGAGAAAAGCACCTCCAAAGAGTGATTTATCTGCATGTAGACGGGTATCTGAGATTATTATTGAGATGAATCGCTCTTCCTTGTAGATAGCAGAAGTTGGGTAAGATTAGTATGGTTGTCAGTATTCCTATAATTTTGCACAACTTTAGTTTTCTACACTGAAAGCGGAAGCCTTTCATCCACCTGAAAAAAACTCCTATGTAAATATAATGATATTGATTCTCCTCTGATTCCTATAATTTCCATTGTAATAATTTCACAGATTTGACTGATGATTACTGCAGATATATACTGATAAAACTAAGAGGAAAATATGGTTGAACTTATTCTTATAAGCTTGCAAACTCTCTCAAAGTTTCCAAAGGTAAAACTATTTTAAGAGGAGTAAGATTATCTGGTAGTGAAAATGAGGTTGAAAGTGGTGGCTCTATGCTGATTTACATCACATCACAAACACCCAGTGTCTGTACATGGGGGTAGATGGAAATGATAATGACTAGTCTCTGTTTTTAGTATATGTTTTTTTAAAAAAACAGGTTTGTTAAAACACATTTCTCTGGGATTTCATCAATCAATATTTACAAGATTCACATGAAATAGATAAGGCCTGAAACAATATGTTCAGGACCTTGTCAAACAAGTCAAATATGTCTGTAATTTACACTAGGAGGAATGCTGCGGGTATTAAATTATCCGCAGACTGTAATTGAACAATTCAATACTCAATCTGCTAAAAGCCGAAGGAAATAAAAATCATATAAGGAATTCTGGTCTGAAAAAATATTTTCTTTCTAATTTCTGACGTGCGGTGACAGTCCAGCTTACACCATGTCACATTAATGCAGAGCAACAAACTTGTGTTACAAAAGGAGAGGGTAATGTAGAGAAAACAGGGGGGAAAAAAAAAAAAAAGAAGAAAGCGTTCAGAGGAATTCTTCTCCTCAAACAGATCTTTTCTCTATCAGTTTGGACAGTGAGCAGTCAATCCAAATTTAACATCAGATGGAGACAGAACAGATGAGTAAGTGGATCCTCTCTCTTTGAGGAACTGGCAGGTGTTGTGGTTCACCAGCCACCTGAGTTATGTTTTAAATAGGTCAGCATGTCTATGATTTACAAGGAGACACTGTACTTAGCAGAACGAACAAGTTAAGCATCCGGTTTACATCGCTAACTGGAGTTGTGTTTCTTCAGGTGATCTGAACAGAAGACCCTAACAGAAGAACACAACCCCATTGTTTAATAGACATCTTCTTGAGAACACAACAGAACATCTCTGACAGAGATGAGCTTAAAGCATACAATTCAGCCTTAAATTCATGACTACTTGCATTAACAGTCCAGCTCATTTTGTGAGAAACTCTAAGTAAACTTCAGAGAAAGTCTTAATTAAAATTTCAGTGATCACTTACACTTAGCTCTGGAGATGTTAAAATCATGGAGTATGCCTTGATGATTAAAATTTTCTGCAAATGAAGCTATAAATACTTTCAGCTGGACATCCAACATTCATGAAAAGCCCTAGCAAAGGGACTATACTTATTTCAAAAAGACTAGCCCAGCACTTTTGGGAAAATCAACGATTCATTAACAGAAGTGGGTGACTTCTTCAATATGAAATAGTCTTCAAGGATTTCTCAATCCTGTATTAGAGCAGTGCTCTGTTACAGGAAATAATATTTTTTGGATGAGACATAAAACTGAACATCTGATTGCCTGTGCTTAATAAATATCTCAGGAAATTGCCTGAGTCATTTAAAATAAGGGTGCTGTCTAGTTGTTACTCTTTGTGCTTTCTGGCCTCTCATTCAGCATTGGCTGAAGTTCTGTGTATTAATGTCTAATATTTCTAAACCATGCTTACAAAATATGGATTGAAATTTGCTATTTGCATGAAAAAAAATTTCTTCCTATGGTAAATAGATGTACTGGAAAGCTATCTCTAGAATAAGCAAGTTTCCAAAATGGGAGAGCTATAAACAGGAACAACTACACATAAGTGAGTGAAGCTGAAAAGACTAGTTCTGTACAATCCGGGTAGTTGCTTCTGATATGTCTCAAGGAGATGAAGATAAAAATTTCATAAAAAAATAAACCATTATTCATTATTCAAATTTAACACTAACTTCAAGGTTGGATCAAGTAGCTTAGGGCTTGGTTCACTCAGGTTTTTAGTATTTTAAAAGATGGATAGTCCACAACTTCTCTGGGCTCCTATTTCATTGTTTGATCATTTTCAGGGTGGGTGGGGAAAAAAAAATAATAAAAAATCAATATTTTCAAATACCCAACTGGATTCTTCTCTTTTGCAAT
Organism: Sterna hirundo; assembly: GCA_009819605.1. NCBI lineage: Eukaryota > Metazoa > Chordata > Aves > Charadriiformes > Laridae > Sterna > Sterna hirundo. The sequence continues at coordinate 77,773,664 of CM020462.1, read as the reverse complement.
TTGTAAACAGTTATTAGCCTTCCCACTCTCTGACTTTCCCTTCTCTAAGCTGACCAAAGCTGAGTGTCTCGGTGTCTTCTACAAACCACATGCTCCAGCCCCCTAAGCATCTTGGTGACTTAACTTGCTCTAGTCTGCAAACCTCTTCCTTGTACTGGGGGCCCAGAAGTGGACGCAGCCCTCCAGATCCAGATACAGTGCAGAATAGAGAAAAATAATCAAATCCATCAATCTTCTGATTATACTAGTGCAAATACAGGTCCATGTGCAGTTAACCTTCTGTACAGGAGTACACTATTGACGTGTACAACTTATCCACCAGGATACCAATTTTTTTTTTTTTTTTTTTTTTAAAGCTGTTATCTACTGGGTTGGCACCCATCCTGTACTATTACATACTTAATGTTGCATTGTTCCAGAAGGCACTGATAAATAATAATTTCTGCCACAACATGATGAATCCATAGTTACCGTATCAGAGAATTCTTTCATTTCTTACAGTCTTTTTTTTTTTTTTTTGTGTGTGTATCTGGTTCCTCTAAGTAGTACAAAACCATGGATGATGATTTACCAACAGGAAAGATGCAGACATGTCCCTGGGCAAAGGATTTGTATCACTTAAATCATCCTAAGTTTAAACTAGTTATTAGGCTAGTTTTTCTCAGTGAAAATAGACATCTGAAAACAAGTGAAATAAAGTCAATACATGTAAAGACACTGAATTTTTAGATTATCTGCTTTGCTTAAGGAACCCATCTATTAGGAATAAAAGCAATTAACTGGAGAAGATAAATTTAAGTGTGGTTCAAAAAATATATAAAGCAAAATAGATGTAAAAAATCAAACCAAACCAAACCAAAGGAAAATGAAACCCTTTACAAAGCCAAAAGCTTTTCTGAGTTTTCCAAGTCTCATTGAACAGAATACTGAACTTAAAAAATAAAAAATATTGTACAATAACCACATCAACTACAAGATCTTCCTGTGCTTGTGTTTCTGTGTGGTTAAGTAATTAAACTAAATTTTATTGGGTTTTGTATTCTGAGAAAGCCAGGATGTGAAATTCTCCCCAGTTGTGGATTCTGTGACCTCCACATTTTGAACAATGCCCGAAGTGAGTTTGGCATGGTAAATGCTGCAGTTTTCCCTTCTCAACAGCCACTTTGCAGCACCTATATCCCAGATGAATAGCCAGCTTGATCAGTTTTTTCCTCCCTTCTCTTGATAAATGTTTCCTCTTTTCCACTTGGCTGGCAGAAAGACGACCATTAAACGTTCATTTGTTTAAGCTAACAGACTGTGGTCATCTGCTCCCCGGGGAAAGCAGGAATCCAAACAGGTCTAAAATGGCATCGTTTAGGAACACAATCAATTCATTATCTTTTTCATAAAGTTCGCATGTGCACACATTAATCATAATGGAGTGGCACTGCGCAGAAAGTTCCTACCTAAGCAAATTCAGTTCTGCAGCATCTCTTTATCATTTAACTGCCTCTTGCAGTTAGGCTTTTATTGTCTGCTCTTTCAGCTGTTGTTTTATGAGTGCTGGTGTTCTTTTGTACGCACCAGCTGAACAACCTCCTGCGAACCTTCATGCAGTGGGCGTAACAAGGGTCTGTATATTCTGAACGCAGCATATAGCTGTGGAAATGAAGGGTATATCATTCTGTATTTTTCTCCTAGTCTTATCTTGTATGACTAGGCAGTGTTGCTTTACGTGTCCTTTTTGACCTCAAGTCTGACATTATAAAAAAAAATAGTCTACATTTTTGATACTTGTGTAGCTTTCACTACTGTTCCATGTGACTCCAAAAATCTTAATTGTGTTTGCACTAAAGAAGTCCCACTTCTACGATTTAATCACTAAATGACAAAAGGTGGAACAAGGCAATTCCCATTTATTGTCTTATAAAAATGGTAAAACTATTTTATCCACTGACCTTCATTCTTTGGGTTGTTGGTTTGGGGGTTTTTTGCCACTAATTTGGCTAATGATTCTTTTCCAAGTATCTGAGATTTCATTGCTGAATCAGATTGAATCCCTCAAGTTTCACCTGTAGTTTTAGTATTTTTTTTAAATGCATGAGGTTTTAAAATAATAGGTTGTTTAAGTAAAGAACATAGAGGGAAAACTAATTCATTGGTGTCCCAGCTCTTTGCTGCAAAGTTAGTAACTTAAGGTAGGATTCATACCATCTAATATATAAATATCTGAAGATGTGTGTGAGACATCACACTTTAGGATGGGATAAAATTCCCCCAGGGAGAAACCAATTTCTCTCCACTGCCTGTAGACAGAATACAGATAACTTTTATACAAAGTTTCTCCAAAGTATGTCTTTAATGAAAAAAGATTAACTTTTTACGGTCATTATCTCAGTTGTTGTTCTAACCTTGATGTAGGCATTCAAAGTCAGCCCTAGGAAGGGAGTTTAATGTTGACCTCGCCTGGCCAAAATGATGTAGAGAAACACCTATATCTTATTCCAATGTGATTTTACATTGACACAGCTATTTCAATATGCTATTAGAAATTCTTCAGAGGCAATAAAGATTATTTTCCATTTTTGTTTTCTGTAGAAGATGCTGAAGTAATAATTATGTTTGTCTGTATGACATAGGCAAAATAGAAATATGTTAAATGTACAAGGTAAATGATTGTTAGTGTCACAAGAGAGAGGATATATTTTAACCATTATATTTTCTTTTTATCAGAAATATATGCATATAGTCAGTAATCAGTACCTTGGAAATATAAACTGAGGTTACATTTAGATTACATTGTGTCAGTAATGTAATCTGAAGAAAAGTTAATCAACTATTAAATCTAATAGTTTGGATGTAAAACAGTTATTAGCAGCCCATGCCTTTTGCTTCCCTCCTTTCTTTTACTCCTTGACATTTTGTGACTTTTTTAATCATGTTTTTAAAGAAACCTATACTGTCAGTGCTCCTGAGGATAATAAATTCTGGCAGGTAGCTGGGACCAAAAAACCTTTTAAAAAAGCCTTAAAAAAACCCAGTTAAAGTGGCTTTTTCTCTCTACGTTTCCAGTGTGTGTCATGGAACATCATGGAAAATGACATGAATGATAGAAACCTGATGTGATTCATACCATTTTCAATGGGAAGATGGTATACGTTCTCTGAAGATTTCCTCTGCTCTCAAGAAACCCACAATGTCTTTGAAAATACCACATGTTGTCACAAAATGAAACGAAAGATGACAGAACCGGAAGGGTTAATATCTATATCTTCTATAACTGTTCATAAAAAATATAACAAACCAAATCAGAAAACCCATAAAAAGTTCTCCATCAGAAAAATGTCATTTCAGGAAAAAGTTTCTAAAAAACTTTTTTATTTGAAGTTATATCTGTTTTGATAAAATTGTGTTTAGAACCATTTCTTTTCAACATTAAAGACCGGAAAACTGAAGTGTTTATTTCCAATAAATCTTTTGGGGGGTTTATTTTTGAAATTTATTGTGGTTTATAGCCTTATGTTTTAATGAAAGCACAACTTTTTGTATGTTCTTAAAATGCTTTCTGAAAGCTTTTACTTTTACATTGTGTTTTTACAGTTTTCAGACCAATTTTGTGAAAAGAGCAAAATCTATTTCTATATGTATTCTAGTACAGAAAGTGTCACATCTTTTTTTCCATATGATGCTTTCATTTTAGGTCACAAAGTGTCTTCTCATGGAAATACATACATGCATATATATACATATACATATTCACTGTGTTCTAGCACATCGTGCTCCTGGTTGGCACATCAGCTACAGTTACTGAGCCAAAAAGTACGATTTTTAACAACTTTGAAGGTGCTAGAAGAGAGCAGGAGAATATGGTATTTATGCACTGACTGTATTTTTGTTCTGCTGTTGGCAAAACTGTAATAAGTTTGTTCTGGTTAACAAGAACAAGACCTTAAAGGCAGGCACACAATCAGAACAACTCCCTGATTTCCCACTTACAATCTAAGTTCCTGAATCATTATGATTCCTTCTTTAAAATGTGTTTCATTAATGCCATGATGTATAAATATTTGCCATATATATATATATATATATATATATATTCAGTTTGATTTTTTTAAAAGAAATATTGAATCAGACGGCTAGAGCACCTCTCCTATGAGGACAGACTGATAGAGTTGGAGTTGTTCAGTCTGGAGAAAAGAAGGCTCCGAGGAGACCTTCTAGTGGCCTACCAGTATCTGAAGGGGGCCTACAAGAAAGTTGGTGAGGGACTTTTTAGGATGTCGGGTAATGGTAGGACTAGAGGGAATGGATTAAAACTAGAGATGGGACGATTCAGACTGGACGTTAGGAAGAACTTCTTCACCATGAGGGTGGTGAGACACTGGAACAGGTTGCCCAGAAAGGTGGTGGAAGCCCCATCCCTGGAAGTTTTTAAGGCCAGGCTGGACGGGGCTCTGAGCAACCTGATCTAGTGGGAGGTGTCCCTGCCCATGGCAGGGGCATTGGAACTAGATGATCTTTAAGGTCCCTTCCAACCCAGACAATTCTATGATTCTATGAATGTTATCTAAGTTTTTGATCTTACATTTATTTGCTTTTTATGCATACTAAATATACTGCACAATATGCCAATTTAAAAATTGTGTTTCAATAGTTTCTTTCCAACGTTGGGAGTGGAAGAGAGCACATAAACAACTTCTCCAAAATTCACTGTCTAATTTCTCCACTGGAATAGGAAACTTAGCTAAGCAAACTGATCTGGAAGACAATGAGACAGGAAGAAGTTGCCACGAATCAAAAATTTTGTAAAAGCCACCTGGAACAGGTTAGGAAGTGCTGGTAACAAACTGATTTGAAAGAAGAATTATAGCCAAGAAATTCTTCAAAACAATGTATGAGTATTGATACCAATGACTCATATTCAATGTGTGTTACCTCCAGGCTTCCTTTTAACTTCTGCGTAGACCACTTGAGCACAGATAATTCCAGGAAACAATAATGTGTTTGTTAAACACAAACAAGGTTTCTTTAATTCCAGTATTTGTTCATCTAGTGCTGTAGCTACTTTAAGTAGTTTGTAAATGTTCAATTACCCTTTTTTAACCCTAACAGCTGAGAATTAATATTGCTATCCTATAAGGGAGAAAAGAAATGATTAAGGGAAAACAAACCGACAAACAAAAAAAAAAAAAGAATGCTGTCAACCACCAAGAATGTCAAGGACACTATGAGTCACAGCTTTTTTATTTTTTTTTCTGGTGGGGCGAGAGGGGAAGAGGGGTTGGTTTTTTATTGTTTTCAACTGATTTGTGTTCGGTCTAATCTGTCCAACAGTAGAAATCTCACATGTAACCTTATATACCTGGGCCAGTCAGCCATACTCACTGAATTGTCAACAGAAAAACAAGCACTTCTAGACTAAGGCTAGCCTCATCCTAAAACAGACATTGCAAATGCATCATAAGAGTTTTACCCTGAAAGCATCTTTTTGTTCTAATTTGACTATGAGGAATGACTACATATCGACTTGTATACCACAGACTCCTCTATTTATATGATACGAATCTTCTCCTTTGTTCTTCTTGTTAGATACAGGTGTCCTTCCATGTGTAATCCCACAGAAAATGTAGCAGAAACTGCATACAGGTACAGAGAATGCCCAGACACTTTACTAACTGGTTAATTTAGTATGATACTACCTAGAATCTCCTACCAGGACTGAAACACCATTGAGCCAGGCAATGTGAAGCACAGAGTCAAAAGTGATCTCTCTTGTGGAGAAGTTTGTAATCTAAATAGACAAGTGATGGATTGTATGCCTGTGTGCATCTATATTGATCTGTAATGGAAACTTAGGCAGTCTCATGAGCTTGTTTGAGAGGGATATATTTCCAAATTTAGCTTGCCTTACAAGTGTCCATCTCTTTGAAATTTGTCCTTATAGCCTCCGGGAGAGCTGGGCAGTACTGAAGCTGACACATTTACACTATTCTCGTGTCCTGTCATGACTGAATTGCTGATTTTGCCTGTACCATATACCTTGCAATATATGGTACTGTTCTTTATTTTTCTTCTTTCTTGTTTTTTTTTTTTGTTTGTTTTTTGGTTTTTTTTTTTTTTTTAAATCAAAAGTCTAAATTTTTTTTTAATTTCAAAATTACTTTCTTAGTACATCCTTGGATATATTGTCTTTGTCTTCAAATTTGGCCTATCAGTTTTTCTGGGGTTATATTGCCGCTAACTACAAAACACAGCAAGAATCAAATTGGTCATTTATTTAAAACAGTAACTGTAATATGAAAAATGAATAGAACAATGTGAGGATAGTGAGGCTTTTTGTGAGGACAGTGAGGATACATTACAGTCACAGCACAAAGATCCTGATCTCCTAAGTTTCAATTATTATATTTCCTGCTGGCTGGTTGAGCTGCAGTTATGGATCATAAAATGGTTCTATTTTTTCATAGCTCACACTTTTATCTCTGTTTAGGCTTGATTTCTTTTCTGTTGTGTTTTATTTTCCATGTTTAGCACTGCTTTCCACAACATATACAGTGGATCAAGAAGTCCTTTTTCTCGGTTGGTCTGGTTCCCACCTGTCTTAGCTGTGAACTTTTACTGACATAGTGGCAGTCTTGATTCTTTGTCTGGGTAGCTAACATGCCATTGTTCATAAGATTACATATTTTCCAGGTTTTGATCTATTTCTTCCCAACAATATTTCCTAAAAAGTAATCTGTCTGCAAATAATTCTGTTCTATAGAATGGAATCTTTGCATGTAGATCTCAATGCAATCTCTGCATTTTATTTTGGATTAATCTTTTTCCTTTGTCCTTTACATTTTTCCTTTTCTTTTTTCCTTTTTTCTTCCCTTTTTTTTTTCCTTTTTTCTTATGCCTGCCTGCCTTCCTTCCTTCCTTCCTTCCTTCCTTCCTTCCTTCCTTCCTTCCTTCCTTCCTTCCTTCCTTCCTTCCTTTCTCCTTTCCCATTTGTTTTGTAGATAGCAATTCTAAACTGCAAGAAAGGAAAAAATTATATCTTCATATTGCTCCCAGGCTTATGTGGAATGCTCTTGGCTTAGTAAAACACAATAATTAAGGAATTATTATTATTATTATTATTATTATTATTATTATTATTATTATTATTATTATTATTTTAAAAAGATAATCAGGTTGTAATTACATTTATATTTGGATACCTACATTTTAGTTGGTTAATGTAGAGTGAGATGAATTTATCTTTATAAGGACACCACAATGGAACTAAGTGGTACAAGACAGCACAAAAAAGGTCTAAATTCAAACAGATATTTTAGGCACTAAAAGAATTATTTGAAGCATGCTTCAATAAATACAGAGACTTTATTTGTAAAGCCACCACATAAGTAAAAACCATAACGAGAAGAGACAACATAAAACGAACATGTAAATATGTTTTTTCTTTCATTTCACCTGTTCAGTATTGATCATACAATCAAATATTTTTTGATTCATGTATCTATTATGCTGCATATTTGAGATATCTCTTTTCTTTCTCTATTGACATACATTTTTCTCTTAAAAGTGTACACTTGTTCACGTATATCATCTTGGAACTTATGGTTCAGAATTGAACATTCTGTTCATACTAACTCTACTTCTGGGCTACCCTGGAAAGAATGACAGTACTACACTTAACAAAACAAAGCTCCTTCTGGTAACAATCTTCAGGGCTCCTACATGTGTTAACCTGTCCTGCTTCTGCACTCAAAGAAGAAAGAAATCAATACATTTGCTAGACTAGTTATTATGCAATCTAGTATCTGGACATCATAACAACGATCGTGTTGAGAACTCATTGTTCAGCTGACAAGCTCTCTGTACTGCCAGCCTCATTCATCCAGCTCATGAGCTCATATAAACCACACATTTTCCTGACAAATGCAGTTTCCCAATGAGGCCTAGTGAAGTACCCAAAAAATGGGTATACGAAGGGTTTTGTTTTTGACTGGGTTTTTTGGTTTATTTGTTTTGATTTTTTTTGTTGTTTTTTTTTTTGTCAAAACAGACTAATGGACTACTGTTCCTTCTGTCTTCCTTCTGCTTTTTCTTTTTTTTTCTTTTTCAAAAAAAATTACACAAGTTTAAGGAGCTGTATTCCTGAAAAATCTAATTCTTGCTCTTTTTTTTTTTTTTTTAAATGAAAAGGAAGAATACCACATCTGCAAGAAATATATGACTTATGGATCATGATATCTTTACGTACATGAAATCTCTCCATGAAATACATCACATCTTTTAAAGACAGTGTTAAATTCAATTATCATTTATTTGTATTCAGGTGCTTCCTACAATGCGATCGATTCCATTAGTGGTATATAAAGGATAATAATGGTATATTTCTAAAGTGTCTCATATAGTCACTGATATCAGTCTGGGCATGACTGTACAGAAGAATAATATGGTTTCCTGTAGGAAAAAAAAAAAAAAAAAAAGTTTTAAAAAAAAAGGTTTACATGGGTAGCTTGAACAACACTTACCTTCATGTAGTTTTTCACCTTAAGTTCTACTTTTCCTTTAGATCCCCAAATTAGTAGGGTCTGAGGATTTGGGAGCTTGTTTTTGTTTATTTGTTTGGTTTTGTTGTTATGTTTCTCTTCCCCCTCCCTTCCCCCCTCCTCCTCCCCCCACATTCTTATATAGTATCTGAGTATCTTCGTATTATTAAACAGCAAGGCACCAGCAATCCAGGATGTTCCTGGAATGCATAGATAACTTCCTCTTCCAAATGGTAGAGGAACGAACAAGAAATGGTGCTATGCTGGACCTCGTTCTCACCAACAGGGAAGGGCTGGTGACCAACGTGAGGCTCAGGGATAACCTTGGCTGCAGTGACCACAAAGCAATAGAATTTAAGATCCTCAGGGCAACTAGGAGGATATATTCCAAGCTTATGACCCTGGACTTTAGGCATGCAGACTTTGATCACTTCAGGGATCTGCTGGCCAAAGTGCCGTGGGACAAAGCTCTAGAGGGAAGTGGGGCCCAGGACAGCTGGTCAGCATTCAAGGATCACCTTCTCCGTGTCCAGGAGCAAACTATACTGACAGAGACGAAGGCAGGAAAGAATGCTAGGAGACCTGCCTGGATGAACAGGGAGCTCCTGGACACGCTGTCACACAAAAAGAAACTTTATAAGGAGTGGAAGAAAGGACAGCTAGAATGGGCGGCATATAAGGAAGCTAGCCGAGCAGCAAGAGACCTGGTTAGAAAAGCTAAAGCTCAGTTAGAGTTAAATCTAGCCAAGGAGACCAAGGGAAACAGCAAAAATTTCTATACGTACATTAATGGTAAGAAGAAGACTAGGGAGGGGGTGGGCCCCCACAGAAAGGAAATGGGGGAGCTGGTGACAAGTGATACAGAGACTGCCGAGGTTCTCAATAACTTCTCTTCCTCAGTCTTCACTGGCAAGGGCTCCGGCCACACTCCCGGAGTCACAGAGGACAATGGCAGGGGTTGGACAGAACTGCCCATCGCAAGTGAAGATCAGGTTCGTGACCATCTGATGAACCTGAAAGTGAACAAGTCCATGGGACCTGATGGGATACACCCACGGGTACTGAAGGAACTGGCGGATGAGGTTGCTAAACCGCTCTCTATTATATTCCAAAAGTCATGGCAGTCTGGTGAAGTCCCCACTGACTGGAAAAGGGGAAACATAATCCCCATTTTCAAAAAGGGAAAGAAGGAGGAACCAGGGAACTATAGGCCAGTCAGTCTCACCTGTGTGCCTGGTAAGATTATGGAGCAGATTCTCCTGGAGGCACTGTTGAGGCAGAAGAATAATGACAAGGTGATTAAATACAATCAACACGGGCAAATCATGCCTGACAAACCTGTCCCGCATGACATCATGGTCTCCAAGCTGATAAAATATGGGTTTGAGGGACTGACAATTCAGTGGATAAAGAACTGACTTGATGGCCGCACCCGAAGAGTGGTTGTCAATGGGTCCATGTCCAATCAGAGGCCAGTGACAAGTGGAGTCCCTCAAGGATCAGTACTGGGACTGGTCTTGTTTAACATCTTCGTCAGCGACATGGACAGTGGCATAGAGTGCACCCTCAGCAAGTTTGCTGATGACACCAAGCTGTGTGGGGTGGCTGACACGCTGGAGGGAAGGGATGCCATCCAGAGGGACCTTGACAGGCTGGAGAGGTGGATCCATGCCAACCTCAAGGAGTTCAACAAGACCAAGTGCAGGGTCCTCCATCTGGGTCGGGGCAATCCCAAGCACCGATATAGGCTGGGCAGTGACTGGCTTGAGAGCAGCCCTGAAGAAAAGGACTTGGGGGTGCTGGTGGACAAGAGGCTCAACATGAGCTGTCAGTGTGCACTAGCAGCCCAGAAAGCCAATTGTATCCTGGGGTGCATCAGGAGAAGTGGGGCCAGCAGGTCGAGGGAGGTGATTCTCCCCCTCTACTCCACTCTCATGAGACCCCACCTGGAGTACTGCGTCCAATTCTGGAGCCCCTACTACAGGAGAGATATGGACGTGCTGGAACGTGTCCAGGGAAGGGCCACAAGGATGATCAGAGGGCTGGAGCACCTCTCCTATGAGGACAGACTGAGAGAGTTGGGGTTGTTCAGTCTGGTGAAAAGAAGGATCTGAGGAGACCTTACAGTGTGTCGAGGTTTTGGCCGGATTGGCCAAGCAGAATGACAGATGGCCCTTCCCCCCATCTCTCCTCAGAGAGGAGAGGAAGTCCCAGACTGGAGTCAGCGATGGACAGAAGCTGAATTCCGGAACTAGAGTCAGGAGTGCTCGAATTAAGACCAAAGGCAGACGAACAGACAGGGTCCTCTTCGGACATCAGCCATTAAAGAAAAAGTGAGCCAGAGCCCCCTTTGCCCCTTTGATCCCTCAGCTTTTATACTGAGCCTGATGCAGATGGGATGGAATAGCCTGTTGGTCAGTTTTGGGTCACCTGTCCCATCTGCTCCTCCCTACGGGTGGGACCCCTCTACGCTTCTCTGCTTCCGACCCTCTAACGGGGCAAAACAGCAAAGTTAGCTGACCTTGGTTGCTATAGCAATAAGTCTAAGCAACAGCCTTTGTGCATACCATTCCTTGGTATAATCAGGTCTTATTGCTCTGAGAGTGAACAGTGTCTGAACAACATGCTGTTAATTTCAGACTTTAGTCAGTTAGAAGAGGCCCAGCTAAAAAGTAAAATTACAAATCAGAAAATTGGTTCTGTTTTACCGCAAACCAGGACACACTGGCCTACCAGTATCTTAAGGGGGCCAGCAAGAAAGCTGGTGAGGGACTTTTTAGGATGTCGGGTAATGGTAGGACTAGAGGGAATGGATTAAAACTAGAGATGGGACGATTCAGACTGGACATTAGGAAGAAGTTCTTCACCATGAGGATGGTGAGACATTGGAACAGATTACCCAGAGATGTTGTGGAAGCCCCATCCCTGGAAGTTTTTAAGGCCAGGCTGGATGGGGCTCTGAGCAACGTGATCTAGTGGGAGATGTCCCTGCCCATGGCAGGGGCATTGGAACTAGATGATCTTTAAGGTCCCTTCCAACCCTGACAATTCTATAATTCTATGATTCTAAACAGGGAAGGAAAGATGTGGTATGAGTAGAATGTGTCATTCATCACTATGTTTCATTATTTACACAAACATATTTACAAAATGATTGATACTGATATAACTGTATTGATAAAAATAGTTATATAGGATTTTGACCAAATTATTTATACAAAGTCCAATAACCCACCAAAGGCAAGCCCTGAAAAGGCTTTGAATGAGTTTTGTTAAAACAATGATTCTAAACACTTTAATTTTAATAAAAAGTAGGTAACAGCCATTCAATCCACTTCCACATATTCTAGGCTGTGTAAGACAAGGAAGGAATGACTTTACTATCATTTTTTTTTTTCTTTGTTAAATACTGTTTCAGAGACTATATTACACCTGACCTTGTTTCTAAATTTTAGCTGTGGGGAAAACAGTATTTTGTCTTCTTTATTGTTTGGCTCGAATACTTAAAGATCTGTTTTTTAAAATTAAATATGTGCAAAGCCTCATTATGACTTCCAGTTTCCCCAAGAAATTAGAAATGAACTTTTAAAATAAATTTTCTTCTTTTACGCACAGGAATTCCTCATGTGTTAAGATCAGCTCTTCCCTACAGCTATAACCTAATCGGCATGCAGAGTTCTGATTATGAAATACAAGCAATTTGAGCAAAATCTTAATCTAATTTACATTAGTAATTCTAGTTACTGGATAAAGATTCTAAGATGGTCCCCAAAAAAACCCAAAAAACAGCAACAACAACAAAAAAACCCAAACGAACCCAAACTATTTTTTCAGCTGCTCTGCAGCTGAGGTGTACTTTTATTCTGCTTGTGGAACATGAAACAAAACTGCACATTGCAGAGGTTTTTTAAAACCCAAAGGAAGAGAGTACAATAGAAAACTGTGGATGGGTGAAGACCTTGTGTGTAAAAATGTACAGATTCTGCCAGAGTCAGCATCAGGTAAACACATTCTTGGGATATAATTAGGGACAGTTTAACTGTACCAGCAATAAAGACCTTGGTAAGTTGCAAGCTTCAAATGATGATACATTCCAGGCTACATGACAATTCCAGGGTTTCTGCTAGTATTTCAGGCTCTTAGCTTAGGTATGGAAACTAAGTGTATAAAAAAAAAAAAAAAAAAAAAAAAAAAAAAAGACTACAACTTTATATCCCTTGATGCGTTCTCTGCCAGGTTTCACTTGCTACAACTCTTTTGCTGCAGTAGCATCTCTACTTCAAATAAGACTGATTAAAATGAAATTACTCAGTTTCCTGACCCATGGCAAATTTCATGAGCTGTAATTTGTCTAGTAGTTTAGCTGTGAGTACAATCTGATTGGCTATAATTTAGGTTTATAGTTCCTCCCTCCCCACATCCCCCCAAAAAATACTAGACTCCATTAGACCTGAAATAAAAAATCAGAAGAGGGAAAGAAAGGAAGGAAGGGTGGAAGGGTGGAAGGGTGGAAGGAAGGGTGGAAGGGTAGAGGGAAGGGTGGAAGGAAGGGTGGAAGGAAGGAAAGGAAGGGTGGAAGGAAGGAAGGAAGGAAGGAAGGACGGACAGCAAAGGTTGGTATTTTGAGCCTCTTACAGGAACTGTAAGGTAGACCAGACTTCTTAAAAACTTCTTTGCGTACTTGCAAAGTTTGACTTAAATCACATGGATGATGCCTTCAAGAACATAAAATGCACGTTATAAATCTTGTAATTTCAACCTAAGCTTTCCGTCTTTAAATAGTGCCTGCTTTAATAACAAAAAGAAATCATAACAATTTGGGTTTTTGTTGTTTTGATTTTCTTTCCCAGTGTCCTTAATAAGAACTTTCTAATTCTGTAGGGTACAGAGAAATAGATAACAAAATTTCCTGCTTGAAGCAAGTGATTGAATAGGACTAGGGTTTCACCCACAGAATGTAAGCACATGCAGAGCACTGTTTAAGGCAGCTCTGTTCGACACAGACTTTGAGTTAAAAGGGCTTTGTTGGTTTTGTTTGTTTGTTTGTTTGTTTTTTTCCCCTAGAAAAACACTCTTCTTAACTTTCCTACTGATGGATGCTGGCTTCTGGAACCTTTGCCCACAGAGGGTACTAACTTCGTATGTTCCCTCACTTAGTTCGTACGGGAAATAAAAAGTGTAAATGACTAATTCTTCCATTGTGACTTAGACTTCTCATACATTGCTTTGCAGGAAAAAAGGAAAGCAAATATTCGACTAACGCCTTTCTGTCCCCAGAGGCTGTATTTTTAGAAAAGAAACAGACACAGACTTCATGCCAATGGGACATTTCTTTGATACAATGTGTATTAAACTGGTCGCATTAGTACTGCATATTTGATCTGACCACTCTTTGTCTCCCCTAAACACAAAAGACCCTGCTGCTTCTGCTGTTCGATTAACAAGTCCCTTTGCAACCAGTTGCTGGAGTCTGAAGAACTCCAAGAGTCATCTGTCCTGCACAAAACTGTCTTAGTACGATGTAAAATTCCAACCATTCTGAGAAAAACATTTGGTGTCCTTGTCATGTCAGCCTCCTAATAGTGCATGTCCTAGGAAGCTGATCATCTTCTCACACAATCAGTCCCATGACTTCATTTGGAACATGGACAGACACTGGTCTTAGTAATTTAAGTAATTTAAGTAATTTAAGACATCCATGATGCATAGATGTTTACAACTATGATAATACTTACACAAGGAGCAAGTCATCAGTTGTATTTCAGGTGTTTATTTCTCTTTCACATTTTTGAATTTTCATGTTGACTGCAAAAGTGTCCTAGAATGGCCACCTCAGACATAGAATTCAGTCAGATGAATCCCATCCTGCTTCCTCCAGAGACTGAGACAAATGCTGCCTGTCCAACTATTCTCAGTCAAATGTCAACTCAACCAATCCAAAATCAAAACATAATAAAATAAAATAAAATAAAATAAAATAAAATAAAATAAAATAAAATAAAATAAAATAAAATAAAATAAAATAAAATAAAACAAAGCAAAACTTCTTATGTTGTGTAGTTCTTTGATGAAGAAGGAAAAGGAATATTTCTAGTCTCCAGAAATGCTTTCCTTCAGACAAACTTCACTTCAACCATGCCCAAGTTGTGTTTGAAGCAGTCATTCTTTCACTAGATTCTGATGCCTTGCAGGCGTTTTTATGCCTTAAAGAGTGGTATCATTGGTGGCATCTATAGAAACAGGTCTACCAGGAACTGAAATATAGCACAGTGGTTTTTTAACTCTCTAAATTGTAGACATGTAAAGGATATCAATATGAAGTTTCCCACAGGAAATGCCCTGAGCAGTTCAGTTTAATGTTTAAATGCCATTTTGCATGATTAATGTGTCATAAAATAACAGTTGAATAAAACAGATGATGAAATAATGCTCAAATGAGAAAAAAAGAACAATCAGTGCAAGTTAAAATATCCAAGAGCTGCATCTCATAACCTGTGCATAAAACATAATATTTAGCTGTTTTCAATGTTTGAAATTTTCCATTTCTAAGGACTTGTTATCATTCGTATTTCAAAACTAGATAACTATACAAATTGTGTCGTAGAACCACACACAATATTTCCACAAGTGAATAGTTTTTTTAATACATAAAATAGGATTTATTTATAGAGGCAGACTTGAAAAAACTATCCAGAGAGGGCAAGAACAAAACTTCAGGATTTCAACAACGAATGCCAATGGCCAAACTACTAGGGACTGGAGAGCTTTCTTTCAGAATTAAAAACAAGAGATGTTCCAGTTCTGTGAAGGTGTTATGGGGTTATATTATCTATTGATCAGTCATCTGAGTACCTTCTTACAAGCGTCCCAATACACTTTGCAAGGGAAAATATTGGTAGTAAGGAAGTCCAACTTGTTAAATTCATTTTTATAAATCTACTCTAAGCTACAGTGGGAAAAAGAAAATCTTATAATTTTGACATGTGGACATTATTATAATGATTGGTGCAGTATGCTGAAACATGATAGGAAATCATGATCAGGTGCAAATCAGGGCCTGTCCCCCCAAGAAAGTGGCAGGACAATTAACCCAACTGAAGTGCATCTACACTAATGCACGCAGCATGGGGAATAAACAGGAGGAGCTGGAGGCCATCGTGCAGCAGGGAAACTATGATATAATTGCCATCACGGAAACGTGGTGGGAAGACACGCATAAGTGGAGTGCTGTAATCGATGGCTACCAGCTTTTCAGACGGGATAGGCAAGGAAGGAGAGGTGGTGGGGTGGCCCTCTATGTTAGGGGCAGTTTTGAATGTCTAGAACTCAACAGTGTGACTGACAGTGTTGAGTGTGTATGGATAAGAATTAAGGGGAAGGCCAACAAGGCAGATATCATGATGGGAGTTTGTTATAGACCCCCTAATCAGGATGTAGAAACTGATGAAGTATTCTATAAGCGTCTGGCAGAGGTCTCACAATCATCTGTCCTTGTTCTTGTGGGGGATTTCAACTTCCCAGATGTCTGCTGGAAATACTACACAGCAGAGAGGGAACAGTCCCGGAGGTTCCTGGAGTGTGTGGAAGAC
The DNA here is from genome assembly GCA_009819605.1 of Sterna hirundo. Lineage (NCBI taxonomy): Eukaryota > Metazoa > Chordata > Aves > Charadriiformes > Laridae > Sterna > Sterna hirundo. The sequence goes on along the minus strand of CM020462.1, from coordinate 77,757,550 downwards.
AACTTCCTAACACAGCTGGTGAAGGAACCAACTAGGGGAAGTGCCCTACTGGACCTACTGTTTGTTAACAGAGAAGGTCTTGTGGGGGATGTAAAGATTGGAGGTCGTCTTGGGCACAGTGACCATGAAATGATAGAATTTTCCATTCTTGGTGAAGCAAGGCAGGGAGCCAGCAGAACTGCCACCTTGGATTTTCGAAGGGCAGACTTTAACCTGTTTAGGAGCATGGTTGAGAGTGTCCCTTGGGAGGCAGTTTTGAAGAGCAAAGGTGCCCAGGAAGGCTGGTCATACTTCAAGCAGGTGCTCTTAGAAGCACAAGAGAAGGCCAACCCCATGTCTCGAAAAACGAGCCGACGGGGTAGGCGGCCAGCCTGGCTAAATAGAGAGCTTTGGCTGGACCTCAGGAAAAAAAGAAAAGCTTACATTCTCTGGAAAAGGTGCTTAGCAACTTATGAGGATTATCAAGATATAACAAAGCTATGTAGGGGGAAAATTAGAAGGGCCAAAGCTCAATCAGAACTCAGCTTGGCCACTGCAGTTAAAGACAATAAAAAGAGATTCTTTCAGTATATCAATAGAAAAAGGAAGACTAGGGAAAATATAGGCCCACTGATGAATGAGACGGGTGCCCTAGTGGTGGAAGACACAGAGAAGGCAGAGTTACTGAATGCCTTCTTTTCTTCGGTCTTCACCGCTAAAGCTGTCCCTCACGAATCCCATACCCTGGAGGCAAGAGGGAAGGTCTGGAGAGAGGAAGACTTTCCTTCAGTTGAGGAGGACCGGGTCAGAGACCACTTGGCCAAGCTGGACATTCATAAGTCCATGGGCCCTGACGGGATGCACCCGCGAGTGCTGAGAGAGCTGGCAGATGTTATCGCTAGACCGCTCTCCATCGTCTTTGAAAGGTCATGGGGAACAGGAGAGGTGCCTGAGGACTGGAGGAAGGCTGACATCACTCCAATCTTCGAAAAAGGCAGGAAGGAGGACCCAGGGAACTACAGACCAGTTAGTCTCGCCTCTGTCCCTGGGAAGGTGGTGGAGCGACTCATTCTGGATGTCATCTCCAAACACATTGAGGAACAGGAAGTTATTGGAAGTGGTCAACATGGATTTACTAAGGGTAAATCATGCCTGACCAATCTGATAGCTTTCTATGACATTATAAGGGGTTGGCTGGATGAGGGGAGAGCTGTTGATGTCATCTACCTTGACTTCAGCAAGGCTTTTGACACTGTCTCCCATAACATCTTCATTAGGAAGCTGAGGAAGTGTGGGCTAGATGAGGTGACAGCAAGGTGGATCGAGAGCTGGCTGAATGACAGAACTCAGAGGGTTGTGATCAGCGGCACACAGTCTAGTTGGAGGCCTGTAACTGGTGGTGTCCCCCAGGGGTCAATACTTGGTCCAATTTTGTTCAATATATTCATTAATGACCTAGATGAGGGGACAGAGTGTATCCTCAGCAAGTTTGCTGATGATACCAAACTGGGAGGGGTGGCCGACACTCCAGAGGGCTGTGCTGCCATCCAGCGTGACCTGGACAGGCTGGAGAGCTGGGCAGAGAAGAACCTAATGTGGTTCAACAAAAGCAAGTGTAGGGTCCTGCACCTGGGGAGGAAGAATGCAAAGCACCAGTATAGGTTAGGGGTGGACCTGCTGGGAAGCAGCTCTGAGGAGAAGGACCTGGGGGTCCTGGTGGACAGTAAATTATCCATAAGCCAGCAGTGTGCCCTTGTTGCCAAAAAGGCCAATGGAATCCTGGGCTGCATAGGGAAGAGTGTGGTCAGTAGGTCGAGGGAGGTCATTCTCCCCCTCTACTCTGCACTGGTGAGGCCACAACTGCAATACTGTGTCCAGTTTTGGGCTCCCCGGTTCAAGAGGGACAGGGAGCTGCTGGAGCGAGTCCAGCGAAGGTCATCTACGATGATTGAGGGACTGGAGCAACTCCTTTATGAGGAAAGGCTGAGAGAACTGGGACTCTTTAGCCTGGAGAAGAGAAGGTTGAGGGGGGACCTGATTAATGTTTACAAGTATCTAAAGGGTGGGTTGAAGGAGCCAGGCTCTTCTCAATGGTTCCCAGTGACAGGACGAGGGGCAATGGGCACAAGTTGGAGCATAAGAAGTTCCGTTCAAATACACGGAAAAACTTCTTTACGGTGAGGGTGACAGAGCGCTGGAACAGGCTGCCCAGGGAGGATGTGGAGTCCCCTTCTCCGGAGATTTTCAAGACCTGCCTGGATGCAGTCCTGAGGGATGTGCTCTGGGCAACCCTGCTTTGGCAGGGGAGTTGGACTAGATGATCTCTAGAGGTCCCTTTCAACTCTGAAGATTCCGTGATTCCATGAAATCACATAGGAGGATGCACAAAAATGTCTTTGAAGACAGCCTCTGATGAGACTTTCTCCCAGTTTGACAAAATGTTCTCTACATGTCTAGATAATCATCACTAATATTATTTAAACACAGATCATAGATCAAAACCCATCTATCAAATTCTTCCTATTTGGAGACCTGGGAAGAAAGAACTCATCAATGGACAAGTTTTAACGTGACAATGGATGGGACACTCTTTTTTCTAGAACACAAAAAATTAGAAGACCAGGATGCAGTGTTTTAACATACTTAAGATATCACAAAAATACATGGGTATATGAAAATAATAAAATTACTCTTACATGTTATACTGCACTCCCCTCCACAAAGAATGGGAGAAATACAATATGGAGGTCTGTTTATTGCAAAAATATCCATTTCTTGAACTGAACTAAGAGGTGTTCTGCACAATCAAAATGCTTTATTAACAATGACTTCAGTAGAATAATTGTACTCTTTTTTTTTTTTTTTTGAGGGGGGCACATGTTAGGGTTTTTTTATTGTTGTTTTGCTTTTTAATTAATCTGATATCCTGCTGGTTTCAAAATACAACCCAAAAAGCAGTCTACAAAGATAAGTCTGGTTGTGTTTTCTGAAATGTTGTTGTCTTGTTATTAGTATTCAGGATAGCAACAACAGGGAACAAAATGGACGTTAATCGTCTGATATATTTTTACTAAACCTAATAATACGTCACAGTGATATTAGAAAAGTAATACATTGAAAAGTGAAGTAACAAACCATACCATCTGTTTGCTTTTTAATGTAGTATTCTTTAACACATTCATAAACATCTACTAGTTTTGATCTTATGTTAAGGATAGGTAGAGAAGAAGCAGGAAGTGTCCAGTCTCAAACAAATCAACAGTGGCATGTGCTAGAATACAAGGTTGTATGGGCTGGTCACATTAAATTATTTTCAGGAAGAATTCTGAAAATATAGCTAAACAAGAAATTCCAGGAACAAATAAGAAATATTAATGACTCCCTATGGTCTGTATGCCTGTTTGAGATAAGGAAATTAAAGTGTTCAAAAGTAAGAGGCACTCCCCCCAACTATTTCCCCAAATTCCACACATAATAGGAGAGCCAGGGCAGCCTGTTATGTCACTCGGCTTCCACGGTCTCCTTGTTAGGTGATGTACTGACCCAGACAAGTTCTGGGACCAGACTGAGTGTGATTTCAAAGACCTAGGACAAAAGAATCACAGATTTATTGATGTCTGTGATCCACACAAACATCAACTTCCTCAGTCAGTCAAAGGTCAGTGAAAATCTCTCAGACCTCATAAAAGAAGTTCTACAGGCTAATTTACCCCCTTCCTGAGTAAGTAAGTTTCCCTTCTCTCCCAGCCTGTGTATCAGCAGGGAAGAAAAAAGTTTTGAAGATAAAAGCCTTTGTGCAGCAAGTGGAGAGCAAAGATGAGAAATGTCTGGTGAAATGTAGCATGTATCAAGTATACATAAAAAAATCCCACTCTAGAACATTTTATATTTTTCAATTAGAATAATTGCAAATAAAGTTATTCCAAATCAAAATCAGATCAAAATATTCACAGTAATTTACAGTTCTTCAAATCAGCTGCTGAATGACAAAAAGTAAAACAATTCCTTTACCAATTCTCACATTTTTGTAAGTGATTTCTTTTTATTAGGCCATTTTTCAAATTCCAGTCAAGCATTGTGCTTTATTGGAAGATAAAAAAACAAACAGCAACCATTTTTTCTAGAATTAATTTTGTCAATGCCGTCTGTTCTTTTATTATGCAATATAAGAACAATTAAACCATTTTTTAAAAGAAAGTATCTTTGAAGAAAATAATTCTCAGTTACTGTGGGGTTTTTTTGTTAAAAAGATCTAATAAGGAAATACAATTTTATTACATTTGTTATTGATGCTATAAAACTGTACTTCAATGGCTGGGAAATACAACGTAATTGATCATGTTGTGGAAATGCATTAATATGAGTTACTGTATTTTTCATAGGTAATTTGAAATTATGTAAAGACATAAAACTGTTCTATGGCACAGTGTAAATCTGTGAATTAGAGTTTAATTATTTTAAATTAAACATGTGTAAGATCAAATAGGGCTCGAAAGAAGACTTTGGCACAAATGTCTTAAACATCTGGAAAAGCCTGGCTGTGAACTAAACTTGACTAAGTAGACAATGTTGCATGATATCACGGACTTCACTGATGTGAGATACTGGATTACAGCTATTGACCTCTAAGCACTGGCAGTGTTTAAGAAAAAAGAAAAAAAAAAGGAAAAAAGAAAAGAAGAAGAAAAGAAGAAGACAAAGAAAGGAAAAGAAAAGAAAGGAAAAGAAAAGAAAAGAAAGGAAAAGAAAAGAAAAGAAAGGAAAAGAAAAGAAAAGAAAGGAAAAGAAAAGAAAGGAAAAGAAAAGAAAGGAAAAGAAAAGAAAGGAAAAGAAAGGAAAAGAAAAGAAAGGAAAAGAAAGGAAAAGAAAAGAAAGGAAAAGAAAGGAAAAGAAAAGAAAGGAAAAGAAAGGAAAAGAAAGGAAAAGAAAAGAAAAGAAAAGAAAAGAAAAGAAAAGAAAAGAAAAGAAAAGAAAAGAAAAGAAAAGAAAAGAAAAGAAAAGAAAAGAAAAGAAAAGAAAAGAAAAGAAAAGAAAAGAAAAGAAAAGAAAAGAAAAGAAAAGAAAAGAAAAGGAAAGAAAAGAAAAGAAAAGAAAAGAAAAGAAAAGAAAAGAAAAGAAAAGAAAAGAAAAGAGGAAGAAAGGCAAACAATGTAGTCCATAAAAATGGTCATTTAGTAGTAAAAAATAAAGGGTTTTGCTGAGGACAGAATAATCAAGTGAGAGACAGACGTTTCATGACCCCTTAAAAGGAAGTGTTATTTTCAAGGGAGAAACTGACTTCCGTTTCATCTCCCTCTGCACAAATATGGAAGACAAGGGGAAAATACAGAATGGGTGAAATAACTAGGTGAGGTACCAGATGGAGATATAGATGAACTATAACAACTATATTGTAAGTGAAATTTTACAAATAAAATACTTTTATAGAAAATATATACTGTAATAAAACTAAAAATAAGTGAAAAAATCTAACAGTTTTTATTTTTTTTTAATTGTTTGATTAATTTTCCATTTTCTTGATGACCTCCAAACATTAAAATTTATGGGTTTTTTAATCACTTTCCCTTCCCGCCCCACCGCTTTATTCTCACTTTCTTTGCTCACAATAACATTTTAGTAGCAAAATGAAGAAAAAGAAAAGAGAAAATTGGAAAAATAAAGGCCAGGTTAAATCTATCATCTTAACCTTTGACCCGACTTTTTTCCTCTGATATTATGTGCTCCAAATTCTGCACAGCAATTTTTCAGTCAGCTAACATTGTCCTTTGAGAAACCTGAGAAATCAAAATGACTTTCAGTCTTTCACTATAAATGTTTCTTTATTTTTCTTAATTAGTTGATTCATTACCTCATAGAATGCTTGTAGTCATCACCTTGCAATTAACATTTTCCATCTTGGCTCTTATTTTATATTTGGTCTTTCATATGATCATTAAGACAAGTGTGTTAAAGCACATATGACACACTGCAATAGGTTACATGGTCTCTCTCTGATTAATATCAACATGTTCTAATGTTTGGGTTTCATTACATTAAAGTTATTTTTTAGTAGCAGCTTGACATTTAAAAAAAATTAATACAAATATATACTAAGAAAATAAAATAAAAAAAAGATGAGTTATCAGAAGACAGCTGAAATAAATAGTCATCAATAGGAAACCTGATTAAAAGATGTGTTCCAGACAAAAATATTGGAAACAACAGAGAATGCATGAGTTGATTATAATCGGTAAAATGCTGGGGAAAAGACAGACAAGAAAAGAGGAGGCATACCCCAAATTGCTTATAAGGATTTGCTGTTGAGATCTGTCAAAGGATCTATGTTCTTTTTTTTTTTTTTAATAAATAATTTCTGCAATTCCTTGTGCTTTTTTTTCTGTTTTTCATTATTCTAAAAATTCAAGGCAAAGTCAGTCTACAGTTGTCCGGAGAAAAACACAGACTGCTGCTGGGGCAGAGGAGAGAAAGAAATTTGGGGTGTGTTGCATCCCAGTCTGACTACATTTGGCCCAGGAGAAGGTTCATAATGAGTCCAAGCATGAGATTAAGACACAAATGCGGCTCCTGAAGGTTTATTGTTATTCCCCAGCAATAGTCACTGAGATGAGCGATATAGTAAAGGCAGAAACAAAGAAAAGGCAGAAAAAAAAGAAGCAGTATTATGGAGCACAGCAAGAGTATAGTCACCACCACAAGCCCAACGGTCCCCTGGAATTCAACGGCGTCCTGTTGACCTGTGGTAGTGAAGGTCCCGATTGTGGTGGGCACTGCAGTAGTTACAGTCTAGGCCAGCTCATAGTTCAACCAATCAGCATCACGGTGGCCATTGCCCAGCTAATCATTATTTGCCACAGTCACTGTATGAGTTCTTCCTGTCCTTGTTGCTTGGGCAGCACTTGGTTCAGCACAGTCATCGTGCCACAGCAAGTTTGGGGTAGCGGGACACCCCAGGGAAGTCCCGGTGTAGACTAGGTCTGGCCATTCTGATAACCAAAGGCCTACACCCTTCTCAGTTGGTGGCAACATTGGGTGTTGTCTGGTAAGCAAAAGAGTGGTCTGCAGAAACTTCTAAACAGACACAAGGAAGCTTTGAGACAGTTGACATTCCAGTATCCCACAGGGTGGTGTACTGATTTGCTCTCAACCTCAGCTTCTTTCAGTACATTACCACGATTGATGACATTATGTGGTTTCTTTGAGTAACTACATCCTCATATTCATTCTCTCGGGACACACAAATCCAACTACCCCACCTCAATCTATTACCAGTGTGCATGAGAATTTGCAACCATAGTAATGCTTTTTACCCCATGTCACATTTTAAGCACCTCTTGTATTCAACAGGAGGAACCCACAGAACCTTGCGTCAGCAGTTGTGATGGAGAACGGAAGACTATAGTGGTTTTGAACCCTATTTCATAAAGTGCACAAAGTTTATCATTATGAATGTTTGTGTCAGAGAAAGTTAAATGTTTATCTGCCTGTTCCTATCCTAATGTGCAGCACAGTTCAATCCTAGCTTCTCTGATTTCCCTTTTTGGATGCCATAAGATATTAATAGCTATTTCAGAGACAAAATAGCAGCCATATAGGGCAATATTAAAAATAACATAAACCAAAGAAAAGCCATAGGATATAGAATCAGGGCCTTAATTCTACTTTAAAAAACTGATTTTGCAAATCTTAACCTTACACCTGTGTTCCTTGCATCTTGGACTGAGAATAACGGCTGCTTTCCTCCCACCATCTTTTCTCTCCAGTGGCAAACTGCATGACCCTGGGGTTTGAAGCTGTCATTTGGTATGTTTATTCCCATCCTTGCCCACTCTGATACATTTAACTCCCTGAGCTATATGTGCTGTTTGGACAAGTAAATAAATTCTGAAGTTAAATTCTGAATGGAGCCTGGTTCTTTGGGTTGGCTCCATGCAACCAAATGATCAATACTTTCTCCCTTGCAGTTCCTTTTTTATCAGAGTATGCAGCCTCCCACTAAGGTTCATAACCTTGGCGGTCATCTTTCATCCTGAACTGTCTTTGATTATAATTTTACATCACACAAATCTCATTCTATCATCTCCAAAACATAGCAAGGCTGTGACCAAAGCTGTCTCAGGATGATGCCAAGTCAATAATTCATACCTTTATTACATCTCTGCTGGGTAGCTGTAATTCAACCTAGTTGTTGTAATTGTAGTATGCTAGCACCTGTAGATTGGTGTGCCTGAAGCAGTTCTGCGTCCAGTGATTGTTCCATGCCTTTTACAATCTTATCTACGTGTCTAATGCATCTGTAATATACAGCAAATGCCTAACACACCTTTGCAGAGACAAAGAATTTATGCCACTTAAGATTTTAAATCCTTCTTTATGAAATACCACAGCTGAAAGGTAATTCTTTTAGACCATCAATTATGCTCAGGTTTCTGTTCCCTTCCTTTCCCTTCCCTCTCCCTTTCTTTCTTCCTTTCCTCTTCCCCTTTCACTTCTCCCTCCCCTTCCCCTGGCCCTTCACCTCAGAATCACACAGAGTATAGTAACCTTTGAGTTACTATATAGGGACAGTGAAAACTTTTCTTAAAAGCCATTAGGATCAGTGGTCTGGGCTCACAAACTAGAATAGGAGCAATCATCAAATGATAAAAAAGTAAGTAGAAGCATAAAGGGATATTACCCATTTTGGCATTTGTTCTTGTGAACTTATCTGACTGCTGCTTCTTTTTCTTGTTTTCTGGGGCAATTGCCCCGGCAAAATTACTGGTGGAACAACCTTTCATACAGACACGTAAAAAGCTAGCAATGAACTCAAAAATCACCACAACTCCATCCGTGTCCCTGCACTTCCCTGCCTATAGAAATACATAGTTAAAAACAGAAGTTAAAATTGGAAAGAACAAAGCAAAGTTTTATCCTTGCTAGGTGGTCCCCAGTCTGCACTGTTGAATGGTGTTATTCTGTTCCAGATATAGGACTTAGTATGTGCCTTCTTTGAACTTCATGAGGTTTATGAAAGGCTATTTGTGCAACCTATGAAGATGCCTCTGAGTCACAGTGCTGCCCCTTTCTCCAATTTTATGTCATCCAGAAACTTGCTGTTAAAAAATTCATTTCCTTTTAGCACACCGTTCTCATTTACACGGAGTAGCACACAATGTTGAAATTTCATGGTCCAATACCAACGTATCTAAACTGGTACATTGGAAGAGCAGCCCGTCATGGAAGTGTCACTTAGTTGCAGCTTGCGGTGGCTTGAAATGTAGGCTTGAATGAAACTAAATTATTTTTGCTTTAAGTTCAGGTTTAGTTTCTTATATTTCTGCATTAGACAACCTCTACTTAGTCCTATCAGTTTGTCATGTCTCGCAAAATTTATTTCATTTCTTAAATCTGTACTTCTCTGATTTGTGTGGTTTTCCGACAGTAAAACCTTGTCTCTTCATTTGTACAAATTTGTATCATTATCATTACAGGAAGAGGTTGGAAAAACATGCATTAAAAGTACCCCCCCCCATAAAACTACCAGGCAAAACAAAAAGTCATATATTTATTGTAATAAAAATCATAATTTTGAATAATTTTGTGTGCTTTACTGTGCATATCTGTAATTACTAACTGTGCCTATTTGAAAAATTACATGATAGTTCTCATTATGGCTAAGTATGAAATTAGTGTTCCCACCTTTAACATATGGAAGCGGAGTGAGTTGCCAAAGAAAACTCATGGCATTGTCCAGACCTACAAGAGCTTGTCTTTGCTCCAGAAGCAGGTAAAATGCTGACCTTTCTGTGGAAGCCAGAATAATATATCAGAGGAACCCAGACTCCCTGTGAATATACCCACAGTATATCAGCATCACAGTTTACCTTTTAAAGCATATTTATCACAACTGAGTCAAACAGGGCAAAATTCCCAAACCAATCTATAATTTACAATCCAACATTTGGGACCCTGGCAACTCAGTAATTATTTGGCTGCTGCTTGTGTGTGTATGCATGTGTGTTTATTATTTTATTTGTTTATGTGAGATGTGTGCACACGAGTTTTATTTTGGAGGCTTATGATATAAAAGCTCTGCATGTGATTTATTAAAAACAAACGATGAAGCAAAAAGAAGATTATATTCCCACATAATGGGATGGGGTGCTTGCCAGAGCCTGGAAATGGAATACTAACTAGTAGTTTTGTGAGAGCTGCTAGTTGAAGAGCTGTTTATATAAGCTGTCTTTCCTCCCCTTTTTGCTGGGGAGCCTATTTTCCTTCCTTTTTTAGTTTATTTCACACCTTTTGGGTGTTGTTTTCTTGCTTGAACTCCTTAGGCTCCATCCTCTGAACCTTTTTCAATACACATCCCTAAGAAAACAAACCAGAGGAACAGAGGCTCCATCCTCTGAACCTTTTTCAATACACATCCCTAAGAAAACAAACCAGAGGAACAGACCTAATGGTAAAAGTGTGCTGTGGCCAAGGCCTTGTAATTGCTGCTTCCTAATGGACTGGTGCTCATTTAAATCAGGCGAGAAACACGTGCACCCTGGACACGATCAGCCATGCAGCTGATCCCCTGGGTGGAAGGGGTGCCCAGGAAGGAGGTATCTGGAACTGTGTTGCAACTGCACATTTTAAATTTAGCACCAGAGATCTTTTCTCCTTCTCTGGACACCAGTGAGACTCTAACCCTTTATTCAAAGCCAGCTCCTGAGGAGAACAAGGGGAAGTTTGGAATCTTATCTGCAGAATAAAGAAGGAGTTGAAGAAGAGGTTTTCCATTATCTTCTGCCATTAAAAACCACAAAAACAAAAACAAAAACAAAAACAAAAACAAACAAAAACATCCACCAAAACAAAAAAACCCAACAACCTAAAACCGAAAAAAACAAACCCCCCCAAAACTCCTGTTCTCAGCTATATACATATATATTTAAGATTGCTGTGTAGGCTAAAGTAGGGTAGTTCAGCTTCTGGGTCCTGATATAGTATGAGTGACAAACTTTAGAAAAGCAACTTATTTCAAGAAAGGGAAGACGTTTCAGTGACAACCTTCTCTTTTGTAGCTGTTATTCCCATCTGTCCTAGATGTTACCACTGTTACAGTTCTGATACTTGTGAACAAACCATTGTGGGCAGAAAAGTCCCTACTTGGTCCATGGAACATGGATATCTGTCTCAGAATTGACAGTTCCACTGCTGGAGCCAGATGCCTCACTTCTAGACATTTCAGTACTGAGAATTACCATACCTAGGGTCCTTCTTATACCCTTCACACTTTGCTGAAAGGTCCTTGAAACAGGTAGGTCTGATTCTGATAACGGGAGCATGATAGATTTCCTCTAAGATGCCATTGAAACCAGTGAGATTCATTGCTTTGTAATGCTAATTATTGCGTGTTCTGGCCTTATATTTCACAGAGTCAAAAAGAAAGGCTGGTAGACTGTAAAAAAAAAATAATGAGGGTTTCTATTAACTTTTTTCAGATAAAAAATGAATTGAAATGCTGTCACAGCTGTGACTCCCCACTGTGATTCAATCAGAGTAGAACAGAATAGAATAGAATACACTATTTTGGTTGGAAGGGACCTACAATTACCATCTAGTACAACTGCCTGACCAGTTCAGGGCTGACCAAAAGTTAAAGCAGGTTTTTAAGAGCATTATCCAAATTCCTTTTAAACATTGACGGGCTTGGGGAGACTCGAAGATTATTCCAGTGTTAGACCACCCTCTCTGTAAAGCAATGCTTCCTAATGTGGAGTCTAAACATCCCCTGGTGCAGCTTTGAACCATTCCCTCGTGTCCTATCACTGGATACCAGGGAGAAGAGCTCAGCACCTCACTCTCCTCCTCCTCAGGCAGCTGTAGAGAGCCATAAGGTCGCCCCTCAGCCACCCTTTCTCGAAACTAGACAAGACAAAAGTCCTTAGCCGCTCCTCACAGGACATTCCTTCCAGCCCTTTCACCAGCTTTTTTGGCCTCCTCTGGATGCATTCAAGGACCTTCACATCCATCTCAAATTGTGAACTGCACACAGTATTCAAGGTGAAGCTGCACCAATGCTGAATACAGTGGGATAATTCCCCCAAAGCCTGCAATGTGTTAAGAATGCGTGCAAGGTTAAAAGTTAGAGGATTACTCCTGAAAGACATTCAACTGAATATTGTTCTGATGACATCGTTTCACCTTATCCCCATCAGGGGTTTCTCAACGCAATCTGTTCCTCCTGTGAACGCAGAATTGGGATGTTTGAACGTGTTTGATTGTTACTATGATAGCTATTATTATCATTATAGTTATCATAATAGTCAACATCAGTATCAAATACATTAAGAAAAGGTTCTAGCCAGTCATTTTGATAGCTGTGTTAAGTAGGACGTGGAGTAAACAGGAAAAATAAATCTCACTATCTTTTAGTCCTATGCTTTTGCTTAGAATTTTAGTGATAACACTGAATTACTGTATTTCCAGAATGTGCCTTGTAAAGGATTCACTAGCAAACAATCTATATTAATTACAGGTACACAATATCATTCAACTGATGACATGCTGAAGACATCTTTACTATTGATATCAAAATATCTTTAATAAATTAATTTTTTTCTTGCCTTTATTTGTCTATTCTACTAAGCAAAAAAAAGTCCTGTTGTCATTTTCAGGAGGGTCCTGAATAGAAGAATTTAATAGAAGCCAAATTTGCAAGTCGTACCAGTATAGAACTATGTCTCTTAGTTTATGGACTCATACATGTATCTCATCACAGGTTTATCTTCTCACAATGATTTGCAGATCTACAATAATCAGTTTCAAAATATATTAAGATATATTTATCTGATTTACTGATTTAAAATATATCTACATTTTGATCTGTTATCAACTTTTCAAAGTCTCCAGGTCTTGGATTCAGGTGCATGGATTTTGTTGGCCAAATGCTTTCTATCATACTTAATCAAACAAACAATTTTAAAGGAAGCTGTTTGTCCAAATAAGTTTAGTTTAAATTCCTGGTATTAGATGACATCTCCAAGTTACCAGTAATAACAAATTGCCAAGAAGGGTTTTAACTTGTTGATAGCAGCAGAGCTGACAGAAGCGTAGTCTAAAGTGTGACACATTTGGAGGTTGGGGGGATAGGATCTGTGTGGAACTCTCTAAAGATAAGTTACTGATATTCTGTGAAATGAATAATGACATCTGTCATCAGTTCCACTGATATAAATTTAGACCTTTGAGAAAGCCCACGGAAGTACATTGGGATAAAATTAAAAAGATCAGAGCAGAATCAGCCTCCCAAAGTGGCTGATATTTTAGACACTCACCATGGAGGAATTGCAAGTATTTTAAGGTACCAGTTTTCTCTTACACTCGTACAGTTTAAGTCCCCAGAAGTCTTAATCTGTAAAGAGCAGTACTAAACTTTCTTCAGATAAGTATCAGTAAACCTGAGTTATGATACAGTATGGCATTATATGTATGTATTCTGTTTAAACAGAAAACATATAGGTGCACTGTGTCTTCTATCTGTCTGTCTATCTGTCTCTGTTTTATCAGAATTTCACTGAAATATATGGATGTTGTCATCAACACTTTAAAAATTCAATAACTTTCAGTCCGGATATTTCCTGGTAGCCAGGAGATCTTAGCTACCAGCGCATAAAAAAGGGACAAGTTTCATCAGTTGTCATTTTGAGGTTGGAAATATGTCCCCTGGCAATCACAGGTCTTAGCAGCAGAATTACAACCCAACACAAGCAGATATAGACCGGGTTAAGAGAAAGCATTTCCTGCCAGGAATTGTGATTTCCTTTTAAGAAGACATCTGTACTGAAATTTAATACTAATAACAGCATTTGAAGTGAAGTAAAACCTGGGGTCTTAATTGAGATTAACACCTCATATTGCTAGTCGTATGATTTCACTTGCCTGGAGCTCAAGTCCCTGACATACGGAAATCCATAGGTGTGCCTTGCTTGTCTGCAGACAGTCGCTTTTATGTGTGTTGGGCCCTTGCACTGCTTTTTGGTCTTGTCCCTCCTGCAAAGGTTTGAACTAATGGCACTGTGACACAGAAAGGAATATACCTTGCAACTTGGCTTGATTTCATCAAACATAGAATTAAAGCCTCCCTCTGCAATTCAGCATAGAAATGCAGTTTCCTCAAAACAAATACTGTATTTTGATGATCTGAAACATGACCTTGTTGTTTTGGGTTGTAAGGTGATTATTTCATCTATTCTATTTTTAAAATTCTGTTGTGTCCTTCATATAAATTTATTGGCTTTTTTCTTTTTCTTTTTTTTTTTTTTTTTTTTCAGTAAACTAACTAACAGACAAACAAACCCCCAAAATACAACAAAACAAATATACATGGACCAAATGAAAGTTTGCTGAGGACACTAGGGGTCATTTGACTAGTTTTGAAATGCCTTGGCTCTTGTTAATATATTTGTCTTCAGATTCCTGTGGGAAAGGTTACCTTCAGGTATTTTTATTGATAAATAAAATTAAATTATATAAAATAAAATAAGTATAACTTAAAGGAAAATAAAACCTAGGTTATAGATTAAACGAATGAATACATCCAAGAGCAGTCTCTGCTTTTAATTATAAAGCAGGAATACACTTCAAACTTCGTATCTTGATAATGAAATTTAAATAAAAGCAAATCATAGAAAATAAACCCACCACAAGTAGGTTTATGAAAATTACTTTCTGACTTAGTTGCAAGAAAAATAAGGCAAAGACAAATAAACATGTGAAATGGGATAAACAAAACTAAATGTGAAGATTCTTTCCTTTTGTTTTTCTTTTTGTTTGTTTGTTTTTTTCTTTTTTTTTTTTTTTTTTTTGTTTAAGTGAAATGTTACATGTGATTCTAAAGTGCAAGTTAGTTGTCAGATGCTTGGAAGAAGAGTTTAGCACATGAAGAGCAATTTCCTTGGAGATGCATTTCCCTTTTACCTAAAAGCTCGGCGACTATAACAGCTTCAATTCACTTCTCTCTTTGGCAACATTTGAGCAGTATAGCTCAGCTCTTGAAAGAAAATTTCAAAGTTCTTGTTTCCTGGATAGTTGGAGAAAGCTCTCTCTCTCTACCTCTTTTGTTCTGATTGGTCCTTTTTATACAAGTAGCTAAAATTCAAGTACCCCACAGAACCACAATTTTTTAAAATACCTCTCTCTCACCTTGTATTTAAAAAATGCCAGAGCCAGCCAGTTCCAAGGGTGAGAAGGATTGAGGAAAATTGCCCTCTGAAAACCCTGCCGTCAATATGGCGAGAGGCAGGAATCAACCACTGAATCACCCACTCTGCTCAATTAAGATTTTAATCTAAAGCATTTGCTTACTGCCTTCCAGAGCAGTGACCTATTTACTCTTAAACACTACCAAAGTATGTAAACAAAGGTCCCTTTCAGCTTTAGTATTATTAAATGGTAAACAGAGTCATGGGGTGACTATAACAATAATTTCTAGTCCCATTGGACCTCCAGGTTTCAGTATTTACTTGAATTATTCTTTATTTAATTACAAAAGTGAAACAGTTTTGATATAAGCTTTACTTACTTGATCATTTAAGAAGCCTTCTGAAGGACTCTACATTGAAGCATTAATATCCTGAGTGATAGTCTCTAGCCAGCAGGCCTATTGCTATTACCTAGTAGTTGTAATTTTGAATTGTTGAGTTATTCTTTTATCTGACAACAAGTTTGAATAAAGATGAATTAAATTTGGGGCTAGGCTAAAAACATTATTTAGTGGGTGGAAATTATTAAAATGAAATTGAAAAGTGTCATTGGCTTTATGGAGGAGGAATGTTGAATTATATTAACATCGTAAAGGTTAAAAAAAAAAAGAGCAAGTACATGCATTTGCATAATTTGCCATCTCAGTTTCTTCTCTTACCTTTGGGCCTTTCTTCTGTCTTTCATTGCATTGTCTTTCCAATTCTTTTTTTTTTCTTTTTATATTTTTTTTATTAGACATCTCTGCAGCTAGTCTCCTAAATTCGATAGATTTTTTTTTTCTTTTTGTTTCAAATGTTGACCAGGCATTCTTATCAACAATCATCACCAACTTTCTGCCACCTCTGACATAATTCCTTTTTGGTACCTTTGTATTAGCAACCAAGCATCCAAACCATTCATACCTTTTCTTATCAAAAAACTTTACCTGCTATTACTTTTGATGTATTTATCTTACTGAATTTCTTAGGCCAACTGACATTCAGCTGCTCATTAAGTCTGGATATTGCTGTTTATAAGATGTAGGCAAGAGGTGGCAGCTCACATCTTCTGATTGCAATGCTTAAAACTCATATTTCACTTCTCCACTTCTCTTTCTTTTCCCTCTACTCCTTCCTTTATTTCTCCCACCCCTTCACCTCCCTTCTTCACAGACAACACTTTTTACATTATTCAGGTCTCCGTTACATACTACACTTTTTTTTTGTTTGTGGGTGAGACTTTGAAGATCTGCAGTTCTTTTCCACATTCAAGGTCTTTGGACCCCTTACTTGTATTCAGTGCTATGCTACTTGAATTAGTATTAAACTTCAAAGGCCGATATTTCACAGCGACAGAAGCCGCTGTGTAGTGAGTTTTGTTAAAGCTGTTACTGCCAAAATGTCTTTTTGTTTTCATATGCTTTCTGTCTTTGCAACAAAAAGAAACATTTGATTGGAAAATAACCATGCTGTCAGCAATGAATTTTGCATTTCTTTAAAAGAACAAGATTTAAACACAGTTTTGGAGAGCTTTTGTTGTTAATATTGTTGTGATTTCTTTTCTTAATGAGCAGAGTAAGAAGGCTGGTGTGATAGCTGCCACATTGTGGAGTAAATAGAAGAAAACATGAGTGTCTAAACTTTTAAGCTCAAAAATGTCCTAAATGTTCTGAATACTTAAAAATTATGCTGATGAAATTGCTAAGGTGATCTTCCAAACCACAGAAATTTTTTTTTTTTCCAGATAAATCTCAGCAGATATATACTAGTAGAAGCTGTGCATGCAATCGTAATGCAGTGTTGAGTTAGGGACACTAAAGTTAGTGAGTATTCTGATTGGGCTTATGATTTCATTTCTTGAACAAGTTGTCTTTACAAGCAATGAATCTCCCTTCCCTTCCCTTCCCTTCCCTTCCCTTCCCTTCCCTTCCCTTCCCTTCCCTTCCCTTCCCTTCCCTTCCCTTCCCTTCCCTTCCCTTCCCTTCCCTTCCCTTCCCTTCCCTTCCCTTCCCTTCCCTTCCCTTCCCTTCCCTTCCCTTCCCTTCCCTTCCCTTCCCTTCCCTTCCCTTCCCTTCCCTTCCCTTCCCTTCCCTTCCCTTCCCTTCCCTTCCCTTCCCTTCCCTTCCCTTCCCTTCCCTTCCCTTCCCTTCCCTTCCCTTCCCTTCCCTTCCCACTTCTCTTGTCCCTGTTCCCCATTCTCTTACATCCTTACCTGCTTGCCTCTTATCCTGAAGCAGTAGACCTTAAAACACAGTTAATTCAGTAATTATATACTTAAATTGCTTTCAGACTCTTAGCTAAATAACATCTGGTCCTGATAATTTGTTACTTTTTATTGATATGTCTAAAATTTCCTCTGCTGACACTTCATTTTGAGACTGACATTCAAACACAGAGAGGTAACAGAATTTCCCTTCTTCACAGTGAACATGAATATGAAGAATTCATTTTTCTTTTGTGTTATGACATTATCTTCCTTGTATGGTTCTTTTACATCTTGGTCATTTGTAAATCCCATAAACTCTCTGGCAAGTTTCTTGCTTTTGATGGATATGAAAAACTTTTTATTATTACTTCTTTTATTTTAGAAACTTTAGCAGCTTGTTTCTCACACTAATCTTTTCATCCTATTTTTATTATATTTTAACATTTAGCTTGTCCGCAGTCAAGCTTTTTTGCTATTTTCATTGAGTGCACATACCTTCCACTTTTGAAAGATATTGATTTATTTCTAAACTAAACTGGGGCGGGTGGGGGGGGGTAGACTGTACTTTGAACGATGACGCAAATGAAAATATATGGGGAAAACAGGAAAAAAAAAGAAGGGCTATTTGTTAAAAGGAATGTATTTCAGTAGATATAAAAATAAAGAAATAGGAAATAGAGAAGATTAATCATATAGTTAAATTTACACTATTTCTGATATCAGGATATGAAGCAAACACGTGTTTCGAAAATATGGTTTTTTTCATTCCACTTCAGTATTTGCAGCAACTACTCCTTAGATGAAGGGTACTGTGTACGCTGTATTCTCTCCCACAACACTATTCCCTGTAATATCCCTGATGGCACCTTGAACAAAGCAGCCCACTTTTATACAGCAACACAAAGGTATGTCTTGGCTACTTTAGAGAATTTGTACTTTACAGTCTGGTTGTATTATTCATAATATTTCCTAATAGCTCACAGTTCCTATAAGGGTACCAGACAGACCATCCTACTAATTTTCTACTAATTAATAAACAGAACTAAATTTCACAACAATGTAATGCCTGCAGTTCAAAGCTGTCAGTTTTTAAGTCCATTTGGAAAGGCCTCTGATTTTTTAAACCTTATGTAGCCATTATCTGCTAATGGAGAGGAAACAGGTTGGGAAGTAGAAATGAATTAAATGATTAGAGGATATCCCTAGAGACTGAAGAGAAACCTGAACATTTCATACGC
Source organism: Sterna hirundo (assembly GCA_009819605.1). Classification (NCBI taxonomy): domain Eukaryota; kingdom Metazoa; phylum Chordata; class Aves; order Charadriiformes; family Laridae; genus Sterna; species Sterna hirundo. Next base: position 77,738,915 of record CM020462.1, on the reverse strand, counting down.
AGGATGCATTTTGGTGAAACAGTTTTCTAGTACAGCTATTGTCTCTTTGTTTAGGATTTGGTTTTGGATTTTTTTAGTCTTAAAGTCTTGTTTTTCACAGCAATATCTAAAACAGTGTCATAAAGCTTGTCAGTACATGCTAGCTTTATTTTAGAACTCTTTTCTATGCTGCAAATCAAACTGGAAGTAAAACCACAAACAACAGTTGCATATAAATGTAGATCAAGATTTTTTGATGTAAGGATTTAAAGGCAGGCGCCAAAATGGCATAACCAACTAAATTAAACACCAAGTTTCCAAAGGGTTAAACACCTGTGGCTCCTGGTTGTATTGATCCAAATGGGAATGCTTAGTGGTTCCTCAGAAAATCTGTTCTCCTGTTAGTGCTTAATAAAGGATTGGGATTCTGACTGGGCAATATGTATTTTTAGAATATTAGGGAAAGATGCTAACACAATCACTTGATATTTAAAATTATTTTGCCATTTCTATTGAAATCCTATCTTTAAAAAAAGAAATAATAAATTCCTTTAGCTACTTCTACTAATGAATGTAATTGATTTGATGCCCTCACTTTTCCAACCCTGTCACTCACTGTGAGATATTTCCTTCATTTGTCTAATGGGAATGTTCCATTACAAGGCAGTTAAAGGTAACGCATAACATTGATCCTGCCTTGCAAACCTCACTGAAATCCATACATTTCTGCTCTTGTAGAACAATTTGCTGGATCTAGAATATCATGTTCTCACTGTATAATACGATGTGTGTCTGTGAGTGTGAGTGGGAAATGGGAGACCTGCTTGAGCAGTGGAGGATGCACTATTCTTGAAAGTACCTGCCATTGATTACAATTATGTCCTTTCTACAAGGGAAAATAATTTGGGTTCTGAACTTTTGGGGCAGCTAATATAACCTGATAATATAACTTATTTCAATTGCAAACTGCTGATGGCAAAAGCAGACCATTATCCACACTTACATAAATGCTATTATAATGGATGCTCTGAGGTTTTTTAGTAATACAAAAGATAAATAATAAGATGAGGAATCTTAATGTTCTGGGGAAGTACAAGTAACTCAATACTAATATTATTGTCATGAATCAGAATTAAAAACCTGAAATACAAAAATACCTGCATGGAATGGAATTTTCCAAAAAGATTTGTTTAGAACGAAAGATTTGTTTAATCACTTTTTGATTGAGTTTTTTGGTTATTAAATCTGAAATGCAGGTTTTCATGTTGCTTGCCTTCACTTACTGGGGTCTGAACTATTCAGGTAACTGACACTCATTCTTTGCAATGGCACGTACTCCTCCAACACACCATGTGTCCATAATGCACTAAATGATATGTCACTGCTGAAAATTTGCATCACTCAAAGCCTCGGTTCATTGTTAATGACACTGCTTATCCACCAAAAAGAGGGTATGCGGTAATCAGAATTACCCTTTCCAGTATGCTGTGAAGCACAAAAAGAAAGGTTTTTTTTAGGGAAAAATAACCCAAATCAGCAGGAGAAGTGTAAAGTATAAACTGCCTGGCACTCCATGTTCCAGTGATGTCTGTGATTCATCAAATCTTCTGCTTATCTCTTCTGATTTTGTAACACGTTTCTTACAGAAGTTCATCAAAGGAATATGGCAAATTCATACGTGTTTTCATAGAAAGTGTGTATTTTGTTCAAACATAAATTTAAAAAAACAAACAAACAAAAAAACCCCAAACCTACAACCAAACCAAAACCAACCAAACCCTACAGGACTTGAAATTCTTAAATTGTTATTTTAACTGATTGTTTCATGATATTTATTTGTATAGCAACTTGCATAGTTACATTTAAATGAGGCTTCCTAAGTGGTACCATAATACAAACGATCTGGACATATCAACAAATAAGAAGGTGAAATCAGTTTCAAGCTGGGAGAGGTATTGAAAAACGAGTTTCCCTGTAAATCTCTCCAGTTTACTGCTTAGCCTAAGTAAATTACCCACACAGGTATGGGGAAGAACTGCTATACATTGCAGACTTTTGATTCTCAGGTTTGCATCTGAATAACAACGCAACCCTTTCTCCCATCCTTGGCATTGACTGTTGCTGCTGTAATTCCCTTCTCTGTTATGAGTCTTTTTTTCCCCATTCCCTATAAAAGAAATTACAGCTTGTCTCTGTAGAAGATAAAACCTGAGTAACTGCTGTACCATAGAAATGCAGCAGGTTTGTGCAATAATACGAAGATGGGAAGTTATGCGACTTGTGGGCAATTAAATACATTCGACACAGCGACCCATCAGAGAGCCACTTATTTTTAACTCCTTTTAGTTATTTCTCTTTAAAAAGGGCTTTAGCCCTCCAGCTTCTCTCTGAAGAATCTTTGAGACTAGCCATGACAGGACTCACATTGTTAAGCCTGCTGGGTAGCGCCAGTACAAAACGTGATGACAGAGTCACCCACAGAGAGAGCTGTCTTATTTATCCCCATGCTGGCAAACTGATGCACTCCTAGCAGTAGTAGCTTTCTGTGTAATCATTTGTATTATTATTTATAACAAATTACATGTCAAAGACACAATGGCAGATTGGTGCATCCCATTAATTTTTGTACGAGGGGTGGGGGGAATAAAAGGCTGTGAACAGTTACTAGACACACACTGACAATTTATTTTATGTATGAACTGAGAAGTCCTTTGCATTTGAACTTTAGACAGATAGACAAGGAAAGAGACAGACACAGACAGACTTGAGAGATGGAGAGGAAAAAAAAAGGGGAGAACGAGGCTTGTAGAAGTGTCAGATACGGATATCAATAGAAGTCATAGAATCGTGGAATGTTACAGGTTGGAAGGGACCTTCAAGATCATCTTGTTCCAAATCCCCTGCCATGGGCAGGGACACTTCCCACTAGACCAGGTTGCTCAAAGCCCCTGGTCTTGAGCACTTCCAGGGATGGGGCATTCACAACTTCATTCTATGATTCTATGATGTGCATTTTTTAAGAGACTGGGGTAATGTTCTCTGTGTTTAACAAGCATCTGCTATAGGTTGTTAGTATCAACCTTTACGCAAAAGTTATTCTGTGAGAGATTCATGGGAGAAACACATCCTGAACAAGGAGAAGTGGAGGCAGATGCATTACTGAATAAGGTTTAAGCATCATAATGAGTTTAGTAAGCAACTGAGTGCAAGAGAAGAACAATGTGAAATCATTTGTGAAAGAAGTAGGGGTAGGGAGAATGAAAGCTTGGACTCTGTGGCCTGTGTAATGTAAGAGGTCACACAAGATGATTGTAATTGTCCTTTTTGGCCTTAAAAATCCATGAATCTATGAATGAATGAATGAATCTATGATTCTGGGACAAAAGCTGAAACAAGGTTCAAAGATTGCAGGTCCAAAGTCAAACTCATCAGTGAAGACTTATGAAAAGACATGATTGATGACTAACCTTGTCCTTAGGCTGTACGTGAGGCTACTGCTTTTTAAAAGTGACACTTGTCACTTTTCCATCTTACCAGGAGGAGAAGAAAAATATATATATAATCTTTGTCAATATCAATTTTTCCTTCAGGTTTATTGCAATCATAAACTGTACTGCACAATGAAAAAATTCAGTGTCACCTTGGGTCTGTCAAACTTGACACTAAAATGTTAAATGAATTTCTTAGCTTAGCTTGATCCAAAGAGGAAGAGTCCCCACACGGTACATGCTGCACAGATTAATGCTTTTTTTCCTTTTCTTTTTCTTGCAATTGCAGACAAAGTTTACAGACAAACAATGGACATTGCATTCAGCTTAGCAGCACAAAGGTAATTGTATCAATAAGTTCCAAAGATTTGAAGGTTCTTTCAGTGGATGATTTGCAGTGCTAAGCATTATGGCTCCAAAGAGATTCACCGACTGAAAGTTGGTACATATGAGGTGGCAAGCCAGTCAGCTATATTATCTGTGCCAAATTGGGTGGAGTTGTCCTCACTGAGCCTTTTTTTATCCTGCTAGACTAAGCATTTCCTTTTTCCTCTTCGTTTTCAAACCCAGCCTTATTACATCTCTTTCTCTTTCCCTCCTTTATCACTCCCTTGGCTGTTCTGCTAAACTCTTCAACTTGACTGTTCTTTTAAAATTCTGCAACTGCATAGATTTAAGATAAGAACATTGAGAGAAGGATGGGCTGTTTATGTCTATATGGGAACTAGTGAGAACAAGTTTCCATTTGTTTTTTTGAAGTAAAAAATAAATAATGCTTAAATGCTGCTAGCATCAAGATGTGGAATATCTTGCATCCTTCAGCCCCTTCTGGAAGGAAACTAGCCAAACTCATCCTCACTTGGAATAAGTATATACTGAAAAAAGATTCTGCTGAAGGAAAGTATATCAGTTTATAACTAATATAACAAAATGATGACTTTATATCACTGGTTAGATAAGCTGAGAGTTCAGTTGCTTGGTTACAAGATTTTGGACAGGAGAGAGGCAAAATTCTGGTACTAGAATGTCTTAAGTATATAGATGCTGGGTTTGGGTTCATTTAACCTTGTATTGCATAGAAAACAAAATAAATAACTAAAAAAAAAAGTAACTACAATTAGGGGCTTGTTCCCATGACATTTGTGAGCTCCTTTCTGGGGTTTGCACTAGGATCTATATGCACCACAGTTCATTTTTTGAAAGGTCAGACATGCCATGAAAACTAAAAGCTTAAAGTGCATATGCCACTGCATACCTACAAATGACTGCTTATGAATCTAAAAAGTGGATGGAACAAAAATTTTGCAGGACTTGCATGTTCACTTACAGTAAATATACATGTGAATAAGAAGCAGTCAAATGCTAAAATTACCTTTACTTCTTCCTCTGTATATGATTAGGAGAAGACTTGAAAATTGAGTACTGGAAACATAACAAATTCCCTGACTTGACCAGGCCCTTGATCCCTAATAGAAAACAATTTTGTGCAATAATGATTCCGTTACATTGTTCTAGAATAAAGGCACTGCTCATTACCTCATGCTGTGGCAAAGTGCGTAGGAATCTATATCAGATAAACTCTAAATAAGGAATCCTTAAGCTAGGAGATGTGGAAAAAGCATAAAATGAAGTTTCTTGGCAAAATTAGCCAGTTGTTAATGATTATTTCAGACTTCATACTGCAGAATTAAACAAAAAAGGAAAACCAAAGAAAGCTGGTGAGATGCCAGGGCTTGGGGTTATTTCCATGCATAACATTTTTTTTTTAATCTGAGTTTTCATTTTTGACATTAAAAGAAAGAGTTTCGTTCCCTTTTTACTTTAAATGCTATGTATATAAAAATCAGTAACACTCTTCTGTCCTGCCTAGTGTGGGAAATCTTTGGCACCTGGGAAAAAATAAGAACAGCTTCATCCAGATATTTTTCTTCCAGAAGTCTGAGATCTTACCAACTGCTTTATCTTAGTCCTTCTACTCCTGGGCCTTTAGTGACGGCCGGAGGAGTGTACTTTCAAAAAGAAAATAATTTGTATAGAGGATGGGGCCAGACTCTTTTCAGTAGTGCTCAGTAGCAGGACAAGGGGCAAAGGGCACCAATTAGAGTATAGGAAGTTACACCTGAACATAAGGAAAAACTTTTTTATTTTGAGGGTGGCAGAGCCTGGAAGAGGCTGCCCAGAGAGGCTGTGGAGTCTCCTTCTCTGAGGGTATTCAAAACAAAACTGGATGCGTTCCTGTGCAACCTGCTCCAGGTGACCCTGCTTTGGCAGAGGGGTTGGATTAGATGATCGCCAAAGGTCCCTTCCAACCCCTTCCATTCTGTGATTCTGTGTGATTCTGCTTAATTGGAATAATACCTACTGCTATGTAAGAATTTGTAGCCTTTCTTATAACTGCCTAGTTTTCCTTAAGTAGTTGGCTTCTGAAAATGGCTTCCCTTACTTAACTCTTAAAAATAACTCCTGGAATTCTTTTTCTGGGAACCCTCTCCAAAGTCTGTGAAAGATGTGAAGTCTGAAGTACTAGAAGCCCAGGGTCTAACCTACAGCAGGTACTGTTTATCAAAGACAGCACTTCAGTATCATGTCCCTTAACTGACCTGGTTTGTGTTGTGGGTTAACCCCAGTAGCAGAGGCTGGTTGAGAAATATACCCAGGCAGTGAGTACGCGTAACATGGAGACTTGATGTTTATGTGTGTGTGTGCATGTGTGTGGATGGATGTATCATAAAATCCTGGTAGCAATTGCAGTATTATTTCTCCTTGATTATTTGCAATTTTGATTTTTGCAATGTTGATTTTCTGTACTAACCTAAGTAACATGCAAAACTTAAGCTACAAAGGTTTATTTAGCAAGACAGAAAACGAGAGTGAAAGTGAACAAGGAGCTTCACAATTTTGACATATAATTCTTCAGATATGATCAAAGAAGTCCATTTACTGGAAGCTCTACTAAGTGTCAGGCAAAACAATTTAAAGAATTGGAGCTGTCGGCAGGATGACACTTTCATTTTGAGGCAACTTTGAATGTTTTGAAATTTGTTCTTTTTCCACATTTCTAATGAATGACTCGGATATCGCATTCATGTCCCAAGGAACTTAGGCACCCATCTCTCCCTTTCAAAGAAAAAAAAGAAAAAAAAAAAAAGTTTAAACGAAAAATAAAACTTATCCTGAGGAAAATTTTATTGCTACCAATGCACTTTTATATAATATTTCTATTTTGAGAAAATAGTATAGTAGGATACACTTTAACTTAAAATATCTTCTGACCAGCAAACTTTAACAAATCATCTTTTAAGAATGCTAAAAAGTTTTTCATTTGTTTTAGGAAAAATGTTACAGGGAACAATTAGACCACCATCTGAGAGAAGAACTTATACAGCTGAAGTGAATGTGATGTTTTAACTTTGCAGGTTAGTTGGCATCCCTAGAGGAGACTGTGTTCTGCAAATACAGAGGCACAATTCTTGTCACAAGTGTGTGCTGAAGCTTGTAATGGGTTTCTTCTGAACCTTTCACACTTCTGCTTTCCACAGAAGGTTCATTTACCTTTTTGAAGCAGAACAGAGCTGTTTTTAGATTGTCTTGATTCCAATAGACACTCAGGTCCCTTGAGTCTAAATTGGGATGTCTTCGTCTAAGGAAATTTTTATCTCAGTGGTTGGCAGTGAAAGCAAGAAAATGGCAACAGCTCTAAAAACGTTCATGCTTTGTGTTTTGTAGTTCAATAATTATTCCTTTCAGCAACTTCTGCATTACTTGTCTTTCTCATGTCCAGTTCCTTAATTAAAATTGCAAATGCCCTAACTGGTTAACTGAAATCCAGGCACTTTCTTAGTTCGTCAGTTTGAGGAATAACTTCTCATACCTGATTAATTAATAACGACATATAGTGTTGCTGTATAATTATTTTATTCACACAACAAGTATACAATGTTTACCACGACCACTCCAACAAGCTGTGTGTCCAGGTAACTGTCTCTCTGTAGTTGTTGCCTTTGCAGAATACCCACACCTGTTACTAGCTTACTTCCCCAGTATCTGGAGTTTACAGATAGTATTCCAGACAGTTGCAATGTCCCACTTCAGTTTGTTTTTTTTTTCCCTGCTTCTGCATCTGATCACCACATTCTCAAATCCCCTTCAGCATTGCCTCATTTAACCAAACACTGAGTCCCAAGACAGTGTGGCATGCCTGGTTTACACTTGCATGTATATGGGAGAACACCCATTAACGCAGTTGCTCTAATTAGTTTATTACAACCTTTCTCGCCTCAGCCTATACATATGGAGTGCATTTGTGCTCAAATGGATCCTTGGAAAGGTTCTTGACAGGATGAAAAATTCTAGAATATTGCACCACACATCAGAAGATATGATTTTAAATACCATATGTGTTAAGGCTTTAAGGCACATGTGGTTTATGACTGTTTCAAGTCAGACCTTCCTCCAGGAGTATGTCACTGGGTGAGAGTATGGTCTTCCTGGGAAACATGGCTATGGAGCAGTTTATAATCCTGGAAGCTATAGAGAAAACAGCAACAAGGGCTTGCAAAGGTAAAGGCAAATTTCCGTAAACATTTTGGAAATGATCTCTGTGTCCCGTTCAGCCCTGCCTGAAGTTACAGAGTTAATTTTAATTTCTATTTCTAAAGCATATTTAATGCTTGCTTTCTGCCATAGATTGATGCCCTGAGGCAGCCACAGGTTTCACTGCCCCTGCTCTGCCTTCCGTGGGGCTTCCCACACACTTCCCACTGTCCAGGACCATACTTTGAGGGCCATCAGTCTCTGCCTCAGGGAGGCTGTAGGATCACTGAATCACACAGAATCACAGAATGGTAGGGGTTGGAAGGGACCTTCCAAGATGCCCCGTCCAACCCTCCTGCCAAAGCATGTTCACCTAAAGCAGGTTGGACAGGAACACACCCAGGCTGGTTTTGAGTATGTCCAGAGAAGGAGACACCACAGCCTCTCTGGACAGCCTGTTCCAGTGCTCTGTCAGCCTCAAAATAAAAAAGTGTTTCCTCATGTTGAGATGGGATTTCCCGTGTTTCAGTTTGTGCCAGTTGCCCCTTGTTCTCTCACTGGGCACTTCTGGCCCCATCCTCTTGACATCCTCCATTTAGATATTTAAAAGCTTTGATGAGATCCCCTCTCAGTCTCCTCTTCTCCAGGCTAATCAGACACAGGTCTCTCAGCCTTTCCTCATAAAACAGGTGCTCCAGTCCCTTGATCATCTTCATTCATTCTCCAGCTCCCCAGTCAAATTGTACTGGATTTACTGAACCATCCTTGCAAAATAAATGAGCTTCTAGGAACATAAGTTACACCAAAGTCAGATATTTCTGGTGAATTGACAGACTGGCGGTCTCATCTTCAGGGTTCAGTCTTACAGGCTGGACAACAGCACCCCAGCCTGAGGCACAGGGAGACCCTCAAAACCTGCCGAGACAATCACCCGCATCATGAGCAACCTGAATTAAAGTCATCCTCCTCTCTGGTGCAGAAAAGGAGAAACAGGAACCTGTGAGGCTCCATGCTAACCAATGGGCTATGAGATACTTCAGCATGGGTTTCCTGTATTTGTTCTGTTGAAACTGTTCCACTTTGTAAGAATAATTAAAAACTCCCTGGTTTGGGGAGACGAAAATTACCTTGCCAGTTAATTCCATGAGGCAATGAGTAAAACGTGGTTTCTATTTGAAATAGTTACTGACGTAAGTTCTCTGATACTAGTTTATGTATGTTGAGATACTCGTTCTACTCCCTGAAGTTTTTAATTATCTATTGGTGGTGTAACGGTCTTTTTTTTTTTTTTTTTTTTTTATTCACAATTGCTGGTATTTGCAGAAAAAATGTTTATAGAAATTTTGGGTGTTGGTAAAGAGAAAGTGTAGAAAGTGGAAGATTATTTTATTTTTTAATCTTGACAATAAAATTAGTGAATGAAGAAGAAAGTTTGAATGAAGAAGAAGTTTGAATGAAGAAGAAGAATGAAGAATGAAGAAGAAGTTTGTGGGTTTTTGATCATTTGCTTTTTAAAAAAATCTTTAAAAGAGGTAAACTTATCAATTATATGGGTGAGTAGATAGCCCATGAATGTTTTTACAACTTTTTTTTTGTGGAAATTTTGGAAATGAAAAGCAAAATCAAATTTATAACAACTTACCCCCCCCCCCCCAAATAAACAGATCTGAAACACCAACAATAAGCAAACAACAAAAACTTCCATTTGAAAACAATTGCACCAGCACATAAAATTTATAACTAAAATATATTCATATATTCATAGAGATTTTATAGTTTTATTTTTTGTGTTTATTCACTGCCTTGAATCCTCTGAAGTAACTTGAGTAAATATAGGTCTCAACTCAGCCAAGTTGTAAAGCTCACACTGAAATTTATTCTTTTCAAGAGAGCAGTTATATCTGTATGTAACTTATAGCACTTTCTTAATCAGTTTGAGTTAAAATGATTCAAATACACAAATAGATTTCAACACTTTCTTAACTGAATGGAGAGAAACAGGATGAAACATTATGTTGTTACCAGGATCTGACCTTTCCTGGGTTTTGAAGCAAACTAAATTAGAAATCTTGATGGCATTCTCCATGAGCTAATCTTGTTTCAAATCCTCCTGTTTCACATTATCTCTGTGGTTCTTAGATTGCCACAGTTTATTGCGACAGATTAGCCCAATGTAAAATCTGATGTGCATCTTATTGTCAGGAGAAGTGTGCAAAAGTCGCTATCCATAAACTTTGGTAGAGTTGCCAACCCTCAATGCTTTAGGTACAGGCAGCCCGATAGAGAACTTTACTCCAAAAGTGTGCAGTATTTCACTATTATAACTCCATCATGGTCAATTAGCCAGACATGTTCCTGGCTTTTATCTTCAAAAATGATGCTTCTTGATTATTTATGTTTCCAAAAGCTATTATTGAGTAATTCAGCGTAGTGAAGGACTTCAATATGCTCTACCATTGTGACTGTAAATCCAGGTGTTAATACTCCCAGGTGGCTCGTCATCTCACTGCAGATACCTAATAAAGTTGCCATTAGCTGGCAGTATACGCTGAAGAAAGCTATACAGCCAGCTGATCTTCTCATTAAAGAAAGGGCTACTGGAGAATGCCTGGAGATTATCTGAGCTGTCCGAGTTTTTAAAAAGGGGAAAGGAAACAACTAGAGAATGGTTATTTTCACAGATTGCTTGTAGGAACAATACTGGAAGCCGTAACCATCAACAGATGGAGGACAAAGAACCAATAACTTGTAGAATAAGAGCAGACCACAGCTAAAGTGGTCAAGCTGGGTTAGTAGTCAGATATTGGTTCTCCAGTTTTCTGAGAATAACTTTAAAAATCATCTGATTCTGATAAATTCAATGTAATTTGACTTATCTTGTCTCCTGAAAAGATATAGTCCTGAAAGACTCTTCATCTTTGACTGGGAGAGGAAATTTGGGGAAAGTGGATAAAATATTACAAAGGAAATTGTTGATGACTTTTTTGCTTGCTACTTAAAAAAAATATATTAAATTTAATATTGTTATTGTGATAACATCTTAGGATGTAATAATCTTGTTCATATCACGTGCAGGATAGATCTGGTCTAACTGAGGGAAAAATGGTAAAAGTTTCTGTCCACTGGAATATGCTCATATAGAGACTGGAGAGGAACCTAAGATTTTATTTTTTTTCCATTCCTTTTCTGATAGCAGTCAGCAGATAAATTGTCTCATTCTTGTGTCATCCTGGCTTTTAAGGACATGATCTCCAGGGGAATTGGGGATGCTTCCAAGTTCTTCAGCTGAAATGTCTGTTCTGGCTGTGCCACTAAGAAGAGTTCAGGATATTTCTGCAAAAACATCTTAGTTTCCCAGTGAAGACAACTTGGTCATGCAACCCAGGTGACAATGGGGGTGCACTCTGACCAGATGAAAGTCTGGATTAGTACTGAATCGCAGCTCAAAAGCTATTAGTGAATATGTGTCATATAGACAACAACTTTCTAATCTGGCCCGACTTTATTCCTTTACTTCAAGTGCTTGAGGGCTGTGTAAACCCTAAGTTTGTCAGTATAAGCACAGAATAACCAAATTTCTGGGGTTTTTTTCCCTCCTTGCTTTTCATAACTCTTTTTCATTACCTGCAATGAACAGGTATGCTAAGGCAAGAAGCAATAAAATGCCAGAATTACAGTTACTACACCATCTGAGTTTGCTGTCACTTGCTATCATATACATGAAGATACACTTCTGAAGACACTTTGATTGAAAGCTCTTGTTTTCACAGTGGCCGCTGTCTCATTTACTGCAAAAAGGGATGGTGTTTTGGAGGCTGACTAGGTCTTGACGGGGGGGGGGTGTTCATGCGGATAAACACATCCCCTCGGGAAAAAAAAAAAAAGCAACAAACAAAAAACAACCGAAAACTTCTGCAGCTTCTAGATTCAGGGCATGTGAAACCTGGTTCAGTGAAATGCCTTGTTTATGTGGCTGGTGTAAGAATCAATAACAGTGAAGGGACAATTGCAGAGCTCATGTATCCAAGAATTTTCTCTCCATGTGATTGCAAATGCAACACAAAACAAGCAGGCAGATAACCCTCAGTGACCAAATACAGTGATCTGAAATATTAACAACACAAATTTTAATATGCTTCTACTTACCTGTAGATGTTGACAGAGCAGTTAACAAGAATAGCAACAGAAATAACTGCAGTTGTTGGAATATTCTTCTTTGAAACATTTGAAGTGAAGACTGAAATAAAAATGTAAAGGAGTGAGCATTTGAGGTAAACTTTCTCCTGTATTAAAAACTCCTGGCCTCCAAACCTGCTCATTCCAGATGCACAGCTGGTAGCCGTTGCAACAACTGTAATTCTGTAATATCCTCCCATGTAGGCTGTTGCAGCTTGTCTGTTTTGCATCCCCTGTTGTGTCTTAGCCTCTTTTTACTGTTTCACTGTTTATCCTAAGGAAAAGTAAAGAGAGAAAATACATTATTTCCTGGATATTTATGCAGGTTGCAGTAACATATCTGCACCCTAGACAGAGTCCGTTGGGACTCTAAGACTGGGTAATATAGTATCTCAGGACTAACTTTTGTGTCATAATAAATTTTTATTTTGTTAATGAATCCTCTGTAAAAGATTAACATTCATTTATAAATATTGATTCAAAGACTAGTGCTTTAATATAATATACATATAAATATAGAGTTGGTACTTTGAGAGAAGGACAGGCCTCGTATAAGAAGCACGGATTGCAAAGGTCTTGTTTGTATCTCTGTGGTCAGTCAGGAAATCTTCACAAAGAAAAAATTGTGGTTTCCTTGGCACAACCATTGATGTCAAACTCCAGCCACTATCAAAAAAGTCTAAGAAAAACCCCAAACATTATATTATAAAAGATTCCTTAAACATGAAGTCTGATGCATTCTGCATTTTTCCAAAAGTTCTTGTAGGTCATTTGGGGTTTAAAACTGCCGAACTCTTGCATTGAGGCATTCTGGCATGTGCACATATTAGAACTGATCAGAAAATAAGACGTCTGTCACAATGTTTTGCTTTTGTTATTTTCACTACAAATTGGGAGAGAGTTGAAATCACTGGAAATTTACACAGAGAAAAAAGTGGTTTGGATACTTTTTTTCATCTTTAAAAAAAAAAAAAAAAAAAAAAAAATAATTCAGAGGGGCACCCCCAAAAAAAAAAAAGTTTCCATATTGCATGAGAAGCAAATGCAACAATTAAATTAGTGTTCATATTTCAGCCTGTCCAACTCTGATGTGCCAAATTGCAATTTGTCGTGAAATAACTGTCCATTTTACATGCCATTTGAAGTGAAATTAACACTTTGAAGTGCAATATTTTAATATGGGCTCTTAACATGTGGTGTTTGTTTGGTTTGAAATGTCATTTGTGAAAAGCAAAAGAAAAATTGTCAAAATCCAGACAATATTGACTAAAACAAATGTTCTACTTGGAAATTACTTTTGTTCCAAAGTAGAGTGCTCCAGTTGACCATTTGTATGCTTCTGGGGCCTGTTTTTTGGTTGTATTTTGATGCCAACACACCTATGAAGAGGAAATGTTGATATTTATGTAAACCAGGTTGAACTTCAGGAAGAAAAGTAACACTCCCTTCACTTCTCACAGCTTTATTCCTGGGGATTCTGGAAAGGAAAGTACTTTTTGAGCTGACAGATCAGTCATCCTCATCATCCTCCCACCTCCCAATTACAGAATACAAGTTGGAAGCAGTGATCAGTTTGAACTGGGGGACACTAGGTGAGATTGATACAGGAAAAAGTATCAGAGAATGATGTAATTGCTTTAAGTTAAAGATCACTGTGTGATCTTTAATTTCAGAAGCAATGACTGGCTCTGAAGCTCACATTTTGTGGTTTTGAATGAAAAGTGGATACAGTAAAAGCTTTAACCCATTTCTCATTCAGGCTCTTCACAGAGCACAAGCTGTATCTTATCACCTAGCTCTTTGTCAAACTTCAGAATTTGCTAAGAATCATTTAAACGTTTCTTAGATTAGATGTGACAAATAGACAATACTAAATGCCAATTTTAACTATGATCTCTCTCATTTGTAAACACCTTTGCTCCCACAGGTCACATGGATTTGGAAAACTACTACTTTGAGCAAAAAAACTTTGTAAGTGGGATACAAACAAAGCTGGGCCAACAAGAGCTGCATAAGGTTTGACATGAGATAAATCTAAAGTCCTGCTGCTAGGACAGAAGCAGCAGCACTACAGGCTGGGGTCTTGCTGGATTAGGCGTATCTGCTGGAAGGACACTAGGGTCCCAAGGGACACCAAACTTAACATAAGTCAGCAGAGTGCTCTTACAACTAAGAAGGCAAACTGTTTCCTGAGCTCCATGAGAAAGATTATAGTCAGCAGATGGAGGGACATGATTATTCCGGTCTGGTCAGCACTTGTTTGGGTACACCTGGAACACTATGTTCAGTTTCAGTTTGCTTCTCACCCTAATTTTTGCTCTGAAAAAATGGAGTCTGGAATTGGACAACCAAACAAGCTGGTTAAAGGATTGCAGACCTGATTTATGAGGGAAGGTAGAAAACCTTTGTGCAGTGAGAACAATTAAATGCTGGAATAAGCATCACAGAGAAGTAGCGGAATCTGCCTCATTGGAAATTCAGTTTGGCAGGACTCTTGTTCAAAGGATCTTCCTTTAAGGAAGGGTGGACCAGATCTACAGAGATCCAGCCTGGATTTGTCAATGATTCTGTTCTATAACTCTAAACATAACTATTTATTTGTTAATAGGTGCAACAGATACAAAGGTCAAATGAACAAAACATTAATAGCTAAGAAAAAAGAAATTTGGTGAGCCTTTGCTCAGTCATTTGGGGATAGATCGACTTCCATTGCTTTTATAAGTACCTCAGCAATGCTAGGTTTCCACCTTTGATTTTTTTAAACTTTATTTATATTTTTTTTAACGTTCTGTGTTAACATATTTCCCTTTGAATCCTTGTATAACTTTTTCTGTCTTAACAATTACACTGACTCTGTTTTAATCTTTATCTTTCATGGCTTTTGTTCACTCACTGTCTCACACTTTAACACAAAATTTCTGTGTAAAAGTGAACTAGCATCACACTTATACATCAAGCTAGAACCTAGATATCAGACGCTTGAACTCTTAAGCTGAGGTTTACCCACTTGACCTATATTGGTCTTGCTTTGGAGTTTACGCGCACGAGTATTTACACACACGTGAATGCAAGTTTCTAAGCTTTTAATGCCTAAGTTTTGAGATATATGTTAAAGGAAAACTATGTTTCTGCAAGTTATTAACAACACTGGAAAGAAACATAATGCTCTGTATATGTATATGGTTCAGTGTGAGCCGAAATATGTATATACACACACTCTTCTGGCATTCCTGAGGGAATTTCTTAGAAGCCTTTTTACCAGCTGCCCTTGGTATGTCACTTTTATTTCACAACACTATTTTAGTTGCAGTAGCAGGTTCAGGAACATGAACATGCCTTAATGAACATTCCGAATCCACTCAGCTATTCAGAAAATGGTGAAAAATGGTCTCTGGCAGAAAAAACATATCAGTATAGATTCTTATACAAAGCACAATGGAGTCAGTGGAAAGAATTAAGTGTTTCAACTCTGTTGGCAAAGCCAGCAAAAGTCATATAAAAGAGGGAAGGAGGAAAGATGGAAGGCATTCACAAATGGCCTATGGCCATGAAGATGATCAGAGAAGTGGAGCATCTTTACTATGAGGACAGGCTGAGAGAGTAAGGATTGCTCAGCCTGGGGAAGAGAAGGCTCTGGGGAGATCTCATAGCAGCCTTCCAGTACCTAAAGGGGGCTTATAGGGAAGATGGAGAAGGACTCTCTATCAGGGAGTGTAACAATAGGACAAAGGGTAAGAGTTTTACACCAAAAGAGGGGAGATTTAAATTAGGTATTAGGAAGAAATTCTTTACTGTGAGGGTGATGAGGCACTGGAACAGGTTGCTCAGGGAAATTATGGATGCCCCATCCCTGGAAGTGTTCAAGACCAGGCTGGATGGGGCTTTGAGCAACTTGGTCTAGTGGGAGGTGTCCCTGCCCATGGCAGGGGAGTTGGAACAAGGTGGTCTTTAAGGTCCCTTCCTTCCAACACAAACCATTCCATGATTCTATGACTCTAAAATTATTCTGTTTGGTAGAATAAGGAATGATAAGACTACCTGCTCACACATCACAAAAACATCACATCACAAAACAGAGTAACTCCTGGTCCCTGTTACAGTACCGAGGACTTTTAGAGGGATAAAAGCCAGCAGAATATGCTATTGCTTATTTAACTGGGCTGATGTCAGTCATAGCAGATCTACTGAAGTCAATAGGACTGTCTTGATATATATTACCTCTGGACAGAATTCTGAAAAATGTACAATTTCCCCTGTATAGAAGGCACGATTACCTACAGAGTGCAGTAGCAGGCTCAGTACCCAGAGAATTCACACTGGAGTGATCTGGTATCGGTAAGAAAAATTCATCTTAGCCTTCATGTCCTGGACAAATGTATAGGTATAGTAAGTTTTCTTGTAATTATGTAATAACGTACCAGCTTTTTGGCAAGTTTTATGTCAATTTGATTAGAGCACTACTTTCTGACAGCTACCAAAGTTTATGTTGCTTAAACATTTTCACTATCTAATCTAGGAAAAGAAGTTAATTAGTTCTAAGTATGAAAATGTAAGGTAAAGCTATGTTATACTACAACTGGCTTTTATACCTCACTCAATAATTTACTTCATATTCAAAGAACTAAAAAAAATGGAACAGAAATGGCAAGATATTAATTTATTCTATATAAAATGGGTAGTCAAGACTTTCCAAAAAAGACTCAAGTCCCTTATCCCTTAACTGGTTCTTACAGCATGATCCATTACTCCTTATGGACAGTGAACTATATGTACCAGTGTATTTATTAATGTATTGTAATAGATCACCAGTCTATATTTCTTTAGCCCATCCTTGGTAACATATTCAGAACATTATTTAAAGCTCATTATTCACTGAAATAACACATGCAAACTCACAAGTTGGTTAGCTGTGATATTTTAGTAGAGTGAGCATTTCGGGATTTTATTCTCAGTCCCTCATCAACATAAAACATAGTAAAGAGTTCATAAATCTAATTAAGGACATTAGAATAAGGAAAAATCACTGAATATTTAGTTAGAATATGCAAGCCTTATATACAAGCAAGCCATTAGTGGCAGTCATAAATGCCAATTGAAAAGCACTCAATAACTGCTGGTTGGTGGGAGTACAAGAAGACAGATGTAGATGTAATAATAGTCTGCAAAGGTAGAAGTGTTTTGTTTATCTGGTTGTTTGTCTGGCTTTTTTTTTCCTTACCCCCCTTCTCTGTCTCCCCTGCCCTTCCCCCATACCCCCACAGAAAAACACTGGGAAATTAAAAAAAGGAAAAATCTGCATCATAGCATTTTAGTGGGATGTTGTTCAGGTTTGCGTTGCCAGACGCTTAGGAACATAATCCTTTTCATTTTCCTGGTTTCCTTTTCCTTTTCTTTTTCCTTTTCCTTTTCCTTTTCCTTTTTTTTTCTTTCTTTCTCTTTTTTTATTTATTTTTAGTATTTATGAACTGATACAATTGTTTCAATTGATGCCTCTGATTCTTCTATTATTGCTTACAGGGAACAATAACTTCCTATTTAACCTTTTCCATGTCTTTATTTTGTACATTTGCATTACTTAGAACAAATCCTTTACAGATTTTTGAAAGATATTCCAAGTGTAAAGGGTATTCTTAATAAAAGAAGGAAGACTTAGATTCTTCCAAGTTTCCTAGATGCTTAGAAGCAACTTCAACACAAATTCAGCAACCAAGGTCCCGCAATTAAGGTAAAGCCCTTAAAAGGTAAAGGTTTAGTTCAGCTAGGTGTATGTACAGATTTGATACAGTGGGATGGGAAGAAAGACTGGAAAGCCCATGTTACTGGCCACAAGAAAGCACTGAACTCTCCTGAAAACAAGAGAAAAGAAAAATAAGTTCCAACTCAAATTAATTAGCAACCTATTGACTAGGGAACTTGTCTTTAGATTTCTTTGGTAAAGGTCTGAATCTGCACTCTGCTTTGCCTCCAATTTATGTTTCTGAAATCAAATTCATACTCATGCTTTAATCCCCAAAATAAAGAGAAAAGGAGAAAAAGAGAGAGAGAGATTAATTGTATGAGTCAGTGGAGAGGGCAGTCAATTAGGTGGTAAGAGATTAAAGTCTATTTTTTGGTTTCTAGAAAATTGTTTTCGTCAATGTTTCTCATACAGCAGGTCAAAAATCCTTCATTGACCTACTCTGATGTGGGGACACAGATGCAGTTCTTGTCCTGCAGTTTTTCTGTGAACAGGATCCATGACCACAGCACTGGGATCCTTATGTAAAGATAACGAAGATACTTGTTTGAGGGTCATGGCTACAAAGGCAGCACATTGCAGCTTGTTGAACAGTGAAGAGATATGCTGTGGAGACCTTGCACAGGACTGACAGGAGAAATTCAAGTACTGTGGGAATGCAAGTAGCCTTTGAGCCACTTGGGCAGTAGTTCTGACTACGTTTGTGACATATAATTGATGAGGTTAGGCGCTTACACAAGCTTCCAAGTGGTGAATTATCTTCATTGTTCTAGCCCTACATATTTGGGCCGTGAAGCTTCAGATGTTCAAGTTTTACTCATTTGCTGTCTGTTCCTTGCAAGAAAATTTCAAAGGAGTGTTCTTAGGCGTACTCCAATGAAAGTTTTGATGGAAAAACATATATGGAGTCCCTGTACCTGTACCTTCTCCAAGCCTGACATTTGGAACTAGATCTGTGACTAAACACATCAGATTCCAGATGACTGATTCCCGTTCAGAACACTTGTTATCAATCCTCTATAATATAGCATTGAATAAATGTAGTTTTAGTGCAGTCATCAGTCCTAGTTGCTCTGATAGTACACTAAGATTCATTCCCAGTCTAGATCCCAGCTGTTTGTTTGAATGTGTATACCAAACCGGCTATCCATGAGCTAATGCAGTGTAGAGCAAGAAGTCGGTATTGGAACAGATTTACTTTTAATTCTCTGCAATTAGTAGAGGTTTTGATTTTATTTTTTTTTTTGTGGATTTGTGGATTTGGAGTTTGGGGTGGGTATTTTTTTCCTACCCCTACCACACCCTCCTCCCCCTCCCCCCCCAGCTATTATTATAACAGATAAATTGTGAAAAAACAAGGCTGAAGTATCTTCTGCAACTGACGCAGTCACAAATGTAATTGGTCCATTATCTTTTTTTTATTATTACTCTATGTAATATTTCATTTAAAATGTCCCCTTAGACTGCTCCAGTCTCAGTGATCTCAGGCTCCTGTGCATCCACAGCCTTATTGACTTGAAAAATAACAAACAAGAGTAAATGACATTTACAGCTCTTAATTGGTGTCATTAGCAGTTCTTATTATTCAGCAGGACAAGAGGTAGCCTTTTATTGAGAATTCAGTGATGCACATCTGCTTTGAACTCATCAGGCTTAAAGACAAGTAATAAAACAGCTGAGTGAATGACTTAGGGCCATATCCATCACTGAAGGATGCTTACAGAAGATTTTTTTTTTTTCACTTAAAAAGAGATTACTTCAGGGACTATGATTGTAGAAGGGTTAATGCTTCTTTAATAGAAGTAGATCTTGAAATAATGTTAATGTATTGAATCTTTAATAATAACCTAAATTTTAATTGTTTATCTTATTGCCAGTGCTAATTGCTATAAACCAGACCTTGAGGCAAATCAGGGGGGATTAGATTCATAACAACATGTAAGTGCGAAAGGACTGTTGATATCAGTAAGATGTAAGACTGAAAATTTGTTTGATCCTTTAAGTTAAGTAGTGCTTAGCACTAAAATTAACGTTTTAGGTACACAAGCCCAAAGTTTCATTCTTCAGAGCACCTTTATTAGACATTCACTTTGTGTTATACCAAAATTTCTTGGGCTTCTAAATTTCTACCGTGAACATTATATTTCTTCTGTGGCATACACACATGACCAACCAAACTTTTAGAGTTCCATTAAGCACCTGTGGAATTCATAAAGTGGAGAAAGATTAATCTAATTTTTCTATGGAATACTTCAATGAAGGAGTCATATAGGCACTCTACAGCCTATGACAGACACTAATGGAGAGAAACTGATTGCATCTTTCTTTGGAAGCTTTCTTAGGGTTCTCTAGGTGACCTCGTGAAGATGTCAGAGACAGATTTAGAGAACTAGCATAGACCTGGTCAACTGATGGGACGTTCACGTGTCCTCATTTATGAATTTAATAATACCTTAGTCATCCTGTAAAGTCAATGGAAAGAAGCTCAAGAGACTAATCTCAACTGTAATAAAGAGCCAGATCCCTTAAACAGAAATGGCACTTATTTTACTATAGGGAAAAAGTCAATAAAGCAAAAGCACAGTGCTGGGTGCATGACTCAAGTCAGAGGCACACCTTTGGTTCTTGAAACACACCTTTTTATTTCCTAATCCCGGACGAATTTTTCCCTCCCCTGTTTCCCATTGGTTGGGTACTCCAGGGTTCACAGTCTGTCCGAGGCGCCTAAAATTCTTCCCGGATGTCATGCTTCTGTTTACTTCTCTTTATGCTGACTAGTTTATTTCTTTCCTTTTTGG
The DNA here is from genome assembly GCA_009819605.1 of Sterna hirundo. NCBI lineage: Eukaryota > Metazoa > Chordata > Aves > Charadriiformes > Laridae > Sterna > Sterna hirundo. Next base: position 77,718,204 of record CM020462.1, on the reverse strand, counting down.
TAAAAATTTGCTCAATGTCATTAGCCCTGGTTAAATGTTTGACTCCCCTTCTAGACACTAATCCGGGATGAATCAGTTTGTCCTTTTGTCTGTGTGACGAGAGATGTTCTACAAGCCTTTGCTGGAGCCTCTTTGTTTTAGTCATTCCCTTATCATGCCACCTCTGTTGGAAACGGCTTTTCTCCTCTGCAAAAGCAATACTTGCCTTTCTTACACTTCTGGTAGGGTTGATTATCATCAATTCCCTTCTCCCATACCTCTGTTTCCTTCTGTTAATCATTTGTGGGGTCTTTTGGAGAAGTTCTCTTTTGTTTCTCTCGGATGTTTTTCTTCATAGCTGCTGTTAGTTGTTATCTTCGAGGTTTCTCATGTTTCCTAATTTACTAAAGGTTAGTTATCCTTATAAATCAAATATGTATAGCCTTGTTATTATGGCGAAAGCCAACAATACCTTCACTATTTTTCACATCAACCTCAGAAAGGCAAACAAGGTAGATCAGGTGAAATGTACTCCTGATTTACTTTGGAGTATATATAAAAGGGTGAATTTCCTGCTCAGATTTGATCAACCTGTAATTTCTATCATTAGATTTTTTTTATTATTTTTTTTAACAAGCTCAAGAATAAGCTGCAGTTCTGACAGACATTTCTATCAAACCAGATCGAAATATCTTCATCACAGATCTGAAATCAGTGTCTCATTTCACCCTATGCATTTCCTATGGTAGCTTCTCAGTTTTATGGACCGCTTTCTTGGTGTCTGATTCTTCCCACACATTAGATACATTATCTAAATGCTTACTTCTGCATTTTATTAAGTGACAACATCTAAAACTTTTATGGAACTAATCCATACTGGACACTCTGGTAGCTGGGTTCAGATAAATCTGGAGAAAAAATCTCAAACTGGATGCATTCCTTTAAAAACAAGTGAAGTTGGTGATTTTTTTATTTTTATTTTTTTCATTCTGCATAACATAGTAGTCCAGTGTAACTACAGTCAGGTGTGAATAAAAATTAACTGACAATGACCCAAAAAACCCTGCCAGAAATCTTAAGAAAAGTTGTCTCATCTCATTGGAGCTATACACTGTAGCAGATAAATTACTGCCTAATCGTTCATTACTGTGTTAACTGCCTAAGTGCTGACTATAGTTCCATATGAAAAATCCATGTTGAGAATCAAGCTCAAAGAAGTCGGAGAGCTCTGTAATGAAAAGGAAACATTTGTTAAGCAGAAGTGCTTTGTGAATTTCGTATTACTTATGAAGAAAAATCATGTTCTGGTTCAGCTAATTTGTAGTGATGTCAGGCTGGGATTTTCAAAGGTGCCTCCAGAAGTTAAATGGCTGGCTCCTATTGACTTTCGTTGGAGCTATAATCCTGATCAGACCTTTTAATATTACTTTTAGTTTAATGAAGGAAAGTGAAAGAAAGGGTCAGATAACAGAGGGAGTGAGATATTTACTTCTCTTAGAACTTCATACATCTGTAAACATTTTCCTGAATGCATTAGCAAATGTAGTGTTAGTAGCAATAATAATCATAGACACTTATCTCATTCTCTATAGGAGTACAGTCAAAACACTTTACAGAAAATCACGTTTATCTCTATTTGGTAGGTGAAAAAACAAAGATCTATGACTGCTCCACAGGTGCGCCCACTGTGCACGTACCACTTGGAAAAAAGAGCGCCCACAGACAGTAACCGTGCAGCAACAGATATGATGTAACATTGCAGCACCAAAACTTAGCTATTGGTAAATTCTTCAGGAATCCATAACCTTGGTCAAGGTTACTTAAAGATATACGACACATTCATAATGAAATGATGGATTTGCCCACATCCCAAATCAGAATCCAACTAACTCTTATCTTTGGGGAGCTTGATGATAAAACAAGACCATCCTTGAACTTGGCATCAGGATACCACATGGCTTATACTCCAGTTAAACACCATATTGATCTATTTTTAACCTCATAAATAAGAGGTGTTAGAATAAGAGGTGTTAGAATTCTCAGTTATTCTTTGAAGGATGAAGAATTTAATACCCAAATGGTATGAATAAAAAAGAAAAACAATTGGAATTTTAGATTGTTTCAAACTTTAAATTTAACCCATTAGAAAATAAAAGGCTTTTGATGTGATCAAGTTATATATATAAAAAAAAAATAAATATTTCCATTTCTGAGATAGTATGAACTATTTTTTTGAGAAAAAAATCAAAGACTACTTCGAAGTTAGGTGACTGAAAATGGGCCCTGTTTTGAAGTCAATGTTGTGAGACCATGACAAAACCAACATTTGTGGATCTTTTTGAAGTGAGAATCTATGACTTCAGAGACTTGAAAGAGCACAAATTCACCCTGGAGAATGTGCTTTTTTAACATTCTTATTCTTCTACTTTCCACTGGCTTGAATAAAGGTATCAAACTAAATTTTGTAGTTTGGTTTTTATTCATCTCACCTTGGCATTAGGCCAGTAACAAGCTGGAAGTTAAAAGTCTTCTTGTCCTAGAGTCTAGTTGGTGGAGAAGGACAGGTATATCTGGAGAGCAACTCAATTTTTATCTGGGCTACTCATGCAGCTTTGAGAAGGAACTTTTTTTTCCCTTCTCTTTTGAGGATGTACAATGTAGTCCAATTTAGGCATCTCAATGAACTGTAGAATGCTTCTATTTCCTGTACAGAAATTATTTACTTAGCAATTTGCATAACTTCTTGTTTAAATAAATTTTATGTACTAAAGAATTGGTATGATTCTGTTTTAAGAAAGAGCTGACATTTAACTTTTATTTTTCCTTTTTGTGTGTGTATCCAAACATGTTTTCACTTTTCTGCACCTAACTTTCTATACCCTTTCTGAGGATGCAGTTCTTTTTTCCCTTTACATTTTCTATTTTTGTAAAAACACACATTCCTAAACACAAAGTTCACTTACATTAACAGTGATGATTATACACATATGCAAGCCATTAAAAAAAAATAAAATTCTTATTTTCTTGATAAACAGTTTATTTTCTTTGCTTCACACTCAACTGGTCTTGGTCAAGGTATTTCATCCACAAATCCTCCTTTCTCAACCACTATGGGCAAAAGCACAATCCTAGTGGTTGCTTGCCTGTAATTTAACCATCACAGAAACATCTGAATGAAGAGATCACAATGGAACACGTAGAAAAACCCTTGTCCCAAGGCAGGATCAACAAAACCCATATAATCCAAGAAAGCGTATTTTAATTTAATTTCCTTCTTACTCTTAGTGTGTTCCCACATGGATTTATTGTTGTGTAAATAAGGATGAAGTACCTGCCACTATTTTGCTAATAACCACCATAGGGTATGGCTAGACTACTAGGCTTCCTTTTCTCCATTAGTCCTTGTCTTGGCTCTGTTTGTTTGTGGTTTTGCTGGCTAACTGCCTGTCAGTTTAAATTAAATTTGGTCAGGTGATTCACGTGTTTTCAGAAGGACTAAAGACATACCTCTATAGGAAAATAGGAAAATAACAATAAAAATGATAGAAGCACAATGTAACAGTGTACAGCAGTAGTCAAAATGTTTCTTTAGTAACATCATGTTACTTTTAAGTAGTTTCTTTTTTCTTTCTTCCTGTTAAATTAATTTGTTGCCCAACAGAAAATCAGGCAGAGCTGTATCCATTAGATAGCCATATTCATTACATTACATTTGGGTAGTAGACAAGATTTATACTTCTTTCTTTTATATAGGAAAATAGTTGAGAGAAGCACAGTTCATGTAATGTGAAATGTTTTATGTGATGCCATTCAAGGTAAATAGAGCTGCTGCAGGGATGAAGACTGGAAGAGAAAAATAAAAATAGAAAACATAGTAGCAAATGCTAAAAAAGCTGGATTTTTTTTCTCTGTTTACCATTAAGTCAGAGTACTCTGTATTAATTGAAAAAAGTACATATTAAGGTATTACCATATCATAGGTAATCCCTTAAAATAATAGGTAAACATGGTATGAACTGAGAGCTCCTTTTTTCCTCCTATACTTCATACACAACTGAGTTGGCTGTTTTCATTTGCATGTGTTCAGATAATGACAGTCAAGAAGCACAGGACCAAATATGTACTACACAAATGAGAATCTGAAATGACTGGCTTGATTTGATTACTGACTAATTGCTGATTAAACTTATAAGCCATTTTAAATAATATTTACTCTCTAAAATTGAGATATGTTTCTGGTATTCAACATGTGTGCAGTCACTGGGAAAAACATAATGAATACATGGTCATACATATTACCTACCATCTCCTCAGCCAGTTTGAGGTTTATGATTTCAGATATTGCCCAATAGAATTGTTCTTATAAAATCAATGAAACAAAAACACTTTTAAAGTTTTCTTTCCTGGGGTAAGTAAGAAGAAATAAGCTATTCCACATGTATGAAGTACTGCAGGGTCCAGAGAAAGACAAAGAAATGATGAGGCTGTGTAATGGTAATATTCTTAGCAGAGTATGGTTACCTCTTCATGAGAGTGTTGTGCTGCATATACTCAGAGTACCAAAGCAAAACAACAAACACATAAAACCTCACATGCAACCTTCTGTAATTAAGTTTATGATCTATATAGATAATGAAGGTAGAGGAGGCATCATTATCTCCATTTTGTTGATAGGTATAGGTTTGTGAGCAGCAAGATTACAGCTGCAGGTCTGTATTGAATGCAGACCTTCTGAATGACTGTCATCTGGTGTCTTACCATAAAGAGCAGACTTTTGCAAAGTACCATGAAAGATGTCATGGACTTCCAGTGAAAGATCAGAAGTTAGGGCTTATCCTTGCCCACTAAGTAGTCTAACCATTTAAGCATCAGCTGGTTTCCACATTCATGCTAATTACAGAGTTATTGCTCCTTGGCTGGTTAACAAAGGGTGATCTTGCAAATGGTCCCTGGCTGCTCTCCCTGGAAGTTGTGTGCATGTGTGTTTGTTCTCCATGTCCTTAGACAGCAACAAAGCAATTCTATTGCAATGGGAACTAGTTCAGAAACCATTAAGTACCAATATGAGGACCTACTCAGATGGCTAAATTTACTATTAACAGCACAACAGAGATTGAAGCAGCCTCAACAGTAATTCTAGATGGCAAACAGCACCAGAGGTAGCATAACTACCACAGCTGTAAAAATGATGAGCAACGGATGGGAGTGACAGTAGAGGGTATCATTACAATGGCTTGATCATGTATGATTGAAGATGTAATGGCATGATCTCTTTGTTACCATGGTATTAAAGGCAGGTGCCTTTTCACACCATTTTTGTGTTTCTTTTCCTTTTCAACAGTGTTAAAGGAAACATCTGGTAGCCAAGCTCCTGAAGCAGAGATTAGATTCTGCTGGGACAATCTCTTGATCTGATTTTTTTGCGTTAATTATCAAAAGAGATAGGAATCCTTACTACATCCCTCTTCTCCAGGGAATATTACAACTCACTTATACAACTCATATGAAGAGTAATTTCCAGTGAAGACACCTTGGTTTGTAACTGATAGTATAAAGTTGTCTGAACAATTACCATTTCAAAGTCTGTAACAATGTGTCATCCAAAACAGTGTATATTGCATGTGACAACAGGACACTGGGATGGTAGTGCACGGGATTGGTAGAAGTATCTATAATGGAAATAGAAAACATAGAAAGGATCAGTGAAGAGTTCCAATGAGTATTTGGTTGTCACATCATGATGAAATACTTCCCGTTCAAATTGTATCGAGTTCATGTGAGATTCCCTTTTAAATCATTAGGACTCAGTAATGTTATATTTAGGAATTTTAAAGAGCTGGCTCAGGAGTTACCCAAACCATTAAAGCAGATTTAATCCAATCTTTAAAACTTCAAGACATGCCAGGAGCACAATGGAAAGAATACATAGTAACAAACTTTTTAAGGAAGAGTAAAAAAGATAATCCAAGCAATTACAAGTTTCATTTAGATTCAAAGAAAAGCAATGAACCATTTGAGACAAGCCTGAATGAACAATGAATTAAAGGAAAGTAATGTATTTATGCCAGTGAATATGCATAGGTTGGAAATAAATCTTTTCAAACCAGCTTGTGTCAATACTTTGATAAGAGGACTGATTAATTCAATAAAGTAATAATGTTGAATAATAATGTAACTCCTTTAAAGAAGTTGACTTGTATACAAGAAACTAAAAAACAAACAAACAAAAAAAAAAACAACAAAAAACCCAACCTCCATTGTTTTTCAAATCACATTGAATTATTAAAGAAATGGTTGATAACTGTGTCCCATGATGTAATTGTAAATTGGGAATTAATACTAATAAGGTGTGTTCTGACTGGGGTCTTCCTGGGATTGATTTTTGGCTCTATGCTAGTAAACATTTTATCAACAAGGTGGAAGAAAACATAAAATCATTACCAGTAAAGCCTGGAGTTGATACAAAAGCTAAAGGAATGATAAATAATGAAGAATACAGGCCGCTGATACACAGTGCTCTCTGTCTCCAATAATCTAGGGACAAGGATACTATTAGACTCAGATATATGAGCAAGTTATTCTGGCATCACATATAACAAGTCAGCTGATTCATGATAACTATCCATGGGAGTAGTCTACCCTGCAGAAAATCAAGGCTGTTCAAATTAGTTTACCTCCGTGAAAAGAGGACTAAGCAAACTCAGCTTATCTTATGTTTAACCCAGATTTATTGTACACAATGGAACAGACACTAGAGATCAACTGACACGCAATAATAGGTTTTGTGTCTAAGCCTGGTTTGTATTTTCAGTATGGCTAATAACAAGTAATATATTTAGGTGCAAAGCATGTTTGTCGTATGTACAAAATGTGGAAATACCATGGTAAAAAAAATAGAAATAAAAATAAAGATAATATTATTACAGAGCTAATTTAGTGGAAAAGAGAAAAGAAATAGTGAGTGGAAATTTAGAGTAGGCATATTTACATTTTTATGATGAAAGTAATTTAACTGTTGGAATGACAAGATATATATTGGATTCCCCATCATGGGAATTTTTTTTAACAAGATTGTACTTTGTTTTTTTTTCTAAAACATTATTCTCTACAAAGCAGTGTTATTGACTTCAAGTAGGAATTAAAAATCCTGTGTTCTGTGCTACAAATGAGGATAAACTAAATAAAACCCAGTGATATCTTCTAACTTCAAAATCTAAGAATCCTGTAATGGTTCACCAGTGATTTATCTGTCATAAAGTAGTTGACGAAAAGCAGGTAGCTAACTAGAAAAGACAGCATCCGCATTCTCTGAAAGAAGTCACACACTTCGTAGTGGTGACATGGAACAATGTTAAGCTTTATTTGCCAGTCCAATTAAATGAAGCTGAAAGTAAATGGCAGACAGAACTGCCTTCAGATAACTTGTGATTTAGTCTGTAGAAAAATGTGGGTTTCATTATAGCATATTTAATTTCTTATCTGACTCCATGAAAGATAAAATTCCTTTTTTTATAGAAATTTATTTATAGTAACGGTGTAAATGATAATTCCATGTGAGAAAAAAGAAAAAGTTTATAATTTTCTCATGGAATTAAAGTCCGTTTTTATTCAAGAAGAAAGTAAAAATAAGACCGTAACTATATTATTGTGTATCTATTATTATTATTCCTATATATATTGATTTTGTTTTGAACCAACTAAAGCATTTTGCTAAGACAAAACTGAAGATTACTTTTAGACTTACAAGTAAAGAAACATCTGAAAACTCAGTTTAAACAGCACCTATGAAATCATAACGATTTGAAAACTGCCAAAGTCATGGGTTTTAATTTTTCTTTCAGTTTGTATTATTTCCATTAAATAAAGAAGTGCTTGTAGAAAAAAGAATGCATTTCACTTCAATATTACTATTTAGTTGTGAGGTTTCTTGTCAGTCATCTTGGCTTCCTCTGTAACTGATGGAAAAAAAAGGACATCTCTTATGCCTGGCTTGTAATCCTCAGATGAGAAAAATCAGGTTTTAAATAGCTTTGTTTTCTGAAGAGGTAGTTTACAAGACTAACTAGAGGAAGATGCTTAGTTAAACTGTCTTAAAAAAACAAACAAACAAACAAGCCACCACTTAAAAACACTTAGCTGTCTTTGTACTGACAGATTGTAATTATTCTGTCTCTCAAATAGCTGAGCCTATAAGAAGTTTGCAAGTCATTGAGGCCTTTGGGTCAATGATAGTGGTCTCAGCCCATCATCCCTTATGCAGCTACATCCAATGGTCTTTGGTTAAAGCAGGAACTACATGTTTTATAAGTGAAAGACAATTGATGTCATGAAAATAGCTTTCAAGATGGACAGATACATGATCAGTTGGCACTTAGTATAGCTTTGAACAAACTAACAGCAGAAAAATTTTGAAGTCCTCTCAGAATTTCATGTTAACTTCTGTAAATTTCTTCTTTTTCCAGTGGAGATCGGTTGTTTTGATATGCATCCGATGGAAAAAGAAAATAAATGATTAGTATACTTTGCTGATGTCTCTCTTCCAAGGAGTATTGCATTTTTGTGTTTTGATAAAATATATTTGCACTTAATTTAATTTTTTTACAAAATAAATTTAAAAAAGACCAACTCTAAAATGGTTCTTATCGCTCTTTTTTTTTTTTTTTTTTTTTTTTTTTTTTTTTAGGGAAAAGAAAATACTTCTGTATCAGCACTAACAAAATGTCCAACAAGTCTGTGACAGGATGTCACAAATCAGCTTCCACAGAGAGGAATGGACTTATGAACCTATTAAGCTTACAGTCTTTGGCTTTGAAGCAACAGTCATCATCATTAATTGTTATTATTGCACTCCTTGACATTTTCAAGGGAAAAAAAAAAGGCACAAAGGATTTTGTGAGAGCTACAGCTGGTCACCTTAAGACGAGGAGGCTGTTTTCGCTTTTGTTAATTAAAATGTTTCTAAAAAAACACTGAAATGCAAGACCTGTGAGCAAATCAGACGCCCACTTTTCCATTTAACTTTAGATCCTGTTGTTTCTTACCTTTTATGTAAATTGAAACTTCTCTGTGGCAGATAAAAACCTTTTTTTAATTTTTGTTGTTGTTGGTTTTTTGTTACAGACAAAGCAAGGAATTTGTTTTTGACTAAGACTCCTAAACTGAACCACATAGGAAGAGTAAACTACAGAGAAGACACAAGAAAAAGTTTTTTCCATAGTTCTGGAATTTTCTTGTTTATATCTTGAAACACTGTGCAGTTGAATGGGTTGACATTTACAGGGCATTTTCCCTAGATAATTCTGAGTGTCTTACATATAAAACTGGACACATCATGCAAAAAAAAGCATTTGCATATTTCAACCAAGGTAAGGTAAAAAAAAATAATTGAAACATAATGTGTTTATTATCTCAGGCTAGAGAACCTCAAAGTAATTAATCTAAAAGCCCTCTATGTAATCTGAATTTGCCATCTGGACTCCCTAACTTAATGAACAAAGAGAGCTAGGTACCACCAGCAGACACCGCATCTCCTCCTACAACACGTACCAAGGCAGAGTAGGATGTATCACACCTTGAAGCAGACTTTTCATCTCTGTTGACTATAACTGACATTATAAGCATAGATTCAATTTTTTATTTTGATAGTCTAGATTTAGGGGAATTGAATTTCCTTTTAAACTTTACCTTTAAATATTTTGTTCCTAGCTACTGATTTCTAAAATTTATGTAATAGTATTCAAGCAAACTAGAAAACATTAATGAGTTTTTGATGCAGGAATATTTTATGCAGGTGTGTTGGTAAAATTATTTTTAAATGCCCAAGTTACTGCACTACTAAATAAGTTGCCATGGTTGTGCCCACACAGCAGGGAACATCCACAGCTCAGCCTCACTGCTCTTTAGGGTTTCAAATGGTTATATATGAAAACTTATAATCTTCAGCTTATTCTATTATCAATGGAGAGTGGAAAAGGCAGAAGAGAGAGAAAGAGCCATTTCAGAGAGCGTATCTTATCTAAGACCTTTATCAAAATCTTCAGATATTTTATGAAAAGTTGTGTTAAATTTCCAATTAAGCATATTTTTTAGATTGTACTTTTTTACATGTTTCAAAAAATTATGTAGAGTATAATAGAATGAGAAAGTCCTAATATCTGCTTGGCTATTACTTGTTTTGTTGAAAAAAAGTCATTAGGGAATAACAGGCTTATTTTTCTTGTTATTTTTTTTTATAACTTGTAGACTTGAAAGTTTAAAACTTCTGGGTATAAACACTGAAAAAACATTATTTTTAAAGCACTGATGATTTTCTTCATTGATTAGTCTGCTCTTACCATAAGAGACAAAAAAGACTCATTAGACCATTCAGTTAATCTTAACACCGAATAAAGATTGATTGATCCTTACATTGCATTGCTTGGGCATTTGTCAAGATGAAGGACACCCAGTTGTGAAAATTGCCATGGCCAGCATATCACAATCATTATGATATGTTGTGTATACTCCCGCAATTGTTTATAACACCAGATTTTCACTATAGCAAAAGCAAAACAATCCCAGAGTGCTTCTAACCCATCTAGACCTAGTTAGAAAGCCCATAGCTCACTTTCCTCTTTTTGGAAAATAAAATGTATGGTGATCAAGAACAAGGTGAAGTGCTGTGTGATGATATCATCTTGCTGTGGAATTAGGTTCTCCTGACATCCTCCTGACTCTTCTATTTCAGCTATAGACACAATTACCTGAAAGGTGTTAGAACAATGTTGTCTCAACCTGGGAGTACACCAGACAAAGCTTAAAATACTCAAATTCAAAAATATCCCCAATCCCATTGATTGAATAACAACAGCACTTTTGCAATCATCCTTTTATATTTCATGAATCTCAGAAAAGTAACTAATTTATAATTTCACGACAATGTATCCCTTCTAAAAACAAAAGTTATGTTTCCTATTTCTCTTCTTTATGTGTGTATATGTTGCTTTTCTGTGAGCCTCTACAGGCATAATGTTATTTCATCTTTCGTTCTTTAAAAAAAAAGAAAAGATGGCATTTCCTAGTATTGATATGTCTCAGGGTTTTCCCCCATCTAGAAAAGTCAAACACCTGTGAGGAACTTATGTGCGTTTCTGCTTCCTCTGTTTAGATTTCTTACATATGTGTTCATATTTTGCTAAAATCCAAAGTATGCTCCTTGCCAGACCATATCATGTCTGTCATATAGCAGCAACTTCTTTCTGCCACTTCAAATATCCAGTCTGATTTTTTTTTTTTGCTTCCTTTCTGTGTTTGTATGTGTGAATACATAAGTGGTGAGACACTGAGCAGGATATCATGTAACTGAGGTCATCTGGAGTCTATACTGGAATGAAACACCAATACTTCTCATTGAACACACAGATCTCAGTGTGACGTGTTTTATTAGTATTTTTTCTTTCATAAAAAGATTACATGATAACCATAGCTTAATAAAATCATTTTACTGAGGGGAAAGCAATAAAGCAACAAAATTCAGACTCACATCCCACCTTGGGCCCATTGCCGAATTTGCATATCTGTTTTAAGTGTATGTGTGTGCATGTGTGTACATGCACAGGTGTCTGTAGGAAATAGAGATCTAGTTTTGCACGATTCCAGTCAAAGTTTCAACCCTGACAAGTGCAGAGGATGTGTGGAAGGTACTTCCATCCTCTTCCCTGCACCTGGCGGTCTAAATTCTGTAACTAGGATGTTAAATTCTGATGCCAGTAATGGAAAGCCCTATTTCCAAAGATTTCTCATGGTGTGAACTCTTCTTTGTTTGGGGTGACAGTTTCTTAGCAACAGCTATTAGTGAGCAGCTGCAGACCCCATCAAATGGTGCACTTGGACAATCTCTTTTGTACATGTCTTGAAGAAAAATCCCTTGCTCAAGAATATAAAACATATTGACAATTATACACTAGCACTGAATATAACTTTTCCCTGCAGTTCTACAGGCGAGTTAGCTGCACTGAGCAGTCAGCCTGCACACATGGAAAAATCAATTTCATAAGAGATATATCTTCTTGTGTCATGATCCATTGTATGATAGTGGCCTTTTATGTCTATTTAGCTTACAGCAAATTTAAAGTTATAACTTTTAATTCCTGGCGATATTAGCAGTAAAATAACTCAACAATTAAACAAACTTCTCTCTCTCTCTTTCTCACTTTCTCTCTCCCTCTGTCTCCGTTGACTGACTATAATAATCTTCCAGGAATGACCTTGAGAGATTGGACATTATTCTTGGTTTAAGGGCCATTAGCAATATTTTTTTCAGAAAGCAAGCCACTTAGGTAGTTGGCAAAAAAAGTGCCGATAAAAATCTACTCCTGGCTACTCAGTAAATTGCATTGCACTATCTGCTTGCCAGCTGAGGGTGAAGAACATTGTATATTAAAAGATTTTCATTGTGCAATAATGTGAACACTAGCAGCAGTAATTATAAAATCAATAATTCGTAATAAATATGTCCTCCTTATATAATTACTAAATGATTGCAAAACCAATATTATGCACTAGTTAGAATGGAAAAGGTTGCTGCTAAAGACTTTCTATATTACACATTATTGTTCAACTCTTAAACACCCTTGGTCAAATGAAGCATAGCTTCAGCCTCATCAGAATGAAGTTAAATGCTATTTCGGTTTGATCTCCTTAAAAACTATTTGATTCATGGAAAAACTAATTACCAGATTAAAATGCAACAAAAAGTGACTTAAATGCACAGTGTTAAATACCATTTATTGTGAACTGGGAAACAAAAGGAAGACAGTTTCTGTCCAGTAAGGTGTTAGTTTTTTTATTATTATTTCTTTTCTTTCTTTACTTTCTGGCTGAGTGTTTTGATTCTCCAGGAACCCAAATAAACCTCAAGATCTTATCATTCCTATCTGTCTTTGCATTTTTCACAGGCTTTTCTTTTTGCCTCAAGTGGTAATTTCTGCAGCTGAGATAACAAGGAAGCTGGGTTTTTTGTGGGTTTCCCATCTTTCAGGGTACTCAAATTCAGCAAGAGGGCCAAATGTTTTATTATTTTAGTTCTATAAATTGCTTCTAGGGATATCAGAAGAGACTAAAATTAACATAAATGCAAAGGAAACAAGCCCAAATGTGAATTCTAAAGTACTTTTGCATGATATAGCTGCCCTAGTCATCATAATCCCACCCTAAAGAAATAACTCCTATGTACACAAAGGCATGGAAGTTCAAAGAACACCACCTGTTATGACAGACATTATATATGTACATATGCTTATACACAGTCTCAGAGGATATGCACAGGTCACTAGGCTCCAAATACTGCCTTCCTTCCATTCTCTGAAAAAAACACACCCGTTTTTCTCCTCTTATTGTTGAATTTTTATGTTCATACTTTTCTGACCCCTGGAGAAAGCTTAATTTGACTAGTTAGAGATCTCTACAGTACAGAGGTCTGTGTCTGAGCTAATCACCCCAGTTCCCACATAGTACTAATAATTTGGAAAATGCAGTAAGTGAGAAAAAATAGGCCTTTTTAGTGCAAAGTCTTGTGCTAAATATAACATCCAGGAGAGGCCAGATGAATTGAATCCTAAAATTGTTTATTTCTCCTCATAGAAGAGTTTAGAGTGACATTCAGGTGTACATGTGTGCATTGTAAATGAATCCCAACCCTTGTATCTATTTGGAGGAGATGTTTTCCACAATGCAATCATAACTACTTGTATAACGTACTATTTCCTTTGCCCACTGCCTCCCAATATGCATAAGTGTCGAATTTTCCAGTGGCTTTGTCATGAGCTGTTTCCTTCTGACTCCTCCAAATGGTATTCACCTATCTCTGCAAAGATCTTTGGTCGCCTTTATGTGAAAATTCATAATAAAAATACCCTTTTGGCAAGCCAGCTCCAACTGCAAATATAAAAAGCTTGCATTGCTTCTGAGCCTAGAATAGATAATTACATACAATGGCGGGCAATAGAAGTGTGTAAAAATAGGACAGTATCTGATAATTAAAAAAAAATTCCTGCTTGAAAATAAGCTACAAAAAAACCAAGGGAGAAGTCATGCTGCCGGGTTTCTCCTCCTCTCCTCTCCTCTCCTCTCCTCTCCTCTCCTCTCCTCTCCTCTCCTCTCCTCTCCTCTCCTCTCCTCTCCTCTCCTCTCCTCTCCTCTCCTCTCCTCTCCTCTCCTCTCCTCTCCTCTCCTCTCCTCTCCTCTCCTCTCCTCTCCTCTCCTCTCCTCTCCTCTCCTCTCCTCTCCTCTCCTCTCCTCTCCTCTCCTCTCCTCTCCTCTCCTCTCCTCTCCTCTCCTCTCCTTCTGTTTTCTCTAGCTAGGTTAGGAATGTCTCCTGCCAAGAAAATACGGAGATAAGATTGACTAACTCATTATTATCAGGCAAACAAGAAACTGTTTTTACCAGAATGGTTTTACAACAGAACTCTGGACCCTGACTGTTTCAGAGGTTTGGAAAGTCCTAATGATCATTGTAGTTCTCAACCACCCAGCAAATTTAATATATTTGGTTTTGGACTAGGCCTGTCAGGGAAGATGTTATCATTCCACTTCTTATTTGGGGCATGGAGATTTGAAAAGATTGAGAAACGTATTCAGGCTCGCTAGTACAGATGCCTAAATGACGCCCTGTGACACATCTGAAGTCCAAGTTCAAGCCAGCTCTGCGATTCAGAGTATCTATTATCTGTGTATGGCAGACCCTGGCTCCCTGCATTATCAATCAAGTCAAGTAGTCACAATAAGTTAACCATCTGAACTGCGCCCAATGTAACTTACATGAGGCCTAATAAGGCATCTGTAGCAAACACAGCATTAAATCCAGCTCTCTGGTTTTGCCAGCTTCCATTCTTCAAGGGAATCAAGTGTAAGGAAGGGTAGGGTCTGTGGTGTGGTTAATCCATGTCTTGTGAGACTTCAGGTATAACTGATCACTTATTTCTCCCAAGGATTCTTGAAACTTTAAATAATATAGAGAGTAATGTTTCTTTTAGGAGATGATTTGACATGAATCCAACAATCCAGGGGGAAATTGGGTGCAAGGGGTACAAAATTGAATCTACAGAAGTTATTCATGCCTAAATGACAAGGCTTTGTAACATCAGAGCATCAAAGTGTGCAGTTCTCATCTGTTAAATTTGTTACATTATTCCTATCTCTGGGGTAGTTAGATGATTGCCACACTAAAGATACCTATGACAGCTTCTCATGAATACAATTCAAAATTTGTTTATAACAACATTTTTCTAAGTACTTCAAAATATAAATACCTTGGTGTGGTGGGGCAATACTGTAATTTTCTTTTGTCAGAATGGAAAATGTATGTGGGTATGTCTAAGTCTCTAGTTGAAGAAAAAGCAATGTGGTGTAAGAAGATGTAGCTTTTGCTGGGTCAAAATAAATATCTTCCTTGTCCTGAAACATTACAGTTCCGGAAATTACGGTTCCTAAGTTGTTAAGATACATCTGGAGTCATAAATGCTTAACGTCTTTATCATTGGTTTAGGCTAATTCAACAGCTTCATTCAAGAGTTGGGTAGAAGATTTTTTGTCAGTCTCTTTTCTGCATTAGGTTACACACAATCTTCTTGTTGGGAGAACATTCAGTGGAATTCGTTAAGAAAAACCACCTTAGATTCCACACCAACCATGGTGGAGGGTAGAGGGCTGGGGGGTGTAAAAGCCTCTACAACATTTCTGGCACAGATTGCATTGTGAAACAGCAATATGAAGGTGAAAGACTTATGTCTGAGTGAAAGCACAGATTGACCAGGCTGGCTTAAGGGAATTTGCCTCCCTACTCCATTAGCTCCACTCACTGAAGTGTAGTAGGATTTGTGAACATACAGAAGCCTCATCAGAGAAGACTTATGATCTCTGTGCCACATCCATGCACCACTGAGTCAATGTGTGCATATGCAGTACGTCTGAAATATTCAGAATGTGCCTGATTTATCGCATGCTCTTTCATATTTTTATCTGGAATTCCTCCGTCATTCAGATCAAGCCTCTATTTGCCCTTACTGATGTGCACTTGCATATTTTAGAACAACTAGAAGGTATAGGTTCTAAGCAGGGCCAGAAAAAGCTGGGCAAAATTCTGTCCAACGTGTCACCCAAAAATTAAAATAACATGATCAAAGTTGTCCCTCTGGACAAAAATGGTAATCTTCTATGTGGGAAAAATATCATTTCTGCCTTTCTTTTTTTTTTTTCTTTATTGTATTGATTATGTTTAAACAGGAAAGAAACGGCATTTTAAGAGCAACTGTGTATTGATATTTACATCAAAGAGAGCAGACACAAAGAAACCATGCAGTTCATGCTGTAGGATTATAAAATGCAAGGCCATATAGTACAGGGGAAAAATATATGGAATTGTTTAGGTTTGAAAAGACCTTTAAGATGATCAAGTCCAACCATTAATCTAGCACTGCCAAGTTACCACTAAACCATGTCCCTCAGCACCACATCTACATGTCTTTTAAGTACCTCCACTCTACATGTCTTTTAAGTACTCAACCACTTCCCTGGGCAGACTGTTCCAATGCTTGACAACCCTTTCAGTGAAGAAATTTTTCCTAATATCCAGTCTAAACCTCCCCTGGCACAACTTGAGGCTGTTTCTTCTTGCCCTGTCACTTGTTAATTGGGAGGAGACCAACACCCACTTTGCTATAACCTCTTTTCAGGTAGTTGTAGAGAACAGTAAGGTCTCCCCTGATCCTCCTTTTCTACGGACTAAACAACCCCAGTTCCCTTAGATGTTCCTCGTAAGACTTGTTGTCCAGACCCCTCACCAAATCCATTGCCCTTTTCTGGACACAATCCAGAATTTCAGTGTCTTTCTTGTAGTGAGGGGCTCAAAACTGGGCACAGTACTCGAGGTGGGTCCTCAACAGTGCCGAGCACAGGGAGATGATCACTTCCCTAGTCCTACTTAGCACAGTAGTTCTGTTACAGGCCAGGATGCCATTAGCCTTCTTGACCACGTTGGCACACTGCTTGCTCATATTCAGCTGGCTGTCAACCAACGCCCCCAGGTCCTTTTCTGCCAGGCAGCTCTCCAGCCACTCTTCCCCAAGCCTGCAGCACTGCACCGAGCTGTTGTGACCCAAGTGCAAGACCTGGCACCTGGCCTTGTTGAACTTCAGTCCATCAATCCAGCCTGTCCAGATCCCTCTGTAGATCTGTCATGCCCTCAAGCAGATCAACGCTTCTGACCAACTTGGTGTTGTCTGCAAACTTCCTGAGGGTGCAGTCAATCCCCTTGTCCGGATCATTGATAAAGATGTTAAAGAGAACAGGCCCCAGTACTGAGCCCTGGGCAACAACACTTGTGATCAGCCACCAACTAGACTTAACTCCATTCACCACAAACTTTTGGTTCTAGCCTTCCAGACAATTTTTTACCCAGAAAAGGGTACACATGTCCAAGCTACAAGCAGCTAGTTCCTCCAGGAGAATGCTGTGGGAAAAAAGTTTCAAAGCCCTTACTAAAGTCCAGGTAGACAACATCCACAGCCTTTCCCTCATCCACTGAGCATGTCACCTTGTCATCCAAGGAGATCAGGTTTGTCAAGCAGGACCTGCCTTTCATAAACCCGTGCTGACTGTGCCTAATTGCCTGATTGTCCTGCATGTGCCATGTGATGGCACTCAAGATGATCTGCTCCACAACCTTCCCTGGCACTGAGGTCAGACTGACAGGCCTGTAGTTCCCTAAATCCTCCTTCTGGCCCTTCTTGCAGATGGGTGTCACATTTGCTAACTTTTAGTCAACTGGGACCCCTGCAGTTTACCAGGACTGCTGGTAAATGATGGAAAGTGGCCTGGTGAGCACTTTCACCGGCTCCCTCAGTACCCTTGGGTGAATCCATACAATCCCATAAACCTGTGTGTGTCTAAGTGGTGTAGTAGCCCACTAACCATTTCCCCTTGGATTACGGGGGCTTCATTTTGCTCCACACCCCTGTCTTCCAGCTCTGGACTTTGGGTACCCTTAGAGCAACCGGTCTTACTATTAAAGACTGAAGTAAAGAATGGATTAAGTACCTCAGCCTTTTCCTCATCCTTGGTCATTACATTTCCCCCCACATCCAATAAAGGGTGGAGATTCTCCTTACCCCTCCTTTTGTTGCTAATGTATTCATAGAAATACTTTTTATTGTCTTTTATGGCAGCAGCCAGATTAAGTTCTGCTCTACGAATATGCTCTACAGAATTCCAAGATAGTTTTTCTGAACCACTTCCTTGATTCTCCAAGAATCGTAAACTACCATTTAATGATCGCTATTCCCAAGACACCCTCTGACCATCACATCAGTCACAAGCAAGAGATCCAGTGAGGCGACTTCCACAGCTCCTTCACCGGCTGTGTCAGGAAGTTATTCTCAACGCACTCCAGGAACCTTCTAGACTGTTTCTTCTCTGCTGTATTGTATTCCCAACGAATATCTAGTAAATTGAAATCCCCATGAGAACAAGGGGATTTCATTATTGTGAGACTTCTCCCAGCTGCTTATAGAATATTTCGTCTGCATCTCCTTGTTGGTTGGGTGCTCTATAATAGACTCCCACCATGATATTTGCCTTGTTGGCCTTCCCGGTGATTCTCACTGATAAACATTCAACGCTAGCGTCACCATCATTAAGTTCTAGACAATCAAACCACTCCCTAACATAGAGGGCTATAAAGAATTGCATTTGATAAGAAATATCTATAGAAATATGGATATATAAAACCACATACTGTAGCAACAGCAACTCCAGAAAGGGAAGACCTATCAAATCTAAAATATTTCTACTCATTTTAAGTTCATAATTTTTAAAGCTAGAAAAGTATCTTTATGATCCTTTCATAATGAAGAGTGAAGCTGTGTAACCTCTGCATATCATCATGTACAGATTTCATTCAGTGACAGCTACCAGCCCTCACTCATCAGCTAAGGTGGATTACACAATAGGTTTATCAGTAGAGCTAGATTTGTTGTTGCCAGCTAGACCAAAGCAATATGCAGCTGGATTTGGATGGCAGCGATTTACAAATTTGGGCACTGTAGAAAGCAAGTTTGTAAAAAGTGTCATAATGGAGAAAAAGGAATATACTCACACAAACAAAACAATATGTAGTAAAAAGACAAAACAATAAGAGAGTAATAAGGGAGTAAGAATGTGATTTGATCAGCAGGTTAAATGCTACTTTAACTGATCATGTGTGTTTGTGTAATTATTATTAACGCTGTTTTTTGTGTGGTTTAATGATGGAAGAGACACAAGACAGAAACACAAGAGACCCTCACTAGTTCTGTCATGCTTAAAAGCCAACAGAGCTTAGCAAGTGGGAAGTTCAGGCTCTGTGTGAGGTGAACATGGTTCCTCCTCAAGAGGAATGCGTGGATAGGTCAGGAGTCAAACGGTGCATGACCCTTGATTCCATTTGACATTAAACAGGAGAGTTGAACTCCCCTGCAGTTTACTGTACCCTGTACAATATCTGTTCCTTTTTTTGAAAAGCAGTCCTGAAGGGTTTCTAGCAGAGATGGAGAAAATTTGAATTTTGTCTGATCTTCCCAGTACAGCCAGTAGTTTAAAATCTAATTATGAATTAGACTGACCTGGACAAATGTTTTCAGAAGCACCTGTGCAGCTTAAGAGACAAAATTACAATTTGAAATGTAACATGGGTATATGGGAGCCTAATTCCCTTAAGATTTCACCTTTAAAAAATGGGGCTTAATTTAAATTTGGCCAATTCAGTGCATCTGATTTTACCTTGAAGTTATCTCAGTTGCGCTACTTGTACTTACTGTAAGAAACACATTTTGAACTGGACAAAAAGCCTAATTTCTTCTGTCCCCTTTCTTCTCTAATACTTATTCTTCTACATTTTATACTTTTTAAATATTATTCTAAAAAGGGGAGAAGCTGTACACAACTCATGTCTATTATATCCATAATATTTTTTAATCCTTCACCCTTAATTCAATTTAGCCTTAAGCTTAATTTTTTTTTCTGTTAAGAATGCTCATCTTGATAAACTCCTAAGGGCCACCTCCTTGGAGAGCTTTGTTAAATCTAATTTTATTAAAACTTAGGATATGAAAATCTTGTTTGCATAATTATCTACATTAAGTATTTCTACCTTTTTCTTTGGAGACCTCATTTGTAATCACTCTATTTTTTTTACCTTTACTTTCAGACCATAGTTTGAAACAAATTCAGCAGTGTAATAAAGTCTAGCTACATTGCAGAACTAGACTTCACGAGTTGATTCAAAAGGTATTTTTTTTTTTTTATTTTGAACCAACACTGAAGTATTGTTAGTGGAATTATGAACAAGAAGAGCTGTATCTCAGATAAACCTACTTTTTTAAAAAAAGGGTTTTTTTTAAAAAAAAAACAAAAACTTTAACAGGTATTCAAGTACTTATTTTACTCTCTGGCCAGGAGAAATATTATACTTGAAATATAAAGATCATTGGATTCCCGAAGATGAGAAGGCAATATCTAATGACAATTCTTGTTCTCCAGGGTTGGAAAAGATATAAAGGATGCTGTAGAAGTAATTAAACACAACCTACTCATAATCCAGAATCAATAACATGTGATTTATTTTCCTATAATACATCATAAATTAATAATAGCTAACGTGAGTGGCTGGATCAATCTACACTAGTTTTAATTTTCTAAAACTTCGGTATCTATTCTAAATGAGTTGGCTATTGTCCCCCACTAGGCACTGGAAGAACATTCAGCTCCAAAGAATACACCTATTTTAGCATTAATTTTAGCTTTCCCTGGATGCCTCTCTCATTTTTACAACACAAAAAAATTAGATGATTTCAGACAGACGCCTGACTTTGTTGTTATTAAAATAAGATGACATGGATTCCACCTCAAAATAATGTGTTTCATAAACAGTACACAAAAAAATACATTTATTCATAGAGTAGTCAACAGAAATTTTATAACTGACTAGGACCAACTTGCAGAATTTTTTGAAGAAGAACACAAAACAAAACAAACAAACAAACAAAAAATATCCAGAATCTGTTTTCTACCAGCTACATGGTTTACTATTCATAAATGGCTGACTGTAATTTTATGAGTCTTAATTACCAATGACTAATTATTAATTTTATTGACCTGTAAAACTGATTCAAATCTACTTTGAAAATATTTCAACTGTTAAAAAACTGTTCTGATTTTCTTTCAAATTAAGATCAGACAAATAAATCCAAAGAAAAAACTTTACAAAATAGTTAAATTAGTTTATAACACCTTAGAAGGTAATATAATACATGTGTTAGAGTAAAATGAGATGGCCAAACCAGTTTCTCTTTTCAACATTTCTGTGAAATGTAGAAAAAAACACTATTGTTAGGGAAATAGAAATCTTGTCACCCTGGCCATTCAAAGACAGGTGAAAACGTAACAAACCAAGTTACAATTCACTCCAAGTGCATCCCTCTGACAACTTTCCTTTCCATTAAATTAATTTTCTTTGGCCACTAAGATTATGAATATGATTCCCTAGAGTAGTTGTTAAAAGTCTTACCTGGCTAAGGTCAGCTTTCCAGCCTTTCTTCATAAGTGTTTAATATCTTTTGTCCAATTACTGTTTAATTTAAAGTCAATGGGATTTAGTGTTTTAAGTGACTTCAGTACTTCAGAAACTGTCCTTATGAGGAAAGTTCTTTCTCATTTACGTAAAACTAGTAGCACTAGTATTCAAGTGCTAAATTTATCACTTAAGTGTTAAATCAAGGCCCAGAAAAGAAAAGGAAAAAGTTTGGGGCACAAATTGAATAACTGCCTCTTTGGTGATGAAAAGGTCTGCTTATACTTTAGTGTTAAGGGGTGTGTAAATTAGGATTTGGCTTCATTAACGGCAGTGAGGATACGTCTGATACTAAACACATACCAGTAAAATCCATTTCAAACCTTTATTTGGGACCTTGCTTTCTCTTTAATAACAAGAATTATCTCTATTTGAAATTTCAAGGCAAAAACCTCTTTCTTGAACAAAAAATTGACTCAGTAGCTTTGCAAACAAGAATTATATTAATTTGGTGGATTTTTTGTTATTATGCACATTTTGAATTATACACGCAGAAAGACAAATGGCAAAGAAAAGAAGCAGGAACTTTGTTTTAGGTGTGAAGCCTTAAATTGGCTGATAAAATTCCCTTGCTTGCTTCACCATATTCTTATATCTTATTGTTAACTATATATAACACATGTCCAATATTTTTGTTTCTGCTGAATAACCTTGGAGATTTTGCGTAAGTAAACACTCATAAGATATGCATGTGGCTATTCTTTTTAGTTCTTTCATTCTCCTGTGGATTGTAAGTTGAGTGTATGTGTGTGAGAGAGTGGCATTTTATATTGACTGAGACAAGTATAACAACCTCTGGTGGCTCAGCTGCCATCACAGCAATTCCACTTCTCATCCAATTTGTGAAGAAATGTAACTCTGTGTTTTTGAATTTTTGATATAATAGAAACAGAATAGAAGGACCATCTGAAAGATCTGGTTAAGGTAATACAATGGGGCATACATTTCAATACAAAAGTTTGTTGGTATCCATCCTTCCCATTGGTTGAGGGAATTTGTAGCAAATTTGGAGAACATAAGGTGATGGTTGGTGTGATGCAATGCGATGGTGCAGATCTGAGATAATGATCAGAAAGTCAGGGATCTTGTCTATGGATCTTAATGCTTCTACAAGATATTCTTCTTTACCTGACTTAAGGGTTTTGAAAACTTTACAGTACTTCTTTAAAATACAAACACATCGTACTGAAGAGAAAACTTCATATTGAATGGGTATGTTCTGAGATGTTCCTTTTCTCTTTAAGCATGATATTTACAAATCAAACCAAACTAAACAAAACTGCAGCAAAAAAGCAAGTGAGTACCAGTATCTGAGAAGGATAAAGTTACTTCCCAGGAAAATATCTCACCTGTCTTTTTACTAGACTCTCTTGTCTCACAAAAGCATGGAAAAATCCATGAGTCCAATTCTTCACTGCCTTTTATGGTTTGTAATTCTTCTTCTCTCAGGAAGTCACATGTCTAAGGCGACATATTCATACATTTTCCCTCATTTTGCTCAAATGTGGCTATATGAACTGTGTGAAATGTGTCTTTCAGTCAAAATGTGGCAAAATTAAGCACATATTTTTATCACAAGGTTTTTATCAAAATAAACTGCGTAAGATTGGACAATAAAGTTAGAGATCAGAGAAATCTTGAAAAATCCCGTCTAATTTCTCAGAGATTTCTGTTCTTATTAACTTTATTTCATATGGTATTCACTAGATATGCTACCTCACAAGCATTTAGTGAGTCTATCCTTCTCTACAAGGCACAGCACAAGTACTAATGTGTCAAAGAATTAATAAGGTTTATCATTGGGTTTTACCATTGAACACCTATGGTCCCAGTTATCAACAGCTTTCCTTACTGTTCGTACTCTCACTTATCTGCTTTCCTAAATAGAGTGGTATTTTAGATCCATGTTTTATTGGTGTAAAAAACAATGAAAGGAGCAGCTTAACAGAGCAACAATTGTGTGTGTATGTCTATATACACACATGCACGAGCATGAAACCTAATGTGTATATCTATGGTTTTACGACTGGGGTATGCTAACTATTGACTTAGATTTCCATCACTACCTGTAGGATCTTCCTCCATGTCTCACCAATGGTCCTTGAGAGTAATGCAGAAAGACTGTTTCCAAGCATGGAAATAACTCATCAGTTTATACTTACTCCTCCGATGATACTGCCAGCTATGGTGTAAGCATATGCCCAGTAGAAAGTGGAAACTATTGATTCATCTAGGTCAACGCACTCTGAGTGGAGTTTTCCCTTTAAACATGTGGAGTCATATGGCAGACATAAAGGTCTGTAAATTCAAGAAAGCATCTTTACAGATTTAGCTGTCATTAAAGGTTATAAATGTAATCATGGTGTTGTGTGACTAAAACCAGGTCTCTCTCTTTTAGGCATTTTAATACTTATTCTTTGGTATCTGAACAAGGTATATCTTTTCATGTGTCTTTTCTACTCTGTTGGGTATGAAAATGCTAACATCACTTTATTACGGATGGAGATTCAGGGTTTGGACACAGTACTAACTTAGCACAGGATACAAAACTGGGTATGTTTTAAGGGATCTTACTGAAATATCAAATAAGCGTAAGCGTGTAACTCAACAGAACATATAGCATTTAGGCACTTCTCTTACCAGATCTGTGATTAACTTTTCAGATCCTTTGGATACTAGCATGCAAAAAAGTACTGTAGAACAAACCAGATTGCAAACATACAGTTTATATGTTAATTTATAGACACTGTTGGAAAATATAGTGTCCCTGCACAGTAAGTGCACGGTAGTTTCGCTCTGCCACCACTGAGCGCCCTAAATTTCCTGTTATAACATTCCTTTTGTCTCTTTTTCTCTCCATCTCTGTGTTCATAACACCACCACCACCCCCAAATTCAGATTATTAGCCACTATAACTTCAGCAGATAGAGTGAAAATCAGTGTTCTTTATCTGTTACCTCCAGCTGGAACAGCAAATCTACATCCTGTTGTTTTGTATGTGTTTGATGGAGAAATGTTTGAGTCTCATTAAAGTGTGGAAATGAACACATCTCCCACACCTTTGCAAAGTGCTTAAACTACTAAAATGTTAATTTAAAGAAAAGATGACAACCATTAATCTGATTGAAAAGAGAGGTGGAAACCACTGCAGCACATAGATATCCCTATTACTATAAATGCTTATTAGGCCTTTTAAAGATTGTCTTCTAGAATTAAATTCCCCCAGGAGACTTGAGCAGAAGAAAGCCTAGTTGCTGCATTGTAATCAATATTAGGTATGAGTTAGGCTGCTCATACCTGCCAAACCTTAATACCATTATAGGTACCTGGGGAACTTTAAACTGAAGAAGTCAGGTGGCAAAGGATTTTAAGCTCCTTGGACATTTGGGGTCAGCTAAGAATGACAGTTTAAGTGCTTACTGTACATTTTGTGTAAGTCCTAGATTAGATACTCAAGTCCTTATATCCCATTGGGTCCTAAGTCTTTGATGCATTGCACTAAGCTGAGGCATTTAGCTGACATGCTTAGTCACTTAAGCTCCTGATAGAGGGAGAGTCAGGCCACCTGTAATCTGAATCACTCTTTTGACTTCTCCATCTTTGTCAATTGACTGTAGAAGAAACCCAGGGAGAACAAGTTTTTAGATGGAGGTATTCCTTAGGTATGACTTTGATACTTAAAGTTGGGTGAAACATGCCAAAGCATTGGTAACTTAGTGCTGGAAGTCACAGAGGAACTTTGTGATGAGCAGGAATTCAAAGTCAGCTCACGGAGTTCAAAACCCAGTGTTTTAACCTACCCACACGCACACACTTCGTTAGTATCTCCCTGTGTCAATTTACCTGCTTTCATGGCGGTGCTTATACAGCAAGAATATTTTGAGTCTTAGTTAAAGTAAAACTGGCACAAGTCTCAAATACAAGTTAGGACAGAGCATGAATGAAGAGTGACAAAACATTCCACACACATGCAAAACTGTTGCTCAGAGTACAGTTTTTGTCACTTGATCTGAGTTGTCAGTGCAGCGGAAAAAGATTTTCTTTCATTTAAAAGTTACAAAGTGTTGCTATCTATTTGATCTGAAAGTCAGGCGGTGCTGCCAGACCACTGCGTTTGTAGCAGTAGCATTTCAGTATGTGCAGTTTACTGAAATCTAGGCTGGCATTTTACATTAATAAAACTATATAAAGAGCTTTAGCAAATTGCCAAGACCCATTTCCCCTATCCTCCCACTTTAAGCATTACCTGGGCTTATATCACTTCTAATGTGAAACACTTGCTCACAGCAGCAAGTGGCAATTCTGGGTACATCAAACCCCAGGTGAGGAGTAATTATGATTCAATGTCAAGATTAATGTTGTCATAACTTTAAAATATGGCTGACAAGACAAAGCCCCCCTGCTGTCTGAGGATAGCCCAGACACAAATGCATTAGAACAACTCCAGCATTTCCCTTAGCACCCTTAGTGCCAGGCAAATCTCTAGTTCGTTCTCAAATAATGACGAAAAAAAGGCAGAGAGAAGAAAGATGAGGACAGATGGGAGGAAAATAAAATGGAATGACCTATCCCATGCACAAACCACTATGTGGGGGCATGGAGAGAGGAGTGTTGCAAGATAAAACAAATAACTTCAGTTTAGTTTTAAAAACACCCATAGTTAGAAATGTTTGGGACTTCAATGAGAAATAAATTCCAAAGAGTTCTGCAAGCTCTTTGATGAACGTGTGGAATTGTCTCCTTGTCTTCTCATCACCACTTTAAAAAAAAAAAAAAAAAAAAAAAAGAAAAAAAAAGAGGAAGAAAAAAATAGAAGATCTGACAATTCAAGCCATCGTCTTTAGCTTCTGTTGTTTTCCATTAGCAATGTGAACGTACTCTTTTAGTGAAACACAAAAGCTGGCTTCCAAAGCTACTGCTGATTTCTGCAGCATGCCAGGACCTGATTCACTTGTTCTAAGAGCAGCTCAGAAAGGTGGTTAGAGACAGTTTTCAGTACTTTATTTGTCCCAATTATCTGTTCCTGCCTATTAAAGTGAACGAAACATCACGGCATTGTTTATCACAGGCTTTATATTCGCTAATAACACTGTTGTTTATTACTCTAAACATTTTGTATTCAGCCAATGTGGGTTCTGTTATTCTTTCCTGCTAATCCCCACAAGCTTTCAGACCCATTTCTTTCTTCTTTCACAACAAAACTGCACACTTCCGAATCAATGAAGCTTCCTCAACAGTTTTTCATTTAAAACTTGCCTGCGATCATTTAGATTAAGGTTTCTGGCCTTATTTGAGAGCTGTCCTTATTTATAATCCAGGCTAATCAAAATCCTGGACCTCATCCATCCAGATATTTTGAAATTGAATGTTAATTCAATGAGTCATAATTTTCATTGTCTGAAAAGTTCAATGCTGTTGCAGTCATGTGAACATTTCCTGTGAGTCCGATTCTCTCTTTTCTGGACTCCATTGTAATTCCATCAGTTTCAGGAAAATATGTAAGAAACTGGAGTAGAAATTGGTGCAGATCCAGCTTAGTAGTCCCATAGGATCCTAAATGTAGAAGCAGATATAATGGAGTCAAAGTTTACCAGATCGGGTCCTCACTAAATTAAGATCTAATATTATGGAGAACTGGGCATAATTCATGACAAAATGCAGAGCCGTGTTGCTATAGCACTTTTAGGTTTTTACAGACTTAACTCCATATGACTGTTCTGCAAAAATCGTCGGACACAGCACCATCCTAGTAGTTTAGTAAAAGACGCTGGCAGCTAAAGGCTGTGCCACAATGAGCTCTCCCACGCAGAAGATTAATCAGAATATAATAATGTGATCGTCTGTCTCCTTTTTACATCATCTGATGAGCAGTTACTTAATCTTGGGGACATTTATAGTATATCCCAAGATCTTTTTAGGAATTTACCAAGACGAATGAAGCTATTTTCCCCTAAAGTGGAAATTAGAGGGAAAAATGTGTAAAGCAATCTGTTTAGAACAAAAGGTTGGGTTTGTGCAGGGGAGAAGTGGTTTTTGTTGTTTTTAATGTGGAAACATTTCATTTCCATATAGTCAAATACTTTTGTTCCAGCTGGTTAAATAATTTTATTTCTGCTTTATAATGTTGATGTATTTAGTTCCCCCTGCTTAGATTATCTTTATACCCACATAGTAATTATATTTACCCACCTACTGTTAACAAATAAAATCTATATCATATGGGATTAGCATTAATTTTTTAACAGAACAAAAATATCAAGATTAGAAATACATATTTATTTGTTTCTCTTTGCTAAAATATTTTGCATTTAAGAAAATGGAATA
Source organism: Sterna hirundo (assembly GCA_009819605.1). Lineage (NCBI taxonomy): Eukaryota > Metazoa > Chordata > Aves > Charadriiformes > Laridae > Sterna > Sterna hirundo. The sequence continues at coordinate 77,690,261 of CM020462.1, read as the reverse complement.
TTTCAACACTATTAGAATGAAATGACAAAGTCAAAATAACTCGCTTTAGCATTCTCTGAGTAAATATTTCATCAAATTTCATCAAATCCATTCCAACTAAAAGCTTAAATATAAAAAAAATAAATGGACATTTTAATGCAAAACTGTTTTAATATAGACTTTAAAGGTTTTCATAATTGCAAATATGTTCTGTAAGTGGACAATATTTTTGTGATATTTTTCTGAACATTATGCATATATATCAGTCAGATTTTTAATGTTTCATTAACAATGAGAAATACTTTATTTGTGAGTTCAGACGTAAAAACAGTTCAGTAATGTCTACAGAAATGTCGGACATCTAACATAACTGGGCTCTAGCCCATGACTAGGAGCCCTACAAACTATTGTACTATGAATAATAGAAAGCAAAGTGATAAATGCACCCTTTACTCGCTAGAACTGTCGAGTGAGCTATCTCACAGTGTGTTTTACAGCTGCATGTCAATCTGGGCCATTATAGTAAAAGATCACACCACATGCTTGTCTAAGAAGCGCCTTGGTTTGCTAGACCAGTTGACAGTTATCATCATCACTCTCTGAACAGAAAGAAGTCTAGAGAGTAAAAGACAAAGAATACGTCTACATTAAAATAAGACATAGCAAATACATGCTGCCTTTATTCTAATTAGTGGCTTTGCAACAGCATGGACTTCAGGCAAGGCTGTACATGCCAATCAAGTCCCCTTGCCCTTGATATCAGCATTAAGATTGATAGTTCTTGCTAAAGTCCGTCACAACATCTACATTGACAATTGCCCATTTTGGAGACATTGAAGGTATCAGGTATTTCTAGTCTCACAGAACAATTTGGGTTGGAATAAACCTCAGTAGGCCATCCAACCCCTGTCAATAACAGGGATAATTCTGATGTTAGATGGGGTTGGGCCCATATTTCACAGTCACAACTCCACTTTCAGAAGCAAATCAGAGTAATGATATATTAAAACTGATACAGTTTTCCTGCATTTCCCTGCACTCCTTTGGAGATGTACTTCTCTCATAGTCTGGCAATATACTTCTCTCAGAGCCTGAGAACATGTCTGGCCAAAAGGGGAAAAAAGTAAACCACCATTATATGAAACGGTTGGATATCTCTACAAAATTTTAACTTCCTGAATATAATTTTCTTGTCACATTTTCTAAAGTGATGTTGGTGGTCTTCCATGCTATGTTTAGGTCTCTGAAGGGATATATTCTCTCGGCTGGAGATATTCAGCACATTTCTATTGTCTTAAGGCATTCATTTTACTATTTATTTAAGAATATTTTAAAGAAGATCATGCGTGTTATCTGAGCAACAGCATTAAATTCTTCCACAGCCATTTTTAGCTTTATGCACATTTGAATGCATATATACATCTATCTTCCCGTAAAATAAAAAGATGTGTGTACCCATTTTTACAAATAGAAAGCAAAAGATCAACGGGGGAAAAAAAAAAAAAAAAAAGAAAAGAAAAGAACACTGTCCCAAACACCCCTTTTGTGTGTGTGTGTGTGTGTATGTTTTCTGTCACAATCTTGGTGTCCTGTTCCTCTATGTTATTTCTCTTCTGGTACACAGACCGGGAGAGGGAGGTGGGGGGTAGAAAATAGAAGAACCCTCCCTTCTATTTCTTGAACTTGAACAGCACCATTACAGCAAACCCTGAGCTACCATTGTATTATTGTTCTGGCAATAGCAAACAATGAAAGGTCAAAGGCAAAATTCAGGAAAAGAGGATGTGTTCTTCTGTTTTTATACCCCCCCCCAACATGTCTTTGAATGACTTTTTTTGCTACCTGGTCAGTGATGATGTAGTGCATCAATACAGAAAATTCCTTCATCTGAGGAAGCACCACAGACTAGGCATTTTCTGCTGAATAAAATCTTGCTGTAGGTTTTCACACTGACTGTTAGAGACAAACCTGAGCTGAACATACTGTTTTTGTTTCTGTGCTAGTTAGGTCTGTGAGCTGATCCAGCCGACTGCCCCGTCACGGCTCCACAAGTACTCTAGCTTTGATGTCACTAAGTCCTGAAAACCAGGAATTCTCACTAACCAAGGTGTAGGATCATGGGTACGTGGTAGCCTGAGTCGAGTCTTTTGAAGGCTCTGTGCCACGTTCTGTGGACTTTGAGTTTGAGTACACATGAATTTAGGAATTACAGTTCCTGTTTGCCCTACAGACATGTATGACCCTTGACAAAATACCTTTCTCTGTGCATCAAACCTTATCTCCAAAAAAGACAGGAATCAATTCCTATCTTCTTTCACCTCTTTGGGGCAGAGCCTTGTTCTTTTTACATGTGTAACACGTTGGTAAACAAGACTTCAATCTTAGTGGACATCTAGAAGTTCCTATCTTATCTCTGCTAATGATACAATTCTTAACACCTGTAACAGGAGCAGCTTTGGCAAATATTTAAACATGTTATAGTAGGGACCCGAAGGAAATAATCAGCACTAGACAGTGGTTTTCCTATTAAATATGCCAAGGTAAGTAAACAGATTTGAATAGAGGTGTTGGTAGCACGTAAACTCAGTGCTCTGGGCTTATACTTTTCGGGAGCTAAATTCTACTCTCAGTGCAGCCCAGACAAGTCTACAGGCTTTGTATCTTAATTAAATCTTTCTAATGATTCAGAGCAATTTTTTAACTCCCACTTTACATTTGTTCACTTGCTAACACGTACTGTATATATGTCTTCAGATCCCAGAATCACATTATGGATAAAGCATGGTTTGAAACTTTAAAACTCAATTTAACTATGATTTAAAGCGTTTATTTATTTATTTATAAATAAAACATATTGGCTGATACTTTATTGTAAATAACCAAGCCATTCAATTCAGAAGCCCTACTGAAAATAAAACAATCTTGATAACAAAGCTTATTTAGGAAGTTACAATGAAATACTGAGTGGTTTTTACTTCTACTAATGCAACTCCATCTATCTGCATGGTAATTCTCAACAGTGCTAAGTTCTATTGCCCATTTGTAAGTTGATACAGTTGCACAGTACAAACAGATGTTAAATTAGTTTATAAAAACACCTAGGAACAACTGTAGCAGCAGATTGCTTGTAAGTAATAGGCAAGATTATAAAATTCAGATTACAACAAAATGAAATAGCTTCATGTGCTGGCACAAATTAAATAATATATATACCATAGACACGGTGCAAAGTGGATCAAATTAAGATAATGCCAAAATAAATGGACTCAATATTATGTTAATATTAAAGAACTTCACTAGCACAGTGATCCTGCCAAGGAATTTTATTGTGTCTTCTATCTTTACTGGTGATGTTCCCAGCAAAGTATTAGTTCAAAGGTCTTACTAATATTCCCTAAATGCAAAAATATTTGCAGCATATTCAAAAGTAGATTTATATAACAGAAACATTGTGTATCTATTGTCACAAGTAGGAGAACAAAACCTGAATTGACTTTGTTCATGAAAAAATTTCCAAATAAGAGGCCAATTTTATTCAGTAAAGCAGAAGAATTACATTATAATAGAAATACTGACATAACCCAAACTACAACAGCACAAATGTCAGTTCTGTAAGGAGGTAGAATTCTCTGCTGCTTTGCTAATCTCTAGAGACAAGATACTACAACAAAACCAAACCAAACCAAACCAAACCAAACCAAATAAATAAAATAAAATAAAATAAAATAAATAAAATAAAATAAAATAAAATAAAATAAAATAAAATAAAATAAAATATCCTAGAAAATATACAAGAAACAGGCTGGTGGTGTTCTTTTTTTCCTTTCTAACAGACATGTTGCCAATCTAAATTAGATTAAATAAGATTTGAAATTAGTTCAGTCTCTATTAACAGCCTAGCAGGAAGAGATATGCATGGGGAAGAATGTGATTAACTAGCTGAAAGGTATTACAAATTACAAAAGAAAAATGGACCATTGGACAAGCACTGGGTGTGTTTTGTCTGAAATTAGTTTGGCTATTGTGCAAGGGAAAATACTGGAGGGGAGCAGGGCAAAATGAAGTTTATTCTTAGCGATTTTAAACTATACATAGAGTTGATTCTGAAGCAGCTTTTTAATTCTGCCTCACAGACATGTTTATTGCAGCTCCTACAAAAGGACTATCCCTGTTGATTCTATGAGTCTTCTATACATTGTGACTAGCATTACAATGACTGACGCAACACAGTAAGTGAAAAAATAAAGTTCCCTTTTTCCCTCAGTCCCCCACCTCTCTCTCCAGCAGATCAATATGCTTGAAGAAAATGTCACAGACTCCATTGAAGGTAATAGGTTTAGATCACCATTACATTTTCTATTCAATGAACTGAGTCTGTTTGGTCCATTTCTGTTGGAAAATTCACCTGTTTGAAAAGATTCATTTTCTTCAATGCAGTAGAACATAACAGCAGAGCAGTGATGCCTGCAGTATATATATATATATACCTGTGGTTCATGTGCTCTCCTTCTACTACATCAGGAGGGGGGAGTGGAGAAACAGGAAGAAAAAGAAAGAAAGCGTAGAAAGGAAGATTTAGCCAACTCTAATTAAAATATAGTCTTGAAAAGTAAAACAGACTGAGCTGCTGTGTTCCTTGTGCTGCCCTGAAGCGGTGGCATTTGTTTGGGAAGACAGGGTGTGATCTCAAGAGGCGATGATCTCAAGAGTACCAGGTTCAGGCCTGGTACTCTGAAGTCAGAATACTGAATAATTTACTTAGAATTTAAATGATGAGGACTAAATTTAAAAAAAATATATATATTTATTATTTTATTTCTGGCTACAAGCTTATTCCTCAAACGTACAGGGTAACACTCTGGAATACATATCGGTAAGGACTATCAGACCACCGTTGCGTGTGTGGAGCAATAAACAGTTCTGCACCAAGTTGTTATAATATATAAGGGAATACTGTGTGGAGAAAAAGGGCAAGAAATAGATTCTCGGATTTTTATTTTCTAAATTAAGAGAAACCGCCAAATCAGACTCTAGCCTCTTCCACAACATATTTTTCCCCCTTTTTAACCCTTTTGTGTATGTTTAGCAGCTTTTCCAAGAAAGTTTGCACTCCTGATGTGGAGACATCCATGACAGAGAATCTAGAACTCCTTGTGAAGCTTTTTCAGTCTTTCTCACTGCTAAAATGTCTGCTTTACTGCTTGAATTTGTATGACTGCCTGTACTTTTTAGGGCCTTCCCTGCTAAATGAAAATGCACTTTACTAGCTAATATTTTTCCTGTCAAGGTATGTGTAGATTGCAATGAAATTATGCCAATGTCTCTCTCTCATTTTGTCTTTTTTTTTTTTTTTTTTTTTTTTTTTTTTATGCTAAACTTATCTTCTGAATGGTTATGAACTTAGAATTATTATTTAATTTCGTTATGGTACAGGTATGCCCTTCAACTTTAGACCTTTATCATACAGACATCTGTACTAAGACAAGTCTTCAGAATATGAGATATTAGATACCTTCATAGTAATAGAGATGTAATAAAATAAACAATATAAGGTATGACTCATCTCTTTAATCTGTTTTCTAAATCAGAAAGAAATTATTTTTTTCTTGAAAATGTCTGCTTCCGTCTGTAACTGAAAGGACAGCCAAGGGCACTAACTCAGATGGACGCATATACTCTGCAGATATGGCCAAACTTTTAGATGTGTAGATGGGTAGTGACACCACCAGCAGTAGTGATCACCAGCTGCTGGTAGAAATGGTAAACATGAGTTTCCTTTAAATGTCTTTTTCTTCTTTCTGAAAAGGCAAAATTATCTCCTTTTATTCTTTTGTCAAAGTCTTTTTAATCAAGAACATGGAACTCCACAAACATATGCTTCATTGCCAAAATATTAATATTTTTTAGTGACTTTTGACAAAAAATACTTTTGTTTACAGGGCATTATTGCTTCCTCTAGAATGTTTTGTATTTTCAGTTTTTGTCAAAAGTATTTTTATATCAAAGGTTTTTCATTTTATTTTTACATTTTGGAAGGGGACAGGCTGCTTTTTAAGAGAGACACTTAAAAGTTTGTGGGAGTCTTCTTTTTAATCCCTCTTTTTAAGATACTTTTGTGAGTCCAGATCAAAGGGTCATCCAACATCCTTCCCTCTTCATATTTATCCAAGATATCTATTTCTTAAATTTAACTCATTTCACATTAAATTTTACAATTTCTTCCAGTCTTTCTTCTCCTTCGTCTTGTTTCTAACAGTGCTCGAACAATAATTTACAGCTGTATGGTGACCGAGGAGCAGTCCAGTAGCAGAAATGGGATTGGTTCTTTCATAAAAATACTGTTTGAGAATGTAAATATGCAAGAAAGATGAATTAAGATTAAATGAGCAATGCTGTTTGTTTGGGTTTGTTGGGTTTTTTGGGTTTTTGTTCTTTTTTTTTGATTTTTCCTGGGTTTTTTGGTATTCTTTAATGCAGCATCGCTGGATATAATAAAACATTGGAATGCATGTAGGAATGTGTGAATGCAGAAATATCAGGCAAAACTGAATGGTTGTTAACAATTAAAATGGATAATTCTAAAGGGTGAAACCCCCATGACCATAATTTAATGAGATCGTAGTGTAACTATTAATAGTTCTGAAAACACATGCAGTCAAATACTTTTTGTTTATGAGTTCTGTGTGACCTGTGCATTTTATTATTTTTTTCTTTTTCTTTAACTAGTAGAGGGAAGGGAAGACAAGAGAAGGGCAGGACAGGGCAGGAAAGGGAAGGGAAATTTTAAAATTTTATGGTTCAGAGAAAATAATGAAAAATGGAGAAAAAGTGCTAAGCCATTAAAGCATGAATGAAAGGAACCATTTAAAAAAAGGCATTCATTTTTGAATGAGAACTCATTACAGTGGCTTATGGTGCATGACTAAAAATGACTAGTACTGGTTAAGTTCTCTCTGTTAACAAAATAGATTACGATGACTAGAAAACAGAAGTACTTTTGATTATAACTTGCCCTCTGTGCTGGTTAGGGATCAGTAAAAGTTCAGCACCAGATGCTTTGGGCACACACATGAAATACCTGAAATCATTTAGCAGTGCAAAGAGAATTCTGATGCTAATGAGGGCTAAAAATTGGATTCGCAAGTTTACAGAGTACACCAAACTGAACAAAATTGTCAGCATAACATTTAAATTACTTTTTTGATAAGCTTGGCTATTTACAAATCATCAGACAATTACATCTTCCAAAAACTATTTAACATCAATTCACTCTGCCTTTTCAACAGTGCACTTGACTAATTCCAAATAAATTGAAAAAAATTACCTTGCAGATTGCAAGAAACTGACCAAAAACAATTGCTACAGTTTTAAATTGCTTATCGTTAAACTAACTCTGCATAATAGTTTTCATTTGCATTATCTTCCCGGTTCCAAACATTAACTATTTCACAGAAAGACAGAAATGTTTGGGTTTGAGTAGTCTGATACACTGAAAGGACTGTGTTTACCCCTGGATTATCTATCTATTTTAAGAAATGAACCATGCCATTGAATAATACAGGAATTGAAAAATTATATTTCATCTTTTCCTTTATACAATTGTTGTTACCACAATTTGTGCAATGTTAGAAATTGTCTGTAAGAAGAATAATCCTTGGAAATAAGCTTTGGATATACAGACTATGTTTTTGCCTTAAAAGGGGGACCCCAGATCTCTTAAACATGAGAAAGCCAACTGCAAGAATCGGCTGTTACCATAGGGGCAGCCAGTGTCTACAGTCTTAAATATCTACAAATGCCAGACAGTGTAAGGTTCTCTGTGTCTGTTTTTTAGCAGATTGTCCACTGGCCAAAAGACTCACAGAGAAAACTTGCGGGGTTAAGGGGTGAGATTGAAGGCACGAGTTAAAATATTCCAGAGGCAGGTTCCTACATCTCGGTGTCTTTCATGCCAGTGAAGAAGTCATTGATGACCTCAGTTCAGTTGCCCACAAGTGAGTGTCTGGCATTGCTAGAAGCACCCCAGTTACCAAGGGCTGACCAAGTAGTCTGACAGATGATCTGACAGACGATCTGTAACTGCCGTGATAGCTACAACACAAGAACTGTGATTTGCTGGACTGGCAGCTGCGAACAAACAGAACACCCCTTCATGTCTGAAGGGGTAAAAACATCTGCCTGTGCACAGCTGAATCAAGCCCATCAGAGTCAGTGAATGTTGGAAAGTTCTTCTGCTTGCTAAGTATATATGATACTTAAACTGAATAGTTCCCGTGGGCATGATTTATATGGCTAAACATGGATATCTGTTGTCATTTTAGACACCCCAGTGGATCTTGTCTTGGTTCTAGCTGGCTTCCTAGAAGGTTATAGATCTTCTGCATCATGTTTGTCAGCATCATATGCTTGTCTTCCTGCCATTTAAGGGTCTTGGAAGAACAGCCATCCTAATAATTCAGCATTGTAAATGGTATTCAGACTTTGCACTTGCTGCAATTGAACAGTTGCTTCAGCTTAGCTTTACGTTAAAGGAATAATTTAGACTAAGTAAAGATGTATTAACAGTCTGTACTTTAAATTACAAAAAGAAAAAAAAAAAATTCCACTGCAGACATTTTCAGTTTTAGTGCAAATGTAATTAGTTTGATTTACTATAGCTATAGGCCACCAGCTCCACCTAAGCTTCCAATGAATTACTAAAAAGGAGAGGCATAGAGCCAGAGGCAGATGGGGGAGTAAAGAAATATGTGGGACCAGCTCTGACACCCGTACTCAAATACAGCAGTACGCTTGGGTAAGAATTTAATAAAAAGGACTCAATGGGGTTTGGGTCTTGCATTTCTTTTTTCTCCTTATTGAGTGCTTAAAAATCCTTAAGACTCTTCAAAAAACCTGTGCTTTGTTCCAGACGTAGTACAGGATTCTTCCAGAATAATGCTCAGTGTTGTTAAAAATAACAGAATTCTTGTGCTTTGGAGGAAAAAAAGAGGGAACACAGAAGTGCACCACCAGAAATGCTACTAACCAGCAAATGTTAATATAAAAACATGTCATTATAACCCTTCACATTCTCCCTTTTTGAATAGGAACAATGCTGATCCAGCTTATGGTCTTGCAGTCCTTACCACGTAAAATATCCCTATTTCACAGACCAAAAGGGCAGAAGGCAGTATTTCAGAAGCCTTTTCAGGTTTTCTTCCTCTTATTTAGCCTTAATTAAATCTTTTCTCCCACTGCAGGACAGCAATAGTTATCTCATAGTTAACCAGTAATGAATAACTGCTACTGGTTAATGAGTTAATCATTACCTCAACTGAAGCCAATGGGATCCTGGGGTTTCCTAAAGCAGGCCTCCTTCCTATTTGCATGCTGCAGGGTAACATCCCTCTCAATTTGGCCCAGAGACTTCACTTGCTGCCTACCTTATCAGCTGCATAAATGCCTCTGTGGTAGCATGGGGTATTTGATAAGACTGTGTGTCACATAGCACTCAAACTCCATAATCATCTCTGAGCCACAGGAGCTTAAAAACGGAGTGTGAAGTCATCTTTCAAGTTTGAATGCACAAGTAAGCAAAGACAGTAATTAAACTTCAATTGGTATTTTATTTTTAATTCAGCTGCAAAGAGCAGAATCTCGCCTTCAAATTTAATTAACAGCCTCCCCTCAGCCCCCTCCCACATACACAGCCAGCCATCTATCAACAGGGAGCTAAATTCTCCTTTCTCGCAACCCTACTGAAATCACGGTGGAGAATTTGGTCCAGCAGTTCACAGAGCGCTGATGAGAGTCCTGTCATAAAAGGAAGCACATAACTTTAAGCTGAGATTCCCTCCTATTGTTAAAAAATAACAGAGGATTTTTATTTTTTTTTTTTTTCTTATTAGGGATCTGTGTGCTTAGGAATCTTTCTAAACCACTGATTTTGGTATTCATTCTGTCTGTGCTTAAAACATTGCAAAGCAAAACAACAACAAAAAAAGAAAAAGCCTTTTAGATCTTACTATTCAAAGGTGATGTATCTGCATTTTTTCTCCTTGAGGATGGCCTAGAATATTACAGGCAGATTCTTATGGACAAGTTTGCCAAGTACATGTCAGAAATGATTAGTGGGAAAGAATGGAAAACTTCCTCTATTGATATCACGGATGGGTCTGAGAAAGGGGAATGCAGCAAAGCTGAAAAAAATATTCCTCTTTAAGTCAGGAGCTATGGATCTTCCTTTGGCCCACCTCCTTTTCTGTGTGGAGTTCAAATTTGTTCTTTAAGCTTTTGAAGACTTCTAAAAAAGATGAGTTTAAGACTTTTTGCCAAACCTGGACTGAGCAGAGTCTGCAGGAGTGTTCTCAACTTAAATGGTGCTGGAGCAGGGGGAAAATGGTTATCAATGGGAAGGCACTGATATGACATGTCTCAGTCACTTGCTTTCTGTTCTGCTCTTCCTTCTGGAGGGTTGCCACATGGCACTTACGGATTGACTCTTGTGGTGCAAACGGCTAACCAGCCCCCCATATTATCTTTTTTCCCCTCCAAAACTCAGAATTAATGTTCACTGTGCTCCCTTCTTTAACTCACTATTGAGGAGATACCGGGAAGTTTCTGTGCTTCACAGAGCAGCTGAATGTTGGCAGAGTATATGTCCATAGGATTGCCCAAGGAGAAAGCACTGCCTAACATTTAAATTAATTAGTTTAAATTATCCATGTTTGAAAGATCAGCTGTGCAGCCATATTCAGAACAGACATATATTTAAGCTGTATAAGTCTCCAAATAAGTGCTTATTGGGATTCTGGTGAAGAACTGGTTATGTCTGGACTATTGCAAGTCCAAGCTCTCTCTTGCCTGCAAAATGTTATGCAAGCAAACACAAAAAGCTTGAGGAAGGTATGGTCTTTACAGGAAATTATAGGGCAGCTGTTTATTGCAAGGTTTCAGGTACCATCTTCCTGAATTTTTATAACTATCCGCTGTCAGAAGCAAGCTGCTAAAATGAACAGGCCTGTGGTCTGGTCCACTCTGTTAATCCTTACTTTTGGATATACCAATTACAGCGAGTTCAGGCTAGCAGCAAAATTAATTAGAGGAAGAAAGCTATTAACTTGTGCTGCAAAATGAGGTGAGTTAAGCTCCCTCTCACATACACCCACAAATAGGTACAGCTTTGCTAATTGATTACTGAGGAAGGTACCTGATATTGTTACCTATATATGCAGTGTATGTTTTTAACTTCAGGGAGGGACTGAATCACTTTTTTGTTTCCTGAAGGCACTACTACAACTAATATTAAAACTGAGAGAACTGAATTCTGCAACAACGTGGAGCAGGACTGTTGGACTAAACCCTCCAATACATTGGGCACATATAAATCCCAGGAAGCGAACCTAACAATCTACAAGCTGAGCCTAGCTGAAATTGCAGGTGTTGCCCTGACTCTAGTGTATTTTCCAACTATTTAACTTTTATCAAGCATGGAGGCTCAGGATGGCTTGCTTTGGAAAGTTCTGCACTTTCCTCCTGTTAAGAGATCTGTTATGTTACAGGCTGCCCAAATCTGCAGAAGCCATGAGAGAGCCCTCCAAGATGGAAGAAGCATTTTTTGGTTGGGTAATTTTTGGGGGTTTTGGTTTGTTTTTTTTGTTTGTGTTTTTGTGGGTTTTTTTGGTTTGTTTGTTTGTTTGTTTGTTTGTTTTTTCATAAAACAGGCTGTTACCTTGAAACCTCACCCAGTGATAGACCTGCTCACTGCCTAAAACATTGAGTAAAGATTAAATGGGAAGGGTCCCCAATATTTTCTTTTAATGGATGAGGTCCATTAGGAATCAATCTCCGGAACAAGACTGATCAGATTGGATCCCAGCAGTAATTACTATCTAACTTATTGTATTGGTATCCTATGTAATCAATAAAGCGCAGGCATTTTAAAAAGCATATGCTAGTGTAGGTTATTTGAGATATCTCCAACAGCACCTCAAGAAAAGCACATGCATTAATGCAAGTGCAGTTTTCTGGGTTTATGTATCAGTGATTTCTGATTTGTACAGCTTTCTGAATTTAGAATTGTTGTTTCAAACAACAAGGAGATACTAGTAGAAGGTATAAGAATAGTTATTATAAAAAGTATTCAATATACGAAAATCTATTAAATTGTCATGACATTATGAGAGGTTATAAGGGATACCAATAAAGCCATGCATGCAATATTCTCAGAAGTATGCCATCAAATAATCAAAGGTCTAATCAATGTCAGACTCTATTCATGTTAAATGTGGTCTTATGCTGCCCTTCTTTTTATAATTTTTATTTGTACTATTATGTTCTGAACATAAGCTTGAGAAGTTCATAAACATGTTTATATGACTGTATTAAGACAATTTCTTTCCTGTCAAGGTCTGTAGCTAACATGGTGACACTCAACAGAATCTTATTTAACTGGCATTAGGTAAATATAAATAGCCTTCTAATAATTATAATATGTTGAATAGCAAGAGAAGCATATTAGAAGTGAAACAATATTACCAGCCTAATTGAGTAGTGGAAGTAAGTTAACAGTCCAATAATGCAATATAAATTAAAATGCCATGAAATCATGATAATATAATAAGGGTCTAAATAAGATTCAGTGACAGTAATATTTCAGACAAAAAGCTTCTTTAAGATAGTTCTGTCTAAAATTACACATACAAAACTGCATTAAAGGAACATTATTAAGGTTGCAAAGTCAAGCACTCAAAACAAGTTAGGGAATGCTCGAATTAAGTTTGCCCGCGCAACATTAATTTGGCACCCTTGTGTGGGGGCATTATGGCACAGTCTTTAATTACACGATCACATGCTATTTTTTCCACAGGATGCCTGCCACCTTCAGCTAATTAAGGTTCACAGGAAAACTTAATTTTCACATTCTCTAATTTCTGCAGGCTTGACTTTGCAACCTTAATGATGTTATTTTAACATAGAGTTTTGTTTTCGTATCTTTGTGTGAGAGAGAAAGAAAGACAGAGCTGGAAGGGTGAAGGGGCAGGTGTGCGCGTATCTCCCTAAGTTAAGAAAACAAACATTTTAAAGGTGACAGACATCATATGGTCTCATACGGACAGCCAATAGGTCTTCAGCAAAGATGTAAATATAAAATTAGGCTCAGAAGTTAAGCTCCTTTTCATCAAAGTAGCGCTACTGAGGAAAATAAGCAAGGGGTAGCAAAAATGGGCTGTGATCTGCATTTGGATAAGAAGTGGAGGATGCATCTTTTCCATGACCTTCCATTAGTATTTACTGGCTGCTAGAAATGGTTGAAGTCCATATTCTTGGGTTCATTCTTAGGTTTTAGGAAAAAATATGAACTGGACTGTTGTAAGGCCTTCACCCTGGTCTAGTCCAGCCTCTTTTCTCTGAGGGCGTGTGTGTTCTTCACATATATTCTCATGACAGTATTTACATGCTGTAAACAAGACTATGCTTGATCTCCTTACAGATAAGTTTAACAGTCTGAGTCCTTGGAGTAACCATACTCCATTTTCTCCACCTTACATTTCTTATGTCTCTATCTTCTTGGATTTTAACATCTCTGCTAAAAATCTCAAAGAGCAACAAGGTAGAACATTCCAGCACCAGCATCACACCTGGTGGTTACAGCATCCTCCTGACTGCATGCTTAGGAATCACAAAAACTTTCACACCATTACAGCTTTATTAGGAGCTTGTGTTTAAGCTGTTGAGGCTGGATTTCCCCCCTTCTGCAAATATGCCCTTGTTTGATCTTCACAATTTATTTATATAACTATAATTGTTGGTTTGTTTCTATGTCATGTGCATGTGCATGTGCATGTCATATATATTTGGCATTTTGTACAACATATATATATATATACTGTACATATATATATGTACAACATACATATATATATATACTGAAAGTATACACACACATAGAAGTATGTGGACAAACCTTACATTTGATCACCTTAAAATAGATCTCATTTGAATGCACATGGATGATATGATAAGAAGGTTTTTGGGATTCAAGTATGTCCAGCAGCCTCTCTGGATTAAATTACTGACAAAGGTAAGCAGAATGAAATTACCCTGGTGAAGTTTATGGTGTCTGTGTACTTCAAGGTGTGCCTGACGGTGACTGAATGCACGGTAGAGATGGGTGATGTTAGGCTGTGCTGTGTCCCTGTTAGGGAACATTCTTCCAGCTCACCGTGCAGCCTGAAAATGCACTTGATTCTGCACGATCCCAGAGTCACCTTTTCAGTCTTTCACCATCTCTACTTGGACAGTTTGGGAATAGCTCTGGTGAAGCTGCACTTTTTCAGCCGGTATAAGGTCTAGGAATACCTTGTAGTCACATAGATATTTGGAGCATAAACTATCTTGAAATCAACAAACTCCAGAACTAACTACAACAGTGCTTACAGCAGCTCAAACATAAATGTGAACTACTTTTCCTTACATGCATTCAGACACAAAGTGAACTTGAGAGCTTCCACTGTTTTGGCACTGGGATACTCACTCAGCTTGAGGTATCTCAGCTAATATCTCTTATATGTCTGCAAAAAGCATCAGTCATTTCACAGACTTCAGCAGCTAGAGAAGCCTGATTAGAGCATTTGGGGAAATGGGAACTGGAAAACAACCATGAGATATTCAGGCATCCTCCAGTTGCCTGAAGATGGGTGGGAATGTTTAGGGAAACAATCTTTAGCATCTTTTAGGACTACAGCATGGATCATGTTGTGGTGTTATACAGTGGCTGTTTACTCAGCTAAAAACAGGGTAAATAAAGAAATAAACCTTATTGCTTCTTCCTCCCCTCAGCCCCATTTTTTTCCCCTTTCCTTTCCTTTCCTTTCCTTTCCTTTCCTTTCCTTTCCTTTCCTTTCCTTTCCTTTCCTTTCCTTTCCTTTCCTTTCCTTTCCTTTCCTTTCCTTTCCTTTCCTTTCCTTTCCTTTCCTTTCCTTTCCTTTCCTTTCCTTTCCTTTCCTTTCCTTTCCTTTCCTTTCCTTTCCTTTCCTTTCCTTTCCTTTCCTTTCCTTTCCTTTCCTTTCCTTTCCTTTCCTTTCCTTTCCTTTCCTTTCCTTTCCTTTCCTTTCCTTTCCTTTCCTTTCCTTTCCTTTCCTTTCTTTTTTTTTTTCTTTTTTTTTTCTTTTTTTTTCCTTTTTTTTTTTTTCTGTAATGCTGTGCCTCATTATTTTGGGTGGAAACTCAAAACTGTTCCTCCAGCTCTTTCCTAACCACTGAGATAAGAATACCTGTGGTCAGGTTAAGGTCTTGTTAACTTGTCATGTGTGTGTCTGTGCAGGCATTTCACAGAGAAAGAAACCCTTCTGTTTTCCTTGCACATGTATTAGTGAAAAGAATGACAGTTATTGCAGGAGCTGTTGCATTTTCTTTTTAACTGAATCAAATTGGTGACAGAATCAACATTTTCTAGACTCTGATTTGTTTCAGATATCCTTTTGTTTTTTCCCCTTGTTTATTTTTTAAACAGATGATGAATGCTTGCTCCTGCTGTAGCAAGGTTCATGCTGTAGCAAGGTACAGCTGGAGGACCTGACCTGTGGCCTTCCTCCAACAACAACTTTCTCTCCTCATCTGGAAATACCTATTTCTTTTGGGATGATAAATGCAGTTGTATACACCACATTTCCCACCTTTTTTTTTTTTTTTTTCTTCCTCAAATGGAACATTCTAAACAGTGCATTATAAATAGCTGCATGCTGCTGATCTTCTCTATGCAGAAGTGTGGTGGGGACGCTCTAGCTTTTATTTGGCCTAGGACAACTAGAGTAGGTTTTCAGACTGTGTTTTCAAATTGATAAAAAACAGTGTATTAATCTTTGCTGGCACTGCCTCCATCTCTCTTCTCTCACTCCTTTCTCACAGCTTTCTTATTTATTTATTTATTTATTCTTTCCTGGGATCTGGTTGGTAGTTTCCCAGCTGTGGGGAATGGAAGGCTTGCAAACCAATGTGTGGGAAGTCTTGCAAGCTGACTTCTCTGTTGAGCTACAACAAAGTCTCTCCTATAGCTGACTCCTTTTGACTTCAAAGGTACTCAGTCAGGCCCATAGTGTTAGAGGACTCCAATTATAACTAATTACAGCAACACGTTTTTTCTTAACGTGAATATCTGCCTTTCAGCCAAAGGACTGTGAAAAGGATTTCATAAAGGCCACTCAATAGCTGTTATTAGGTTGCATAATTAATTTCTCTAATTTCAAAAATGCTTTCAAAAAATAATATTACATATACTAAAGCAAAATAGCAGTAACAATTAATATTTGGCCTTTATATCTAGATTTTAATTCTGGTCATGAAGGAATTCTTACACGCCAGAAGCTCTCTTAGCTCCCATGAGGAAAAACAGGATACCAGATGTAATGCAGTGTGATACATGTTTTGAAAAAAATACGTGGTATCCAATGTCACCTCTTTTCCTTAAAATTAACAAAAAAAAAAATTCCCTTTGGTGCCAGTAGACCCAGCTGTATTCAGATACAAACCAGCACTAAAAAATATGCTTCCTGTGTTTGAGCCAGATCCTGGTTTGCAGTATGTACATGTGGTGCTTTGCAGGCAGAGTGAAAGTAACTCAATTCAGCCTAAAGCTGAACAGGAAAACATAATAAACACTAGCCTCACCAAGCTGATGTATATCTCTCTGGCCAAACCTTACTCCCCCTCATAAGGAGAACAGGCAAGACAGTAGTCAACTGTGTTCAAGCAACCTCTGGCAAGTGCTGTGACTCAGAGAGCTCTGCCACGGAACCTAAAGAGAGTTCTCACCAGGCTTCAGTTTGTTCTGGAAATGTCTGAATCTCTGCTGCTTATCAATGCAAGGAGAATCGCCAGAAAGTGTATTTCTCCTTTTATTTTTTCCTACTGACCTTCTTGCAAGATTTAAAGTTTAAGGTTTGCCTTGCTCCAGAAGATTGGTTTGCAGTCTTATAGCTACAAAGTCATACTTGTGTAAGAGCATATTTGATCCAAAGACCTTATATTCCCTCACCAATTTCATGAGCCATTGCATTTCCCCATCTGTAGTGATTTAAAAAAATACATTATATTACAGGATATGCAAAACATTAGCTATGAAAATGGTTGAATCTGAGGTTTTATGGTTTATCACAGAAAAAAGTCACATCAGCTAACCTAATATGCAAGATGTCCATTTATGGAAATTACTGTTAAGCCTCCATGCAGCTATACCTAATTATTATTTTTTTAATTATTTATGAGGTTCTTTTTCCAGCTCTTATACCACCTACTTAACACCTGAGGCTTTTTGCACCAACAAAATGAACTGCCTTAGCACCTGAAAGAAATTATGATTGCTAATGTACTCCTGTTCTGTATGTGTTAATATACTCTTCTACAAGAATGATGATCCAGGTACTGAATGAAATTCAGAAGCCAAGAGCAGAAATTCCCTGGCACATCATTTTCTGGGCACAAAATAAAGGGAGAGATGTAAGAAGAGTTTCAACATGGTTTGGTTTTGCTTTTATTTTTCTGTGGGACCAAATTGGACAATTCTAATGAGGACTCATCATCTTGGCAAGTGGAGTTCAAATAGAAAATATGAGCAGGAAAATGACAGGGAAAAATTTTACCCAGATGTGTCTCTTATTCTACATGACACTGTAAAGACAAAGTTCTGGCTCCTATGTTATTGTAGATTGACACTAGCTAAAGTTGCTAGTGCACAGAAAAGAGAAAGGTGCGGTCTTTTGAGGTATGTTTTTTAGTACATTGGGATTACCTCAATAGTTTTTATGCCCATGAAATTCTAGTTACAAGGCCAACTTCCTTCTGAGGTCATGTGATTTCTTTGGTGTTTAAATATACATTAAGACAGTTCTTGAAAAAATCTCCTTGCATTATGTGGGAGAAAAGAATGAATAGCCTTGCTATGAAGAAAGAGGTGAGACTAGACCTTAAGGTTAACAAATCTAAGGAGTATGTATGATCTTTAGACATATATTTATGTTAGCCCATTAATGCAGTCTGTATTTTAGTGAAGGGTCTATGCTTAAGCTGCTAATAATAACCATTGCCTTAGAAATGGCCGACTAACTGAACTTGTAGATTAATTTATTTTAGATCCAGACACCACGCACTATCACCAGCCAAGACTATGGTCTTCACTACAATGGAATTTTTTCAGAAATGTTCTACTTTGTAAAGAACTCAGTGCAAGATGCTTTTCTTTGCCCTTCTACAATAAGAAAAGAGAGCACCTGGAAATTATCCAGCCATCTAAAGAAAGTTTCAGGACTTTGTTGCTTCAGCCAAGAAGAAGAAAAAAGGAAAAGCTGAGCAGAGAACACTTTTTAGTCTGCTGGTGAGACCAACTATTAGTCTTTAGACCAATTTATATATAAGCAGTATTTTTGCTGATTTTGCTAATTTCTCAATTATATATTATAAGAAAACTAGGTTCACAAATTTTGCCAGATAAACACTTTAAGTGAGAAAGAGGTATGATGGATAAGATAGTAAATAACAAAATTTTGGTATACCAAGTTCCTTGATGGAGTAAGGAAGCTCCCTGCTTGACAGATATGGAACAGAGCTGAAACAAGAACTTTTTGTATCTGTGAAGTGCAAAAACATCATTGCTGTGCTGGAATAATTCTCAGGAAGTTGTGGTCTCTGAAGAAGGGATGGGCTGATCTGAAAAACTAATGCCAGTGTGTTCTGTTCTTCCCAAAGGATCAAAACACAGGGATCCAGACAGGTCAACAAGTGCTTGAGTTAGCTCCTATGAAATAGTATGTGCCTAATATTGCAGATGCCGTGAATTTCAAGGAGGCCTTTACTCAGCCTTGCTGAGTTGAAATGCAAGACTGATAGGCCAGCAATCCCATTTGAGGTTTATGCACAGCAGGTCTAGGTTTTTGTCTTGAAATCAGACATTTTGATTACATTCAGTCAGTTTCAGACAGCTGTCTTTGCAGGAGAACATGCTCTCAATATTAGAGTTAAAAACCCTATAGAGTGAGGCCATTATCTTGCAATATACTGATGTGGGTAGAGTGGGGTTCTCATGACAAAGATATCATTCCTGAAGTAGTGTAGCATATAAATGACCATGAATCAGAATTTTCATTCATTGTATTCATATCTGGTTTTGTGTTGAATCAAACAGTCAAACTATTAAAATGCTTTGTAACATTTTTCCATGACTGGAAAAGCAGAAACATAACACCCATTTTCAAAAAGAGAAAAAAGGAAGACCTGGGGAACTACAGGCCAATCAGTATCACCTCAGTACCCCACAAGATCATGGAGCAGATCTTCCTAAAAACTCTACTAAGGCACATGGAAAATAAGGCGGTGATTGGTGACAGTCAACATGGCTTCACCAAGGGCAAGTCATGCCTGACAAATTTGGTGGCCTTCTATGACAGCGTTACAGCGTTGGTAGATAAGGGGAGAGCAACAAATGTCATTTACCTGGACTTATGCAAAGCATTTGTCACTGTCCCGCACAACATCGTAGTCTCTAAATTGGAAAGACATAGATTTGATGGGTGGACCGCCTGGTGGATAAGAAATTGGCTGGATGGCCACACTCAAAGGGTTGTGGTCAATGGCTCAATGTCCAAATGGAAACCAGCGACGCGTGGCGTTCCTCAGGGGTCAGTACTGGGACTGATGCTGTTTAACATCTTTCTTGGCGACATGGACAATGGGATTGAGTGCGACTTGAGAGCAAGTTTGCTGATGACACCAAGCTGTGTGGTGCAGTTGACACACCAGAGGGAAGGGATGCAATCCATATGGAAGCTGGACAGGCTCAAGAGGTGGGCCCATGCAAACATCATGAAGTTCAACCAGGCCAAGTGCCAGGTCCTGAACTCCTGAACCTGGGTTGGGGCAGGGAGTGGGAAAATTGGGAGGGGAATGGATATAAAGCAGCCCTGAGGAGAAGGACTTGGGGGTATTAGCACATGAGAAGCCCAACATGAGCCAGCAATGTGCACTTGCAGCCCAGAAAGCCAACCGCATCCTGGGCTACATGAAAAGAAGCAGTAAAGGAACAGCCTAGGAGATTCCTGGAGTGTGTTGGGGATAACCTCCTGACACAGCTGGTGAGGGAGACAACTAGGGAAGGAGCCCTGCTGGATCTGCTGTTTGTAAACAGAGAAGGACTTGTTGGGGATGTGATGGTTGGAGGCCATCTTGGGCATAGCGATCATGAAATGATAGAGTTTTCAGTTCTCAGAGAAGCAAGGAGAGGGGCCAGCAGAACTGCCACCATGGACCTATGGAGGGCAGACTTTGGTCTTTTCAGGAGCCTGCTTGACAGAGTCCCGTGGGAGGCAGTCCTGAAGGGCAAAGGTGTCCAGAAAGGCTGGGCATCGTTTAAGAAGGAAGTCTTAAAGGCACAGGAGCAGGCTCTCACCATGTGCCGAAAAATGAGACATTGGGGGAAAAGACCAACCTCGCTGAACAAAGTGGTATGGTTACAACTCCAGGAAAAAAGGAGAGTTTATGGCCTTTGGAAGAAGAGGCAGGCCACACAGGAAGGCTACAAAGATGTTGCAAGGCTATGTAGGGAGAAAATTAGTAGGACCAAAGCGCAATTAAAACTTAACCAGGCTTTGGATATTAAGAATAATAAAAAGAGTGTCTATAAATATATTAGTAACAAAAAGAGGACTTGGGAAAAATCTCCATCCTTCACCAGATGAAGGTGGTAACAAGTGACAAAGGATGAGGAGAAGGCTGAGGTACTTAATGCCTTCTTTTCTTCAGTCTTTATTAGTAGAGTCGGTTGTTCCCTGAGTATCCAGCCCCCTGAGCTAGTAGGTAGGGACAGGAAGCAGAATGAAGACACCATAATCCAAAGGGAGATGGTGAGGGACTTGCTACAGCACTTAGACATACACAGGTTTATGGGGCCAGATGGGATCAACACAAGGATACTGAGGGAGCTGGCGGAAGTGCACACTGAGCCACTTTCCATCAAGGACCAGCAGTCCTTGCAAACTGGGGAGGTCCCAGTTGACTGGCGTCTAGCAGATGTGACACCCATTCGCGAGAAGGGACAGAAGGATGATCCAGGGACCTATAGACCTGTCAGTCTGACCTTGGTGCCTGGAAAGGTCATGCAACATTAGTATTGGGACCAGTTCTGTTTAATATCTTTATCGACGGTCTGGACAAGGGGATTGAGTGCACCCTTAGGAAGTTTGCAGATGACACCAAGTCAGGTGGGACTGTTGACCTGCTTGAGGGTAGAAAGTCATTGCAGAGGGATCTGGACAGGCTGGATCAATGGGCTGAGGCCAATGGTATGAGGTTCAACACAGCCAAGTGATGGGTTCTGCACTTGGGTCACAACCACCCCATGCAGCATTACAAGCTTGGGGAGGAGAGGCTGGAAAGCTGCCTGGCAGAAAAGGATCTGGGGGTATTGGTCAACTGCCAGCTGAATATGAGCCAGCAGTGTGCCCAGGTGGCCACAAAGGCCAACAACTTCCTGGCCTGTATCAGGAACAGTGTGGTCAGTAGGACTAGGGAAGTGATCGTCCTCCTCTACTCGGCACTGGTGAGGCCCCACCTCGAGTACTGTGTCCAGTTTAGAGCCCCTCACTACAAGAGACACATGAAATGAATCACTTTATCTTTGTTTAGAGAAACAGGGAAATTCAAATCAGCATGACCCAAAGACTTGTCTATGAACATTTTTTATTATTATATTCCTTAAATAACTCTTATTAATACAAAAATATTTTGCTAGAGAAATTCCATCAAGTTTAACTTCAGAAACACTTTTTTATATTTTTAGGTATTGTGATTATTCTTATCTATATTTTTCATTCTCATTTATGGTTAAGTAAAATAAAAATACTATTATTCATATGAAACTTTGACCTTTTTCTTTTCTATGTAACCCAAATCTGCATTGACTTACTTAAATGATATTGCATATCTCTAATTAAATTGGTGCAGAATGAATAAACAGGATGAAGGACTGAATTTTATTGTGAAAAGACCATACCATGGCACCTAGTGTCAAATCCCCTGCAATAATACACGCAATAGAGATGTTCACCCACTGTCAATCACAAATAGGAATCTGTTGCCTCTCCAAGATTTTCTAAGAAATGTATGTATTTTTAAATAGGGATGAAAAATAATATTTTCTCTCTTCTAATGCAGTTATATTTCAAAGCTGAACATTATGGTATAATGAACAATGCAAAGGATAATGACCAAGAAATCTGATCTTTTCTGCTTCTGAACACTGGACGCAGCAGCCCGCTCCTTTCAAGTCAAATTACTTTTTCACTCTTTGCTGCTGCTTTTATCTATTTTTTTATGTGTATTTTTGTTATTATTTTTCCTTCCCCAAAATTTTCTTTAGTCAAAGCTGAAGTGTTATGTTTATTTTCTTTGTTCGACTTCAAGAAACATAAGATTTTATTTAAAGGTAGAAGTAAACTGTTTCCCCCCATAAAATCTTAATAGCATAAATGTAATTCTAATTCATCTTGTGGTCCAAAATTCCTGCAATAAGTAGAGACTCAGCCTAAATGCACAATATCCAACCTCTGAAATTTCACAAGATATTACAGTACTTAGATACCATGGGTATGTCTCTCTAGAATGGGCCCTTAAAACAGCTTCCTAACCTATATAATAATACCAATAATAAAGCTTTCAGTAGATATCAACCTCCTGCTAAGTGCACTCTCTCTGTTTGAAAATCTTGCTAATTTAAGACCATTAAAATAGATTCTCTTAAAGACTCCATTCTGTCAAACACCAAAAGTGGAGATATATATAGAGAAAGGGATTTAATTATCACTGTTCTATATCTTGAAGTGCGAGTTTTTTTCTGAGTAATAATTGCCTAAGTTTGTCTTCAAAAGGCATTTTAATAGTGCTAATACTAGTAAATATTGCTCATTTTCGTACTGATGTGCTGTTTTAATAGTTCCCACGGTTTCTAAAAGTCATTTCTTATTGTTTTACTGTAGAAAGAATCTTACTTTAATTATGTCATAATTGTTTGTAAGCCATAGAATCTTAATTAATGCCAATGGCTTAAAGGCACACGCTGAGAGCAGACTTTATGTTTATGTTTGTTTTCCAGGCTCTTCCTTCTGTAACAAAAGACCCAGCATGAGTTCCTACAAGCTGACTATCTCCCCTGGTCCTTTCTTTTTATTGCTGGTTTTTATATTAATATTTTGTAGTCTTCTCCCTCTTCCTGCTTCCATGCTTCTGTCATATATTTTTGTAGGTTCTTGTTCTCTTTTCAACCTCGTTTCAATAGGTGATTATCAGCAGATTTCTAGACACAGAATCAATACCTGCTTCAAAACTAGAAGTAGGTAAGAACTACAATAAAACTGTAGAGTCTGAAATTATGTTTCCCTAAATATCTGTTTTTCCATGCTGGGAAAGCTTAGCCACTTGAATCAAGCTTCCATTAAAAAAATAGATAAATAGATGAAAACTAAATAACTTTTGGTTTTGTAGTATATCTAGTATTGGAAGACCTCAAGGAATCCTTATTATTAATACAAATATTCTGGTCTTGGCTTTAACATATGAGTAAAAATATGAAAAGATATTGCAGAGAAAAAAGGTTCCAAAGTTTTTGCTGGAAGATAAATAGTCCTACATTTCCAGCTGAATCAAAGGTAAAGAGACAGACAACGGCTATAGCAGATTCCCCCCTGGATTTACTTACAAATTATTTTCATCATAGTAGTAGCTCAAAGTCTTAAATCCAGAGTCTCATGTTCTAAGTGCTGCTTAAACACAGAAATTATTCTGTTAGAACACAAAGCTGAGAAATGCAACATTACCATTTTACAGGACACAATGAAATGATACATAAGGAGATTAAAGAACTAAATTTCAATGGCATTCATCCATGCAAGTAAAAATAACTCTTATTCCTGTTTGGGTTTTATTTGTTTGTTTGGTTGGTTGGTTGGTTTTTTTTTCTTTTAAATACCTCAGCAAGTTACATACCTGAGTGGCCTGTGTGTCATTATTCTCCATCCCAATCTCCAGCCGTATCTAAATAAATATCAACTAGTATAATGTCGGACAAAATTCACATGACATTTGCTAGCTGTTTTTTGGGTTTTGATTTTATTGTTGTTGGCTTTGAGTTCATTTTCCTGGAGTTTATTTCTAAATTTTAACTTAAAAATAGCGTGCTGGCACTTTTTCTTTCTTCATGGGAATGCATTTCAGCAAAATTTTACAATAAATAAAATTGTCTTTGTTCTTTTTTAATGCAATAAGAAATGTCGTATTTAATTAAATGGCATAAGACACAAGATTTTTTTTTTTTTCCTCAGAGATGATTTATTAGGTACAGTATAAAAGTTATTTCCTCTTGAAGTTTCCAAATCATGAGTCATACAGTACATTGTTTGAAAGCAGTTTGTGTCAAAATTAGTGAGAAACCTACGTTTAGTGCTAAGGCAGTATGATATATATTGCCCCTTGCTTTGAAGAACCTGATAACCACATTGATCATCCCTGGTCAAACTTGGCCATCTTTGTGTAGTGTGTAGATAAAATGGATATCCCACATTGCACCTAGCTGAATCTTCCACTTTTCACATTTCCAATTCTGATTAGACTAAGATTTTACAGCAGGATTAGGAATTAATACAGTTCTGCCATATCCCAGCACAGTGATTAAGCTGCAAATGTAACTTTTTTAGGCGCTAAAGAGGGACTCTCTAGTTTTATATATTTTGGTGTCTATAGATGGAAAGGGATGGCTGTTATTAGACCTTGAGCAATTTAGGCTGGGAAGAGTCCTCAAAATAACAACACATTATGTTTCATCCATTTACCCATTTACTTATATTTGTATTTCACATGTGTGCAAATATATAACCACTCCTGATTGGAAAGGGAGAATGCACTGTGTTTGCACTGCACTACTGTTGTAGATGCTCCGTTAACTAATGCATTTCAAAATGCTTTATCATTGGTAACTAATACATTAATATCCTACACTGATAAGCACTGTGACTTACAGTCTAAGGAGGCCTGAGTTTTCCCTCGTGATGGAATAAAAGAAAGTTGTTGATAGGAGTGATTTCTCAAGAAATTTACAAAAATTTGAAAATGACAATTATTTTCCAATGAACAGGAGAATTCCTCTTCTCTGAAGAAGCAGGGAGAAATACAGAAATTGGAAAAAAACCTGTAAAGGGAAAGTCTTAAAATTTGTATAAAAAATCCCTTAAAAAAAAAAAAATATTGAAATGTGTCTCAATGCACAATTAGAAAAATAATAATCCAACATGAAAAGCCACTTCAGAAGAAAATGAAAGTATATTCCATTGTGACTATGTCAAAATGTGATTCCTGATACCGGAAAAATCTGAACTGACAGGTTAAATTTAAGAAAATTAGTGTTGGTAGAAGTTAAAAAAGAGCTAAAACAGCTTCACGACTCGCAATAGGCAGTTGGTACTAAGTAGGTTCAAGCCTTTATCATACGGCCTATGCATGGAGCAGAAGCAGTGTCTGCCTCATGATTTTTATCACGCTTCTTGCCCCTAGGTGACCACAAATGTCTAGTTTAGACTAGTAATTGAAAATACCAATGATCTATAAAATACGCAAGTTTCTGCTGCCTAAAATCTTATTTCATAGCAAGATAGACATATAACAAAACAGGTGTGGCAGGAGGAAGAGGAAATACTCTGAAAACAGCCAGGCTTTGAACTCTGCAATGCATATGATGTCGCTTAGAATCGACATAAATTCCACCACTTTATGATCCGTCACCCAACAAACTTGTAGGTGCATGTCAGTCACATACAATGACAGAAGACCAAGTTTTAGAGAGAATTTTTGTTTGCTTGTTTATTTGATTCTATAAGACAATAGTACAGTTTTAGTTCTTTATTCAAATAAATGGAATTTTAGACAGAAGCAGTTTCATTCCTATACTCAATTTTTTTGAAGAGAGCTGCTTTCTTTTTTGCCTTCCTCTGCCTTCAGGTACTTAAATTCACAAAAGGCAGAAATTGCTGTTATGAAATTCCACAGACCAGAGAAGAGAATATTCAAGTCTGCCAGTAGACACTCTGGGAAGTCAGGAGCACTTTTCCTGCAAAGAGACCTCTCCAGGAACATGGTCTTTTGCACCACTGTTAGAGTCCTGGGCACCAGCCACTAATAAAGGCAGGACACGGGGCTGGACAAACCAACGCACATCCAGCATGGCAGCTCCTAAACCATCATTTGCCAGTAAATCCTTAAGACATGGTTGCTGCTGGAGACCTGGCAAGTTCTCCTCCTTTACAGCAAAAACAATGTCACATTTGATAGAGACTGATAGCTGAGATCCTGCAACACTGACATTAACTGTAAAGCATCCTTAAAGGAAAAGTAGCAGGAGGTATTGTCTCTTCAAGGAGAGCAAATATATTGAGATGCAGATGGTTTTACTCTGGCAGAATATGCTTTCTGTTAATAATACTTTACCTTACCATATAATCAAGCAACTCTTTATTGCAAGTGATGTAAGCTATCTGCAAGCAAAAAGAGACAGAATATCTCTTCCATGACCTCAGAGTCTTAAAAATAAATGGAATTTTTAACTTCTAGTTTAATACAGATGTCTTTCCAATATAGTATTAAGATCTTTCATGAAAACTTAAGTCTTTTAAATACAAATGAGCAACATCTCTGTGGAAATACTTAATTTGTAAAAGGATAATATTTGTGACAAACATTTTTTAAATATTTAATTACAATAGTTCTTTGTTTTTTCCTTTTTTTTTTAGTATGAGGTGGTTGGTTTTTGTGTGTTGCCATTCTGTGTGTTAGTACAAGAATAAAACAAAAAAAAAAAGAAAAAAAACAACAAGACATATTAAATGATGCCTGTATGCTTGTGGGTGGAATGATAGGATAAAATTAGGTACAGAAAAGTATCTAGAATTAAATACAGATAAGTGTAATTGTGTACTAGACAGCAAGTAAATCATTTGTGTGGGGAAAAAAGGTGTTTTCATTAAATCTCCTAGCTATTTTGGGATCAATCATGGCACTTCAACTTGAGTGTGAAAAAGTTTGACACGCCGGTGCCCATAAAATAACTCTTGATATATGGACCATCTTCACAAAAAGCCCACTCCGTCCAGTGAAGTTCTTGCATTACTGGCCAACTTTATGGACACCTATTTCATAGATGCTGTGAGCTTCCCTGTGGCTAAGACCTTGAAAATTTTCTGTAAGGGTCTGAGAACAATGTACTTGTCAAGTCATTGAAAAATATTTTCAGAAATATTTCTTCAATATCATATGGTGGCAAGGGGATGGACTTATTTTCTTCTTCTAGATTATATAACCTGTAACATTTATTGGAAAAAAAAAAGACTATTTTTGAGAAATGGGCTCTGGGTCATATTCTCAACTGGCGTAAATTGCTGTAGCTCTACTGATCTGTCCTATTACTTGCAATTCTATTTGAGGGAATCTCATGCTCTTCTGGTTTCACCAAATATCCTTCCATTTCACCTTTCATTCTCCAGGGCAGTGATTATCAGATGTTGAAGACAACATATAATTTGGGAAACGGTGACTTTTTGCCTCAGGCAAATAATTGACAAATGTTTGCAGTTTTGCTGCAGGGCAGTGGTAGAATGTAAGCATATGTACCACAAAAACAGTGCTTTTCGCAGTCAAACTAGAGAGTTTTTTAGGTCAAAATTAAATTTCTCAATATTTGTGAGGAAACTAGTCCTCGTGTACAGGCAGTTGCAAAGTGAGAATCACTACATTGTTAATGTAAGGATACACATCAGGATGAGATTGCTCTCCCTGCATATAGACATCTTCATCTGAGCTACTCATCCAGACTGTTTCACGTCCAGTGAAGAAAAATGGGAGCTTTTAAGACAATGATCATCTCAGGCCCACATCTAAGATGGGTCAAATGAAGCATGCTCTAAAAGGGTCTGATTTTCCCCCTTGACCAGGCCATGGTGACTACTTCACATAGAAACATCTGTATTCCACCATCCACAGTCAGGAATAAGGAGATCCCGTCCTGAGTTTCACATATGGTGATATCTATATAAGATGGGAAACAGGTGTGTGAAATCAGGTGTGTGAAATCAGGCTCCCATTCATTTGTCTTGCTCACAGTGTATTTGGAGATAGACGAGATTTCAGCATCAATTAAAGAAGTCACATATGAAATCCCCTTGTAGTGTGTCTTCCCTGTCATAGAATGGGTTTAACATACCACCTTCCCTGACCAGCATCCCATCCATCTCCCCTCTCACCCTTGTTCCTCTGACAAGAAGCAGCAGTGGGAAGGACTGCACGCTTCCTGCCTGCACCACACAGTGTGATGTGGACTGTCTCCATCGTGGGGTAGGTGAGTACCGTGCCATCACAGCCTTGTTTGCATCTTAACGGTAATGGGCTTACTTCACTCCTTTGAGCACTATATGGATATAGCGTTACCTTAAATTGTGCTATGTATTTTAAAATCCATTTTAGCCACTTTCAGGGCTCTATTCAAGAATTGCGGCTATGACATACCGAAGTTATCTGCCGAGTGCCAGTAAGGGAAAAAAAATAAAATCAGTGCCTGAATTAACACAGAGTTTCTGCTCCTAATGGGTGACTAAATGCAGTACAGTGCTCTGTTTTAAAACTGTCAGTAATCCATAGTCCTTTTTTTTTTTATATTTACTTTAATGAGAGTAACTCACAACAACAGCAGCTTGTCATCACTTCCATCTCGTTGCTCTTGTTTACACACAGGGCTGTAAAACTTTACCTCTGTGGATTGCTTTAAAAACATAAATAAAAATAAAATCTAATTTACATTTTTGTTCCAACTGGTTTTCTTGACAGACAGCTGCCCACAGCTCAGTGGTTGCTCTGTTCAGTGTACTTTAATTTTGAGCTTTCAAGTTTTTCTGCAGCCCATTCAGAAGTAAATTCTCAGGGAAAATTGAGCTCTGTCATGGATGGATTAGTACTATAATAGTTGGTCACATATCTTGCATGAAACCTTTCAAAAGCAAGGCAAATGAGAAGGAAATGAAATTCATTTCATACTTCTTCAAGCACGCTAAAAGACTTTCTTTCCAAGTAATCTGTGAAGTACCACTAGTTTATTGGAGGTTCACATAACTACCATTACATTATACCTTGTCACAATCTCATATATTGGGTGACTGCTTTTTCTGAACTGATGGTACCTGCAAAGTGTGCTCCATAGGCAGTGAGGAGAGAATACTGTTTCTTAGATCAAAATGTATGGGTCCTAGGAATGGCATAAATAAAAGTACTTGAAGCAAATTGGGATATTATGGGTCATAGGTCAATGAAATCTGAAAGGGAGATATATTGAGGAGATGTCACATTTGCTATGTGACGAACTGATAAACTGAAAGGGAAAAGAGGGGAGAGAGAGGAGGGGAAAGAGCAAGACAGAGAAAGCATAATAAAGTTTTTTCTAGACAGCTAATGTACAGAAGCTACAGCCATTTCCCCTTGCAGAGAGAGAAGAAACTATATTGCTTTTAGCAATCCATTTGGTTTCTTTGTCATTTGCAATGAAGGCAGCACTTCATCCCTTTAGCACATCTGTGTGTGTCTCTGAGAGTGTATAAATATGTGTTTTATTTCTTCTTAGGGTAAGATAAACAAATATCTGCATTATTTTGGATAGTTATTTTATCCAGCCTTTTTGATGAAAACTATTTGCAGACAAGGGGAAAAAAAATACCTGCAGAGTTATTGTTCATGCATTGATGGTGTCATAAAAAATTGTAAGTAGAAATACAGTTGATGTTTCAGTGCTGATGGAGGTAGAGAAAGAATAGGTGCGAGTCATGATTCAGGCCCTGGTTCAGGGAAGCAATTAAACATATGCTTAAGGCTTCTGGAATACAAAAATATACCTGAAGGCCCTGATAAATCTGGAGTCAGTAGTGCTCCCTGATCCTGCAAATTTGCTAACTGCAATTTTTCGGCTATAAGTGGGAGAGGGTGATTATTTTAAAGTACCTTTATTATAGCTAGTAATGGTGATTTGATTGTTAAGAAATCCGGTTTTCTGATTGTCAAGCAATTGCAACAATAACTCAAACTCAGTGCATTGCAGAAAAGTTTGGAAAATACGGTTTGTATATTTTAATTTTAGAACATTTTTATTTGAAAAAAAAAGGACTATTGTCAAACATCCCAAGAAGGGGTTTTAAGTCCCAAAATAAAATCCAAGGACACTTTAAATGTCTTGGTTTCTTTGATTATTATTTTTCTCAAAATTTCTGTTTGAGTCAACCAAAAACTTTATCAGTGTTTTCTCCCCTCCCCCCACACCCCAATATTAAGAAAAATAGAGATTTGTGAGTAATTGAATTTAGTGTCTTGCAGTCAGTCCTTATCTTAACAAACCCAAAAGAAGTGCTTTGTCTGATTACAGAATTATCCCAATAAGTGCTAAGGCCACTCTAGGAAAGAAGCATTTAGAGATGAGACTTTAAAGTATACTGAAGAGGACATGAAACTAAATACATTCCTCAGTGCACGTACAGAAATAAGAAAGTTTAATTTTTATTAATTTAACCTTAATTTACTTATGTCAACAGTAAGGCTAATTTCCTCAATCTGTCTACTATTAAGACAATTCATGTCCTAGAACTAACCAAGTGTTTCCACATTAGGGGGATCATAACTTTTATTATTATTGTTGGTCAGCATAAAATTTCGGTTCATTGAAATTTTAAGCTAAAATATTCTGCACTGTGTTCCCCTTATTCCATGTTTATTACTACAAGAGACCACTCTAAGCACATACATGAACAGAGGCACATTCATAAAGCACACACCATGGGACATGGGTAAACAAGTAAAAAACCACTGCAGAATATTCCTACTTTCAACAAAAGGTCTCTTCAAACAAAAGTGTTATTTTAGTATGCATTTAGAGGAATTACTGAATGACGAGAAGCAGCAGTAAAATACCTTATGCAGAAAACAAAGGTCCAAACTCGGGGCACCTAACCAGAACCCCTTTGTGGGGAACATTATTGGCTTAGATTCAATATCCCATCAAAAAAGAAGCCACACAAGACATATAATCTTTGAAAGACTAGAGAGGGAGACTAAAATAATAATTTCCTGACTTATTTTGGTTAGTTTAAGGAATGAATATGGCCATGTTGCCTTCCCAGTAACATTTATGACAATATTTAAGAACAGCTCTGTTGTACTAAAATATCATTGTGCTGTTTGAACAGATACCAGAAGACAAGTTATGTCCTCAAGCAAGTACCATGTAAACGTAAAACAGGGGGAAAAAAGTAAATAAAATCTATATTCAGATAGAAATGGTGCCATAAAAAAACTCAACAAACACAGAACAGGACAAAACACAGGTGACCCTATGAAGTAAGGCTTTCTGCACATCAGAAACATCTCTCTTTAGCAGCCTCTACTGATTTCTGCAAGTAGAAATGATCATTATATTCAAACTAAAAGCAGGTGCTTAGGAATGAAGAGGTGAATAGCAGTAAGCAGCAGGATCTTTTAAAGATATGTGCCCCACAGAAGGTGGATTCAACAATTAATCTCTGAAACCGTCCACAGCTTTTTCCCGTGGAGAAGACATGTGAGATAAGTAAAGAAATTCACCTGAAATGGGTGGGATATTTTTCATATTTAACCATTTAAAATTGCAAAGAAATACAACAACAAAAATGGCCATGTTCTTATCAAGAAGTCTACCAATATGTCATTAAAAGAATCCCTGTAAGAGGAATGTGGCGAACGACTCAGCCATCCCATTAGTGAGTACATGTGACATATTGCTACGAGAACCCTCAGCATCTTCCTTGACTCGTAGCACAGTCATTGGTTAATATGACTTAATGTTCCAGGTTAGCACTTCCCAACAGCCTCCAGGCAACCTGACATTGTGGAAGACAGGAAACCAGAGCTATGAAAGGCCTGGGAGGTTAATCTGCTGGTTGTCCTGTTAATGCAAAGAGCTGTTCTGTACAGTAGGTTTAAGAAATGCCAAGGACACAGTTCAAAACAGAACAATTTCTGATCACACATAGGAAAAGCAAAGTTCTTTGTGTTAAATTTGTATAACATCAACCTTGTAGTTTTGCAGAGAGGACCGTGTTTTCTGGTTTGGGGGATGAATTCTTTTTGTTTGTTTTTATAAAATCACAAAGGCATGCTAACCTTTTACATATTGGCTTACTTGTAATTCAATAAATGAGAATAGCTTTTGAAGAAATACATCCTCAAAAAATATCAGATCTAGAAAAATAAGAACAAAGAAATGCAACAAGATCTACAGTTTAATTTTAAAGACATAGAATGGTTTTCAGTTGGATTCTTGTGTGCTTTAAAGGTGAGAATCATCTCTTAAATTCAGCTACATAATCTGAAACAGATTTAGTGAAGGAGGGAGAGGCAGACAGAGAGCACAATTTGTCCCATCCTAGGACAAGTTTCTGAGAAGGGATGAATTGCCTTCTGATATCCCTCCATGGACTGCAGTAGAAACCTATTTTGGTAGGTTAGACTACAGAGCTAAATTTTAGATGTCTGAAGCTAGGCAAGATGAATATCTCCAAATTCCCTTTGTTAGACTGTTCCAAAAGACAGCTATTACCTGAAAAAAATCTTTTAACTTCTGCTAACAGTGTGATTGGTCAGTGAACCTAAACACTGGGTACTAGATTTGTTTGGTGTTGGAGACACAAGCCAGAAGCACCTAATAAGGCTTTTGGATGGCCAAAAACTTAACTGGTATAGGGGAGACCTTATAGTGGCCTTCCAGTATCTGAAGGGGGCCTACGAGAAAGCTGGAGAGGGACTTTTTACAAGGGCATGTAGTGATAGGACGAGGTATAATGGCCTCAAACTGCAAGAGGGTAGATTTTTATTAGATACCCCACTATGAGAGTGGTGAGGCACTGGAACAAGTTGCCCAGGGAAGTTGTTGAGGCCCCATCTGTGGAAGTGTTCAAGATCAGGCTTGAGCTTGTTCAGATGGGGCTTTGAGCAACCTGGTCTAGTGGGAGGTATGGAACTAGATGAACTTCAAGGTTCCTTCCAACCTAAACCATTCTACGGATCGTATTCACAGTCCTAAAATGGGAAACTGAGCCATCTACATCACTGAAGTTTAAGCCCGAAAATCATGCATATGTCCAATAGTGGTGACAACATAATTTGAAGAAACATTAGTGTGGAAATAAAAACCCACAAGCCTTTTGGTTGCATTTCAACAGGGGGCAGTGTGTGTTCCGTCATTAAAACAAGTTAGAAATATACCTCAGTAAACCTGAAGCTGCCTGTAACGCAGGGGTATAAGAAGGTCAGTGAGATACGCTGGACTAGGACCATGTAGCAAATTATAAAGTGAGCAATGTTAAAATCAATATGATATTTGACTGTCAGCCAATGCAATTTGTTCAAAATAGGTTAAATGCACTCCTGCCATTTCCTCCTTTATAAGGAACTTGGCAGCCTCATTCTGTTATCAAGTGCAAAGCCCTCTCTGAGATCTGACTGGGATAGAAATGAACGCAACTTTGAAATATTCCATAAATGCAGAGTGATATAGGGGCTATGACAGGCATGAAATCAGAATGAAACTTTTTATCTGCTGTATATCAGGTTAGCAGTGAGATGAGACGACCTTTGCTAAATTTTTCCCCCAAAGAAGAAAACAAAATAGATGAGTATTTTGCACACATACCACACTCTTCATCTTTCATCTTAAAGAACTGTATAAACATAGAAGTAATTAATTATTAGTGCATTATCATTGTTGAGGTGGTATACAGGTCAGGAATTAGGGCTCTGCTTTACTGAGCTTTGTACCAACAACTCACAAAAAAGGATTGTTTCTACTTAGTGCGATGCCAACGCCATGGTAGAATGGCAATTGCTGGGCCAAAGGATTACTCAATTCCACAGGCAAAAATGTGAGGCAGCTCTACTGAAGTCAACGGTACTCCAGTAATATAAAATTGGTGATAGGATGAGAGAGAGACATACGGTCTACAGATGTCCAAAATCTGCATTAAGACAAAGTCAAAGTGGCCATGTTTTGCTTAACCACATTTCTTCCTCAAAGTCTGATCCAAGACATCTGTCAGAAATTTCTACTCCTTTTATGTGGATAGCAAAAGAAAAAAAAAATAATTAAACTAATAATAATTGTTACTGTTATTACTACTACTACCTCCTAGCCTTCATGTTTATAGCTGAATATTTATGATTTTTATTTTTTAACAAGATTTCAATGCATTCAGGCTGGCGGTGGAAATAAAACTAGTAGTTACCCACAGAAAATGAATTATGCACCAAATTGTAAATATTCTATTTCCTTTTCTGATCTGAAAGTCCCCAAAGAAATATGAACACTTTATTTAAAATTCATCTGCAGTGACATTTCCTGGCTCCACAGAGCACTCCCACAAATGCACAAGTATTTGTGAAAAAAGATAGCTTTTTATGGGAATGCTACTGTGTGTTAATTCTGTTTTTTGCAGTCTGCTCTCTCCTTCTCAAATCAAATGAAATACTTTCCAGTGATGTGCTGTAAAAGAATAGATGTAAATAAATGCATCTTTCAAAAATAGGATTTAACTTATTTATACAGTTGAATTTATTTAGACTACAGGATAAAGATTCATTCAGATAAAATACTTATTACAAGATACATAAAGGCAGAAGGACAGGTTTGATACACTATCAGCTGACAAGTAAACAACAGGGCACATGGGTATAATACTCCAAGTATAGAATAGGTAATTTCTTCCATAGTCTTCACTGTTTATTGAGGTAATAATGTTCTTCACATCTCTTTGAGCATTCTACCTGAAGCACACTATCAACTGTCTTTAATTGGAATTGGGATCTTTTGGTTATTATGATGCACTTTCAAAGAAAATGCAATAAAACCAAACCTGTTGCTTTTGTCATTATCTTAGAGGATTTCTGGTATTTATTTAAACTCAATTTTTGTCATTTAGTTCTGTCTTCTACAAAAAATTTGGGCTTTTTTTTTTTCTTGGTTCCCGTTAAAAACTCATGGTTTAGTTGGATATTTTGTTCCTTGGTTAAGAAAACAAAACGGAGCTAAACAAAACCACCAGCCCAACAACCCCCTAAAAAAACCCCAAACAACCACAAACCAGAACAGAACACAAACCAACTCCAAAACCCACACCCCCAAAAAAAACCCCACAAAAAAACCCACCAAAAACCCTACCCAAATCTCTCATTCCTTTTTACTAACTGATTTTTGAAGAAATAATAAAATTGATATGTCTGCATTTGATTGGGTCTCTGGATATGAGCATTTTCTGCAGAAATATCTGCTTGAATTTTTTTTTAAAGTCGCAGTGAAGTGTATTTTGACAATTTTACTAGGAATCACTCTGAAGCGTCCATGGAAGGAGAGTGCTGACTGACCTTCAGGTCCAGGCGGATGATCCAATGCATCTCATATTCAGACACATTTGTACACAAGCACAGCCCACCATTTAGATGAGCACAGCATCACCCAGTCAGTGTGACTTAGTCATAGACTGCTTCTCTTCTAGTTCAGTGAGCAAAGATAGGCCCATCCAGAGGGCAAGCTGTGGATTCTGTGATGGATGTCTTGAATCAGTCAGAAGAATCACCCTTTAGAGGTGATTATTTTGCAGGGAGCTTAGCTAAGTTTTGGGAGTCTACTATCAGATGGTTGATGTTAAAACAGATTAATTTCACTATAAATTTGTGGGAAAAAAAAATTCCCCTTAATTAACTCAGCAAACCATAAGGCTGTAAAGATCAAGAAGCTGCAAAGAGTAGGTGTTCATTCCCTCCTTCTTTCCATTTCTTCATCCCCCAAGTTTTACCAATATACCTCATTTTGTTGTACTGGACTATGTCTTCTTCTAAAAAGAAAAAATGAAAAGAAAAAAACCTGTGGTCTTCCTTAAAGCACTGTTGCTTAAATCAAATAGAAAGGATATTGGTGCCGAATTCCCCACATGAAATTCCAGCTGATCTTTGTGATTAAACACACACACTTACCACAGAACATTTTCTTTTTCTCTTACAATTACATCTGGCTTGTGTTATGGTTTCTTCAGTACACATTGTACTTTCTTGATGCAGAACTTAAACCTCTTCTGCCTAGAGGTGGTTGCAAAATCACCCTCTCTGAGATAGTACCTATTAAAAATAAATTAATATTTAAAAAATCCTATATATATACATATATATTCCATTAAAAATCATGTTAAATACTTGGATAAAATAAATTCAAGTAAGACATGTTACAGTTTAGCATTTTCCCCTTCCCCCCAGGTAATATGCACTTTGATGGCTTGTCTTGTCAAAAACAGTATGTTTGGAGAAATGTAGGAATTTTATTTTGTAATGTACAATGTCAGCTTCCAATTTTACCCTTTATGTCTTCATTGCATCTTCAACATCTTAACATTGTTCAACACTTTGTTTTCATGGTATATCATACCATAATATATCTAAATTTAACATGGAAGGTATTTATTTTATTTTTAAAATCATTAAAGGCAATTATCTTTGGTAATCAATCAACTTCTAGTGCATTTTTATGAGATCATATTGTTCTAGTTTTGGCTGGGACAGAATTAATATTCTTTATAGTAGCTAGTATGGGTGTATGTTTCGGATTCGTGCTGAAAATGGTATTGATAATAGAGAGATATTTTTGTTATTACAAAGCAGTGCTTATACCAAATCTTGTCCCTTTCTGCTTCTCTCCCCACCCCACCCAGTAGGCTGGGGTTACACAGAAGCTGGGAGGAGACACGGCTGGGACAGCTGACCCCAACTGACCAAAAGGATATTCCGTAACATATGACATCATGCTCAGCATATAAAGCTGGAGAAAGAAGAAGGAATGGGGGGACAAAGTCAAGGCGTTTTGTCTTCCCAAGTAACCATTACATGTGATGGAGCCCCGCTTTCCTGCAGATGGCTTTGAACACCTGCCTGCTGATGGGAACTACTGAATTAATTCCTTGTTTTGTTTTGCTTGCGTGCACGGCTTTTGCTTTACTTATTAAACTGTCATTATTTCAACGCCCAAGTTTTCTCAATTTTAATCTTTTAATTCTCTCCCCCATCCTACTGGGCTGGGAATAAGTGAGTGGCTGTGTGGTGCTTAGTCGTCAGCTTATGTGTGTCACCACGACCCACGTATTTTTGTATGCTCTGCATTTCCTTTCAAAAAGATTTTAACTGGTTCCTTGAGAGTTCAAAATATTCAGAGAATCATCCAGTTTATTTATTTTTAATACTGAATATTGCCTAAGTAACCCAGTCATTTCTCAGATGTTGTAAAGAGGAATTTGATCATTAGTACAGCACTCCTACGTGGTGATATCCTATCTTGTTTCAGAAGGAGTTAGGTTAAATCTCACAAAGTCCTGTATAAAAACAGTGGTGTTATATACATATTATATATATAGAGAGAGAGGCGCATACCATTTTCAGATGTTGCAGTATGGAACTCCCTTTGCTAATTTACAATCTAACACTAATCCAGCATATAGGACCTATCCGTGACATTTGGAAGAGTGGGTCCCCAATGCCTCTTAAATCAAGACTCATTTTTGCTTCTTCAGTTTTCTCTTTGCCAGGCTATTCAGTGGGAATATCTGGAGACCATCTGAAGAAGAAATGACTTATCCAGTCTGTGTTTTCTCCCTTGAATGCTCCTGCTGATATTCTCCTTTGCATAAAATATTGAGTCAGCAAATGGAGATGGGGACCGAATGATTTTATGTATGGATGTGTGTGAAGTGGGAAAGTTTGTTTCAAATAATTTCAGTGTTTCTGAGAATGAAAAAGAAGGATCAATTCTTTCAGGTAGTAAGACTAATCCCCAAAAGATCCACATTTATCACAACACACCAAGGCACTTGTTTCCATTTTCATTAATTACCACCTCTTTAGGCTAGAATCTTTAGGTTTCTTCTTCCATTGTGTTCACTTGCCATAGGTGGAAAAAAAATCACCTGTATGGCTTTTGTGATTAAAACCTTACTTAACGACTGAGGCTTCAGAAACTCTTGAGGTTTTCAGGTGTTTTTATATTCGCAGTCTGTCTCCATGGAGTTTCTTGAAAAGTAGCAGCAGTTAGGGGGAAAAAAAAAAAAAAAAAAGCAGGGGGAAGCAATAATAAGATAACTAAGAAAGAATTTATTTTACACGGCTATCTTCTCAGAATACATAATACAGTGTATAATGCTCCTAGCTTAAAGAGATGTTAAAGTATACTTTGAAAAACTCCTCACAGCAAAACATGTGCCTTGTGGGTCTCCACCAATTCTTACCCACTAACTGAACTACTTAAGGTCTTTGGTCAGGTCTGCTTTTAAAGAATCTGGTTCATTATGTTTTGCAAATGTTTCCTTGTTTAGACAGCTCTTTCTTTTGCACTTTCATGAGTATAAATACTTCTCATCCATGCTCTTTTGCTATGAATTATAAAATAACAAACACTATAAATTTAGACCTAAATTTAGTGAATATTCTCTGATGCAACTTACCCGTTAAGCCTTGATGAACCTATTGAAATCAGTGGGAAGATTCGCATTCCGCGAGCCTCGTCAGTGAGAATTGGTTCAAGACCTTAGCAATGTTTAAAGCGGTTGCCACGTTTAAGTTCCAGATGCAATATTGTATCCACAATATTGATGGCAGTAAACCAGACAGGCAGAGCTGAGTTAGGACCAAAATGAGCTCTTGGTGCATTCATCTGTTAAGTTCATAGAAGTAATAAAAGAATGGAACAAAATAAGTAGCACAGAGAAAGGTTCAGTCATCATATGCAGTTTCTCATATCAGCTAGTCAAACCTAACCACATATGGTGTTTGGTTGGTTTGTTCATTTGTGGTTTTTGGGTTTTTGGTTTGTTTGGTTTGGTTTGGTTTGGTTTTTTTGTGGGATTGTTTTTTTGGTTTTGTGGGGTGTTTTATCCTTAAAATTAAGCAAAACAAAACAAAACATTTAAACAGTAACACAAAGACACATTCTGATAAAGGCTACAATAATAATTTACTTTAAAAAATTAAGTCAATATTTCTACTGCACTTAGGGTAGTCTTCATTACACTTAATGTTATTTTCAAATAGTAATGTGGTAAGTCAAAAGTGTAGACCATGTAGGCACTTCCAGATATCCCTCACTCCTTGTGCCCTGAAGGTATTTTCTCTGCTGTCTGACTAGGACAGCTAGATGCTAACCTTTCAGATAGCCAAAATTATTTACATTGAAGGAAAAGTGTCTGGTCAATAATTTGCTTTACTACGTATTTATTTGTCCAATTTACTGGTAAAGTATATTTCAGCATCTGTCTCACACTTAAATAGCCTAGGTAAATACATTACTACAGGAGACAGACAGGATCTAAAATGAGATATGTTATTAGTTGAATTTTCAGAACAATTGAAATTAGCTAGACATGCTGTTATAGAAGTAGTGTCTTGAAGGAAGAAACTTCCTTTACTAGTAAAAAAAAAAAAAAAAAAAGTGTGGAAGGGCTAAAAGGTGTAAGAGCAGAAAGTAAAAGAAACAGAAAAAAGACAGAATTTTTTCCCAGTGGGTTTGAATAATAAAGCAGGAAACTTTGAATTAGTGCTATGAAGCAATAACATTGTTTTGTTAAACAATGTGGAGGAGATGCTTGTGTTGGTGAAATGCATGTGAATCTGAAATACATTCTAGTTTGAGCCCAGAATCATGGTATTTGAACAAAGAGATCTTTACTGGAGTTGGAAAGAAATTTTTGCAAAACATTTTGCTGAGAGCATATACATTAAGATGGATTTTGTGGGAGGAGCCAAAAGGAAAGAAGAGTAGATATTGATTTTGTAATTATCCTGGAATATAGGGACTTAGAATTATTTAATGTGAGAAATTTTCTGTGATTTGCAATAGAGGTTTGAAAGAAGGTTCTCGAAGGTCTTAAGAGCAAAGACTTTTTGCTGTTTTCCCCATTCTGTCCCATCCCACTGCCTCTGAATTTTTTGTATGATGAACGGATTTCACTTTTGATAGAATAATGTTCAAACAAAAGTGACTCTAAAACAAGCAACTGGTCATACATATTGGTGATTTGTGTGGAAGAAACCCAAATTACTCGGCCTATGCAGAGGTATTCCTGCATATACTCAAGAGTTTAGTAGAGTTCATGCTGGCATACCTCTGCATAGTCTTCACCACATATTACAGGCTGCTGTTTAATGAGACATAGAAAAATCACAAGAGCAGAAGACTAGCTAAATGGAAGAATGAAGCTGGATTTTGCCCATTTCACTGGAAAGAAGAAAACATTGGATCAAAACCAGAGACAATATGTATCCAAGAAGTCCCATTAATCTCAGTTTCAACTGTCGACAAGTATCAGCATTGATTTCTTCCCATTCCTACCTGAGTTCCCTAAAACGTAGTCTTCAGTGTCAAAGTCTAACTTCCACAGATATAATAAAGAAGTTTTCAGCTTAGGGAGCACCCATTACAGAAATCAAACAACAAAGGAAATCAAACATAGCTTTTTGAGCTCTTGTAATAATGACTCATAACAAATAAATCAAATGACAGATGCTTCTCTTTGTTCTTAAATGATTGACTGAAGTGCCTGATGCTCCAGTGTTCATTTAAATTTCCATTTTAACACGGTGGCCTAACTATTCCTTTGATACAAGTGCACAAACCTCAAAAAAAAAAAAAATAAAGCTTCAAATGTGGCCCTCTCTCTTTACTGGTTGTTATTGCCTCCCAAAGATTTTTCCATGCTCAATATATCAGCTGTTGTGGACTCTTAAGTTCCTTATACTTTTTTTTTTTTTTTTTTTGGTTGGTATATAGGGAATATAGGCCCCAACCCACTCAGTTTGTTAATAGTTAAAATATCTTCCCAGAACTGGCCAGCTCATTCTAAATTATGAGACACTTAAATACTTTTTTTAGATCTAATCTTAAACATCAAATCAGATAATAAAGTATAAAGTTTTTGTGCCTTACAAACACACTTGATTTGGTAATCAAAACAGGGTTATAAAACTTATACTGTAAATGCATAAATAAAAAAAACCCTGTTCTTGCATCTGCTGAAGACTTGAGTAGGCAAATGTAAGTCAACATGATGAACTAATAAATGCCAAGAGCCTGAGATATCAGGCTAGATAAGCTAATGATTCTACTGGTCTTAAATCTTTAAATATATGAAATCCGGGAGATGGTATCTGATCTATTTAGGTTAGACTCATAATAAGTTACAAAGGCCAGATATGTCATGGTTCAGGTAGTCCCACTGCCTCCATTGGAAATATTAATGAGATAAGAGTGATAAAGGAAAAAAAAATATGGTTCTAAGCATAACATCTATCAACACATTTAGGCTCTCAGATTCTGCTTAGGACTCTCCTAACCTCAGATTGATTTCCTGAAATCAATTAAATCAATAGGCACCTTGAAACCCAAATAGGAGTCAGAACTCTAAATCCATCTTTGGGACTGGGCATGAATTGCTCCACTATGGACATTTGAATATATTCTATGTTGACACAGCTATAGTGAATTCCAGTCTCTGGCACATAAGCAAATTAGGTCCAAGTCTTACTTTCTTTATGGCATTTGATTTCTGACTGTGAACATTACCTCCTGTTCAACAAGCTCCAGTGTAATTTTCCATTTTGTTTCATTGAATTAAAGGAAGAAAGGAAACTGTCTTGTGAGTCTTTCATTTTATAGACAGCTGGTCATTTCATTAACACTTTTCATATTCTTGTTTGTCATGATGACTGACTATAGTAAAAAGATTTTCTTCCCATTAACATATGATAGAGCAGCACTTTTTTTCCCAGGGATGTATTGATCGGGTGAGGAGTACATTTATTAAAATGTAACCAGCATCAACTTGCTGGCTCGTGCGAATGGTGCACACTTTAACCAATTAAATAGTCATGAAGAAGAAAAAAAATCAATATTTCTTGGATCTTTCTGCTCCAGACTTTGCCAGCAAAATGGCCTATAGATTTACAAAACAAATAAACAAATGAACATAAATCTTATTATTTTGATTTTTAATTATGTATTGGGTCAGAAGCTTCTTATCTGGAGTAAGATTAACACCAGTTAGATAAACCTAATTCTATGATTCATAAATTACTATAGTAAGGAAGCTTAATTTATATGAATCAAAATCAATTTCTTTCCTTCTGTTTTAAGATCTTAGAGTACTCCTTTTTCTTGTTGAAAAGTGACTTTTTATATTAGTTTTAACAACGTTTGGAAGGCTAAATTCAGAATGTTATAGGAAACAGGAGCAATGGGAAGTAATGAGAAATTATGTGACTGAAGACAGGCCATATTATCATGTTTAGGGGTGGCATCTCAGAAAGTCCTTCTATTCTTTATCTTTCTTTGTGTTCTTCAATTCTTTCTGTCTCACTATATTTTTTATAGTACTTAACATGTTTTTAAAGCACCAACTCTCAGGTACTACTAATAGAAAAAGCATTTTCATTTTTATTAAGTTGGTTTTAGTCCATATTTCTGAAGAACGATGTAGAAGACCTTAGTATATGAAGAAACCATAGC
This sequence comes from Sterna hirundo, assembly GCA_009819605.1. NCBI lineage: Eukaryota > Metazoa > Chordata > Aves > Charadriiformes > Laridae > Sterna > Sterna hirundo. The sequence continues at coordinate 77,647,627 of CM020462.1, read as the reverse complement.
AAAAATCTGTAATGATATATGCAAGTCATGTACAGACATATTTTTGATGAAAACTTCATGGTTTTGGAAAAATTTAACTCATTGTTTTCAGAAGCAAGGAGTTAACAATACTACACAACAAAATCACAATTGTTTCTGAAAATTTAGAATAGTCAACTTATAAAAAGGAGTCACTCACAACTAATCAGTACAGCCTAGCTGGAGAACCTTTTAGTTGGGTCATAATCTCCCAAAATCTCTCTCTTTCAGATTATGTTGCTGGTTAATGGATAATTTGTCAACTACATTAAAAGGCCAATGGAATCCTGGGCTGCATAGGGAAGAGTGTGGCCAGTAGGTCGAAGGAGGTCATTCTCCCCCTCTACTCTGCACTGGTGAGGCCACAACTGGAATACTGTGTCCAGTTTTGGGCTCCCCAGTTCAAGAGGGACAGGGAACTGCTGGAGCGAGTCCAGCGCAGGGCAACTAGGATGACTGAGGGATTGGAGCACCTCCCTTATGAGGAAAGGCTGAGAGAGCTGGGACTCTTTAGCCTGGAGAAGAGAAGGTTGAGGGGGGACCTGATTAATGTTTACAAGTATCTAAAGGGTGGGTTTAAGGAGGATGGAGCCAGGCTCTTCTCAATGGTTCCCAGTGACAGGACGAGGGGCAATGGGCACAAGTTGGAACATAGGAAGTTCCGTTCAAACACGCGGAAAAACTTCTTTACGGTGAGGGTGACAGAGCACTGGAACAGGCTGCCCAGGGAGGTTGTGGAGTCCCCTTCTCCGGAGATTTTCAAGACTCGCCTGGATGCAGTCCTGAGGGATGTGCTCTGGGCAATCCTACTTTGGCAGGGGAGTTGGACTAGATGATCTCTAGAGGTCCCTTCCAACTCTGATTCCGTGATTCCGTGATTCCGTGTTTCCTGGAAGAGAAGGTGTAGTAGTCACCAGTAGCAAAATTCTGCAGATTATCCAGCTGGTCATCACATCCAAGAGGATCTGCTGTTACATAAATCTTCTAGTAGCTGGCTTCGTTTTGGTTTCATTTTTTGGGTTGTTTTTTTTTTTTTTTTTTCACTTAACACACTCATATCACTCAAAGCACAAGCTGTACTAATTAAAATGAAATATTGTTCTGTTGTTTGTTTTGTTAGGTAAGTTGCTTTGACTTTTACCTTTGAGCTTTTGTTAAAGTTGCACCTACATTGAGGCATGTATGCATATTTTATCAGAGATTCTTCCAACCAAGAGGATGATTTGAAGCTGAACAAAGCTTTGAAGCTGAACTTTGGCCACAACAACCCCATGCATCGCTACAGGCTTGGGGAAGTGTGGCTGGGGAGCTGCCTGGCAGAAAAGGACCTGGGGGTTCTAATTGACAAGCAGCTGAACATGAGCCAGCAGTGTGCCCAGGTGGCCAAGAAAGCCAATGGCATCCTGGCTTGTATTAGCAATAGTGTGACCAGCAGAAGGAGGGAGGTGATTGTCCCCCTGTACTCAGCACTGGTGAGGCCACACCTTGAGTATTGTGTCCAGTTCTGGGCACCTCAATACGAGAGAGATACCGAGGTGCTGGAGCAAGTGCAGAGGAGGGCAACGAAGCTGGTGAAGGGCCTGGAGAATAAATCTTATGAGGGGTGATTGAAGGAGCTGGGACTGTTTAGTTTGAGGAAGAGGAGGCTGAGGGGAGACCTCATCACTCTCTACAGCTACTTGAAAGGACATTGTAGAGAGGTTGGTGCTGGTCTCTTCTCACAGGTAATTAGGGATAGAACAAGAGGGAATGGGTTCAAGCTGCAGCAAGGTAGGTTTAGGCTGGACATTAGGAAAAAAATTCTTTGCAGAAAGAGTGGTTAGACACTGGAATAGGCTGCCCAGGGAGGTGGTGGAGTCACCATCCCTGAATGTGTTTAAGAGTTGTTTAGATGTGGTGTTAGGGGATATGGTGTAAGGGAGAACTTTGTAGAGTGGAGTTGATGGTTGGACTTGATGATCCCACAGGTCTTTTCCAACCTAAATGATTCTATGACTCTATAGAATTCTGGATCAATGATTCAATCAGCTCTGTTCACACATGTACCTGTTTCATGCAAAGGAAAATTTTTATGCTATCAAGCTGCATATCTACTCAGTCTGCAAGTACAAATGCATGGTTATGAACCTAGAGGGACACATGTGAAGGACATAGGCTTTAAAAGGCAGCCTTTCCTGTGAATTGACACCAACTTATGACAAACAATTCAAGAGATACAGTTCCCTAGTGCAGATGTTTGTTACTAAGCATAAAGTTTAGCACTCCAATCAGTTTAACCATTTTAACAGAGATTTTGGATTAAATATTTGCAAGACAACATCCTCTAATTAGACCTTTAACACACACTCAGTAAGGAAGAAAAGAAAAAAAAAAGTTTATGTTTTTCATTTTCATTTCTGCAAAATGACTTCTTTTCAAATTTCTGGGAAGAATTTCAGGACCTTCACTGGGTACTTACCAGTATTGTTAAAAACATAAAACTTGAAGAATTGTGACCATAATAAAAATAATTTGCGAATCTGTAAGTCTTAGAATTAATCAGCTCGCATTGCGAGGGGGAAACAGCCCCAAAGATCCAGTAACTAAGAAAGATACTGAGTATGAAATCAAAGCTGAAAATAAAGTTATTAAAATAAAAGAAAAAATGAGAGGCACAAGACAGCTAAAGAGAAATTGCGTACACAACAAAGATCTTATCTGACTTAAACAAATGATAAATAGAAATCTGCTGTTTTTCACTGTGTGCAAATAAATTTTGCAGTCTTGTGTTAGGGACAAATACATAGTGAAAATAAGGGGCCAGGAAGAATAGCAGGAAGAATGAAGAATGAAGCAGGATTTTCTGTTGTGTTTTTACACTAAAAGAGTCAAAAGAGTTTGTGGACCATAACTCTGTGGATAGCTATATTAATATATACTGCACTCCCTTTTGTAATATGAAATTTCATTAGGATTAACTCCACTTAAGTCAGTAGAAACATTCTGAGTTTATATGAAAATTCGACACCAGACACAGAAATTTAAGTCCTGTGTGTAAGAAAGTCAGCTTTAGAAGCAGAAATAGAGATATCCAGAGCTACCAATGAATGGAGGACAGACAGGAGAGAAAGGCTTGTGGCTTCCTTCCTACCTTAAACAGTGACACAGGAAGAAAACAGGGCTCACTTGATCATTGCACTGATCACAGGTGCAAATAATCACTCTGGGGTTTCTTTTTTATTGGTTTTCTACTTGCGACTCAAACATTTTAAAGTAAGCAATATTAGTGAACCTTACAAAAAGAGTGCTGAACCAGTCACTAGATTCATGTGTGGAAGGTCTTATTTTGTGAGTACTCCATACTGACTTGTAGAGGATCCTGCAGTGCTGGAAGGAGCTTGCATCTAGTCTCCAGTTACTTTCAAGTAGATGAGCATTTTCCTGAATCTGATTCCAAGATCTGTAAACTGGTAAAACCAAGATTTCATATCCTGAGAAGTGCCTGGGAATTTCGCATTCAAGGGCAGATTCAGGCAATGTAGCCTGAGAACAGTTCCAGCTAGCGGGAGTCATAGTTATCATAATTTTTCCATGTGTCAAAAAAAAAAAAAAAAAAAAGCAGTTCTGTTGGTTTTGGTTGTATGACCAGAGAGAACCAGAAAGATAGGGATAGAAACTGGTTTTGCCGTACTTTAGTTTCTCTGTTAAAGAAAAACAACAGTTGGGTGGATATGGGGAATTTGCTTGTTATGTTATTATAATATGTGTAAGCTATTCCATATTATATTGTTAGAGACCCCTTTGCACCTGAGTCTCTCATTTGCCTCATAGATTTTTAGGAACCCACTTATCTTAAGTCTAAAGCAGCAGGTACATTTTCCAAAGCAGAAGCAATTTTCTGTGCTCTGTGAGGCCTTCAAAACAGCACAGAGAACTTTGTTCTTCTTACTGTCTCTGTTAGACACTGCTTAGTCCCTTTCAAAAAATTCCCCGTACTCTGTAAATAAGAAATGCAGCAAATATGCTAAAGATGCTAATTAGCCGGTTTTGTGTTATGCGTTAATATTACCAAGTATTTATCCTTCCTCATGATTGGAGTTTGCAAATCTTCTGATCTACCCTGTTTCTATAAAGTATTAAATCATTAGAGTTATGTTGAGTTTCAGGAAGAACAAAAAAAAAAAGAAAGAAAAGACACGAATGTGATGAAAATTATAGCTTATAACCATTTAAACTTAATGAGTCACTTGCCATCAATACATAAAGTGGCTCTGATATTTTGGGGGTGAGCGGGCTGTTATTAATCTTGCCCATTGCTTTTAATGCGTGATAGAGCACTAATGGGTATGCAGTAAACAGAAACAATTAAGTAAATTTGCTGGAAAATGCTTTGGAAGGTAACACCCTCCTCCACTTGACTGTAACAGCCTTTCCACTATGATCAATTAAGCACTGTTAATAAAACAGGATACTCAGCCAGAAATATATTTTTAACCTTGTTCTCTGAATGAAACAATTCTGGAGTCACCATCCCCCTCTTTCACATTCAGGCATTATCAGATGTAAAGAGTGGAATTTGTTTAGCCTTGGCAAACAAGGATCTAGGAATGGGAGAACAAGACACATAACAAAGGGCATTTGAAAGGTGGAGCAAAAAGAGACAGAAATACTTTAGGGCGGTTCCAAGGAGTACAATTAAAAATAATGGGATGAAATTAAACAAGGGGAAAAAGTGAAAGCCCTGTTCCTTGGGTAATTTAAAATAAGATCCGACAAAACATTAGGGATTGATCAGTAGACATAAAACCATTCCTGCATGTCTCTGGAAGAGGTTAAAAAGGTGGAATGAAGTACTTGTTACCTCTCCACTTTTCTTGTTCTTCCTTCTCTAATATGTTTCTCTACGCTCTTTCATTTGTTCACTACTTATTCCTCTTGTTATATGCATCATTTCTTTCACTTTTTAAAAATTCAGAAGATGATGGAAAGCGTCCTGTTGACTTCATTGGCTTTGGAAGAGTGTTCTTCAGTCTGTCTCTTGGATAAAGGAACAAATTTGAAGAAGTAAATCTGAGTGAAATGTCCCTGATAGGACATGCCAGACCATGGACCTTTTAATGGAACAATCACTAAGGTTAGACAAGTATTACTAGGGTTCAGTTTAAGTAATGAAATAAAATAAAAAGTTTGGCTGAATACCAGAGAAACCTTTATGACAGGGATATATTCTGCGTTGTTCAAAAGCCATCCCAAGGGCAAAGATGGAACCTCTAACTGTTTAAAAATGTTTAGAACAATACACTGGTGAATATTCATTGCCAGAAGGAAAGTTTAGTACTGAAGTCCTTCCTTCTGCCTGTCAGTTAATACAGACATTACCACATCCAGGGTGAGCTTTTCCCCATCTTATGAACTAATAAGTGAATGAGAAGAAAAGAACTAGAAATAGGAAGGAGAAAAGGGAAAGACAGAGAGGGAGAAAAAGAAAGAGAGAATAGGAGAGAGAAAGGGAGAAAGAGATAAAAAGAGGAAGAGAGAAAGAAAATGTTGAAAGATTTAGACTTGAGGTTTTGACAGAATTCCTTTTGGAAAGTGAAAGTTCCTTGTGAGCATCATCCTGACTAAAACTGTCAAAACTTCTATAATCTTTGCAAGATGATAAATGTTACATTTCTTTTTTTATGCAGACACTTTTTGAGGTTCTTTCTTCCATGCTTCAGCTGCCTTGATTCATGAGCTGCAAAATTAAAAAAGTCCATGTACAATGTTTTGTATATTGTATCTCAGAATTTTTTTCACGCTGTGTGGCACTATTGTAGTTCAAATGGACAAATGATCATAGGAGCCTTACTTTTTTCAGCGCTCAGTGACTCAGCCCAAAAATGACTTATTATATATATTTAGTCTTTGAAGTTTTCCTTACCCTCACAAGTAGTCTCTGATGTGGAATTGGTGTCTCTTTTTCTTCTACTTTCTACAAAACTTTAACTAATCTTTCTTGGAAGCTTTCCATTCCATATGCTGACAACGCATTCCCAATTTCTAGTCCACCTTTGTGCATATGTGTTTGCAGATTTGAATATGCTCCATCTGTTGGGACTTTCTAAATTCTAAATTTAAGAGTTAATTTGTTTTTTATTCAGCAGTTTCAAAACAATACTTAAAGAACTATTTTTTTGCTATTGGTGTTTCCTCCCAGCTTTAGTACTAATTTTAACTTTTATTCTCCTTCCTCCTGCTCATAAGATAACCAGATATCCAAGCATGCAATAGCTGAGATATGAAAGTTTGTGCTGTAATGTACTTTTCATAATGGTGAAGGCTTCTATTTGCTGCTTACCTGATGTGCACAATTTCCAATATTATGATAGGAACTGCTTTTAAAAATAAAGTGATAAAAGGAAAAAACAGTTAAAGGAATAAATTTTCCATTTCTTCGTGATGTGTTTAACAGTTCTAACATGTATAACATTAAAATTTTATCATCAAATCACAAAAAGTACATTTAGTACACAGAAATCAATTTACCTTGTAACTATCCATAACACTTACCTGTAATTTATTTTGCCTATAAAAGACTTTACTTTTAAACCTAATTTTATTTCTTTAGGGGAGTGCAGAAGAAGACAACGCTACACATTTTTTCTGCCTCCTGCAAAAGGCAAACAGGCAAAGGACAAGTAGCAATAAAGATAAAGCAACTGTATAGAAAATGAACATCTGTGTCTCCAGTAAACGAGAAATAGCATGGAGCCACATACTTTCTCCTTCACTAGTTTGACATTTTGTTCCCATTGGGATAGCAGTTATTTGAAGGAAATGAGAAACTTGCATTCGTTTGCTGTAGGAATGGTTTTCAGGGTCTTCCTTCAGGCTTCAGACAAAGATAGCTGAAAAGCTGTAGTAGGCCAAAGAGAGGCAGCCTCCCCCCATGGAAGCTTACTTCCTAGTCACCTCTCAGCTGTATGCCAGCCAGTTTTATCCATGTTTCTTCCTTAATTTCTCTCATTATGTGTTTATATCTATATATATATATATAATCATATCATATTATGTTATGTATTATATAACATTATACACTATATATTAAATATTACATATTAATATAATCGTTATTTATGATAGGTGTTATGTTGTTATATAAACAAATGCCTTATTTAAATAAAAAAAATAGTTTGATGTTGCTGAGCTCAGGGACACGAAGACATCTTTTGGGAATGAGCTATGCAGATTAATTGTACACTGTGTATATCATTTTAACAAATTTCAATACACTACCTTTGATAGGAGCGAAGTCATGATTTGTGATACACATCTGTATCACCTATGAATACTGCCTGTGGCTATGAGTTCTCATATGAATCTTAAAATGATAGCACCATGTGGATGCAGAGCCTTCTACTTCTGTCATTTCCCCTCCCCCTCCACTTTTTCATGTCGGACTGACATTAGGAGAGGAGAAGGCATGGACTTAATATCTGAGGACTGTTAAGTGGAGGTGGTCCTCTATTCAAACACAAGCATCTAATAAAACAAGTGTTCTCCTAATGAGAACAACTGGATGGTCAGGGAAATCATTGCCGTGGCAAAAGCATCATCTTGTAGGCATCTTTGGTCACCTGGAAGAAGACAAATTGGTCAGGCAACTACGGCAAAGGCTATACGAAGCAGGGGCTCAGCCATTCCCTCCTTGCAAGTCAGGCTGAGAGGGAGGGAGCTATGGAAGGGGCTTTACTTATTACAGAGGAAATCTTGGATTTATAAATTCATATTAACAACTGCGCTGTCTTGAGAGAGATTGAGGTAGTGCTGGATAATGCGTGGGGAAAGCTCTGTCTACGTCAAGGAAAGGCTTAGGACCTCTGTTCCAGCCTTTTTCCCTACTACTGTCTTTAGAGCCATACCAGCACCAGAAGTTACTCTGTGTCAGTTGTGTTAAGTGCAAAAAGCAGGGAGACCCTGAAAACACTGAGCTGTGGATACCTCCCCTCTGTGGGGATGGAAGGCGAGGTCTTTGGAGCCCAGATACTTGAAAGGGCTTTATTAAATATTGCACCTAAACTTAAGAAGGGACGAAGATATCAGCCTATTGAGAGACTGTTCAGTTGAATTTAACTCTTATCCCTATATTTAGTTCTGAAGTAAAACATTTGTATTTCTTTAACTATAAGCATATTTACCCTTAGAAACAATATATGTTTTCCATAACTTCAGTCAGCTGAAATGTGTCTGTCTACTTTAAAACAGTTGTAGGATAGGGTGAATTGGCTTCCAGAGGTGTCTGATTTCTTTATTATCTGTAGAGACCGCATAGTCAATTGCCTCTATCGGGCAGCAAAAGCTGCATGGGATGAATCCCAGCCCTTTGAGATTCACCACTTGAAATTCATTCTTAGATATTGCCACTTGAATAATATTAAAGTATGTGTTAAGGGTATCCTACATCTAGATCTTACAGTAACCTCTAATTCTATTGATAAAATCATCTTTCCCATGAAGTGCAAATAGTTAAAGCTCTCCTCTTAGCCTTTTATTTTTCTGAACATTTAGATGCTGTTCAATATTTATAGCTAAGTTTCCAGTTGCACTTGTAAACACCAGAAGGTGGGAAGATTTGAAGCCTAAATATAGGTTGCTGAGCCTGGTCAGATGTTATATTTCAGATGCCAATAAGGACATTTGCATATAAACTGTGCTATCAATATCTCATTTCAGTAGACTAAAAAGCTTGCTGTAATGGGTGTTTTATTGTTTCTTACCCATTTTATAGAGTAGATTTGCACTTTAAGATCTCAAGCAGGACAGAATAGGAAACTCCCAAATCCTGTGAGAAACAGAATGTTGAACATTAGAACTGCTACTAAAAATAATTGTAATAAAAAAGAGTGATGTGTTTTCCCCCCTCTTCCGTTCCCACAAGAAATCTTCTTAAAAGAATTGAAAATTATTCCTTTCCTTTCCTTTCCTTTCCTTTCCTTTCCTTTCCTTTCCTTTCCTTTCCTTTCCTTTCCTTTCCTTTCCTTTCCTTTCCTTTCCTTTCCTTTCCTTTCCTTTCCTTTCCTTTCCTTTCCTTTCCTTTCCTTTCCTTTCCTTTCCTTTCCTTTCCTTTCCTTTCCTTTCCTTTCCTTTCCTTTCCTTTCCTTGCCTTTCCTTGCCTTTCCTTTCCTTGCCTTGCCTTGCCTTGCCTTGCCTTGCCTTGCCTTGCCTTGCCTTGCCTTGCCTTGCCTTGCCTTGCCTTGCCTTGCCTTGCCTTCCCTTCCCTTCCCTTCCCTTCCCTTCCCTTCCCTTCCCTTCCCTTCCCTTCCCTTCCCTTCCCTTCCCTTCCCTTCCCTTCCCTTCCCTTCCCTTCCCTTCCCTTCCCTTCCCTTCCCTTCCCTTTCCCTTCCCTTCCCTTTCCCTTCCCTTTCCCTTCCCTTTCCCTTCCCTTCCCTTCCCTTCCCTTCCCTTCCCTTCCCTTCCCTTCCCTTCCCTTCCCTTCCCTTCCCTTCCCTTCCCTTCCCTTCCCTTCCCTTTCCCTTTCCCTTTCCCTTTCCCTTTCCCTTTCCCTTTCCCTTTCCCTTTCCCTTTCCCTTTCCCTTTCCCTTTCCCTTTCCCTTTCCCTTTCCCTTTCCCTTTCCCTTCCAAATGTTACCTGAAAATGCTGTAAGAAAAATTGTTATGGTGACTATTGTAAATATTCCACTTCTTCCTAGATCCACTTTCCAGCAGACAACATGGCATCCCATTCTTGCAGTGTTACATGTACTATGGCAACTGTTCTTTGTAAAGCCACAGTACAGGTCTGAGTTTTGGACTATACCACAGACCGTGTGTTATAGTCCATATGGGAATATGTGAAGCAAAATTTTTAATGATAATGTGTCAAGCTTAAGTTGGAATATTTTAAGGGTCAAACTAATGTAAAATAAAGAATTTTCAGGAAATGGTTGCTTTGCACAGTAGGGTGGGTGTGATGGGATGGGACACGGAGGAGTCATTTTCTGCCAGAGAAATGTGAGTGACTTCTTTCATTAGTCTTACAGTAACACTTCTTGATGAAAGTACTGATGCTAGAAAAGCGAGAAGGGAAAGTAGAGATTGCACTCATAAACTTTTCAATCCCAAAAGCCATCATCAAACAAATACCTATCCTATTGAATCCATTCCTTCATGTCATTGGAACAAACACTTCTGGAGTGTTTGAAATCACAGCCTTCATGCTTTGTTGCTTCATCCCAATTCAAATGTTAGCAACCTACAGGGCACCAAAGTGGCTTTAGACATATGAAATTAATAAATGTTACAGTGCCTTTTTGATGGTTTCTTTTGTCTAACTTCAACAACCCCTGTGATGGTGTTCCTGTCTCTTCCTCTAGGAGAACTGTCCTGTGATCTTATTTTCTTCCCCTAACATGTAAACAAACCCATATGTCCAAATCTAGTCTGATCCAAAATATTTTCAGGTAATAAGTAAAACTACTTTGAGGTTCAGTAAATTTTGAATCAAACTGCAAGAGTTGGGCTGATTCTTGCCACAGCTCCTATACGTATTAAACAATAACATAATGAAATTATTTTGCTTTGAACTGTTCCTCTTGCCACCATATTTCACAAACAAAAAGGATCTCTCTTTCCCTGAGACATAGGTACTTGAGATAAAATTTAGAAAAAAATATATTTTAGAAGATTAAGAATTCTTTCTTTTCCTCCCCACCCTGATATCAAGTGTTTTTATGATCCTTTCAGGCTGTCTAAAATCAAATTTGCCATTCTTTGACTGTTCTGTTTGGAGGATGGAAGGCACAAATCCAATACAACTTACAAAGTATCTAAGCCCTCCAGCAAGTGTCAGCATTATCCAAGATAAACTCACATCGGAACAGACGCCTTAATTTACAACTAGGTTTTATATTCCACAAATAATTTATTAAGATAGAGAACATTCATCCATCGGGATTTAGAAATAAGCTCATATCCTGTACAGATTGCACATTTCAGCTTCAAATTGGAAACAAAGGAGTCACCAAATATTATTAACACAGCTGCAGTGTTGTAATAGATGCTGAGGGTGGCTTCCAGCTGAGACAGTCTCAGCATGGTGCTTACTGGCACGACCACAAGAAGGGTCCCATTTGGCATAGCTTAAAGAGCCCTTTGGAAAGACAGGGATCTGGATTGAATGTTTGTACCAATGTGCAGAAGCCTGACTATAGATGCATGCATGTATGCCTGTGTTTTGGATAAAGCTCTTATTGCATTGACATTTGCCTGTCCCATTGACTGAATTGGACCAGGAAGTCATCGGATGGAGGATTTTCCTAATTCACTGGATTTGCTCCAATATTAACGTGTCAATTTGCCAGACAAAACCTAATATGGAATATTAAATTACAACAATCAAAATCCATTATAACTCTATCTTATGGGCAGTATTTCTACCATGGCATTTGTGCTGCTTCCTTCCTGTGTTAGAATAGAGTTCATTTTAATGTGACACAGGCTATGCTTAGGGAGGATTGCTCCTTTTGGAAAACTGACACTAGTATTTCTCAGAAAACAGCTGTAGCAAAGACAGTCTACAAAATCTGCAGGTAAGATCTTATATCCCAATTTTACCTGCAGATTTTTAGCAGGCATTTGTGGATTACTTACTGGTCAACTGGACTCTGCTGCTGGGCTTCTCTTGGAGGTGAAACTCATATATATCAGTAAATCTGAGGAATTAAGCTGATGGTTGGCTAAAAAAACTTCCAAACAAGTAGACTTAGCCTCACTTCAAATAACTGCTGCCTCCAATATGGTTTATAAAATTAATACCTCTGATCTAGACATGGACTTGCTTGCTTGCAAGAAAGTCTGACTAGCATAAAAAACTGCACAGTACTTACTCAGCACTGGCTCCATTAGCTACTATGAAAACACCAGAATCGTCCTCTCTTTCCTACCTTGTCTTCCTTAGGAAACAAGTTTAGGACCTTTACAGGTCTTCTGTACCTGATTCAATGAGCTCAACATAATCTGAATGATTAGCCAAAGAGCATAACAATGAAGGCTGTGTTGGTTGTCTTGTCTCTTAGGATAATGTGCTTAAAGGTTGTCTGTGTCAGAGACAGGATTTTTAGAGTCTGGACTCAGATGATTCAAAAAATAACCAATCAAGCAAAAAAAAAAAAAATTGAAATACTTAAAAGCATCAACATGTTTGGCATCCACACGCAATAAAATTTCTAGCATAAACCTGGAACAGTAAGCATACTTAGTCACATCCCCCAAATCAAAACAGAAACTCCTACTGTAATGAAGAAAAAAAAAAATTTAAAAAAAATAAATAAGGCTGTGTGTGTGTGCACTTTTCCGTGGACCAGATGAAAGCATGAATCATAAATGAGAGATGTTAATAATATTGCTTGGAATTATGCAATGTTTTCGGATAATGTATTTCCGAGACCAGTGCATGGATATCTGAACAGGTTAGTAGGGAACTTATGGTTCCCTTCTATATTGGCAAGAGTCTGAAGAGCAGGTTTTCCTTAGCCACACCAAGTTTGAAAGTAGGTTTTGCCGTTTATTCTTTATTTGCTTTGCAGCAGAAATAACTGTCCAAGGAACACCATAGTCCCACATTCTTAAGCATCATATAAACGTTTATTGAGACAGTCACTGTCTGAAAAATTTCTCTGTTTAATGACAGAAAGGAAAAGGAAAGAATACTCTAATTTATTTGCATGTGGAATCTAAAGGTCAGACAGTAAAAGGCTTCTGTTGTGAAGTCGCATGGGAGGCTCCTCCTAAGGACAGAGAATGAGGGAAGTTCTATTTCTCTTCTCATCAGCTTCATTGTCTGACAGTCCTTCCTCAAAAGTGTGCATTCTTCACACAAACATTGTAGAAACTAATATTTTATAGCTACCAAATATTTTATCAAAACTCTACACTAGTTTATGCAGTAAACAAGGTTTGTAAGTACTTTTGCTTTGTGGACACTTAACTAATACAATACCTTTTGGTAAGCAGGAAGAACAATAGGATTCAAACTGTTCCTTCTTTAGTAGGACATTCTCTACACATAATTGAGCAAAAATCCCCGGTATTAAGCATCGCTTACCTTGTTCCTGTTTGTTCCATACTTATTTGCTCATGATTCATTTAAGATTGTGTTAAAAGAAAAAAAAAAAAGATAAAAGACATGGAAGAATTGAATTGTAAATTAGAGAAAAGTAGACAGATGTGCTGATTTCTCATCTCTTGTCTGAACTTTGAACTACCATGTTCTTCAAATGGAAACAAATAAGTAACAACAGAGAATAATAATTCCATACAAAGCTCGTGCATTTATTAACAAACAAATCCTGCTACAAAACCTGAGTGCTCTATCATCTGAAAAGGAAAAAATAAATCTACATTCAGTCAGCTGCTAAACAAAAATCTTACTTTACACTTGAATTCAAAGAGCTTGAGACATTGTATCTTATTTTTTCATATCTCAAAACTACCAATAAAACAGTTCTCCATTATTTTCCAGTGGAAAATAGGGCATTCCCTGACTAAGAGAATCTAAATCTCCATGTCACTAACGAGAGGAAAAAAAGTGACTCTACACATTTTGAAATTAACAATAGCACATATAACCTGAATTTTAAAAATGTGTTTAAAATGAGATTTATTTTTTTTTTAACCCAAGATTACATGTGGTGTAGCAAACTATTTAGAGGCAACTGGAATAAACAGTGACCCATTCTATCCATTGGTTCATGAACATCAGAGATAGCAAGAACAGTACTCAGGCAGTGTCTGTAAGGAGGGATAATTGCAGACCAAATATGGCTTTATATTACCTTGTACAAAACATAATTTTAAAAGGTTCCAGATTCCATAGAGACAGATGTTGGAAAAACAGTTAATAATACTTTTTTTGGCGGGGAGAAATAGAATTATTTCCAAAATAATGGTGATTATAAAAGATTAAGTAAATACGTAGTTGTACACTCTACTTTTAAAAGATGATAAATAGGTGATATTGATGTAAATAATGAGATGTTTTCTTTATCATATTACTGAATCTTATCAGTGAGGAGAAATGCAATGCTAAACATAATGTAGCAGAAACTTAGTTGTATACTGAAGCTTTACTTATACATCAGAAAAAGGAAATTATAATTCTCTTCAGCTAAGAAGATATACATTTTGTTGAGACTTCACGGGTACTGGATGGCTAGATAATTTGTGTTATAATAATGGGCTGAATTTCCTGTTAGAGAGAAGACATAATTAGTACTTATACTTTGATGAAGGCTAGAGCCACATTGCCACTGCATTTTTTTGCTACTGGAACTGTGCAAGCATCCACAAAACATTTAGGAAGAAATAAATTGATATTTTAAGTCTTTAGCTGTTCAGCATCTATTATACATTGCATCTGTGTGTGAGCAAGGCAACATATGGGTCTCCTACCACCACAACCTGTGGGACTTGCACTGTGTTTAGCTTAAGCTGCAGCAGTTCGTAACCTCAGTTTTGAAAGCCCTTCTTCAGATCCCGAAGATCATAGTCCTCCATTTATGAACATTCTATACATTAGATGATGTTCAGACCAAGTTCTTGGAAAAGAGAAATTGTCTTCTGAAACTGTCAGGTCATATCCTTCCATTAGTGCAAAACTGGACACTTGTGAAGGCTTGCTCTACTTTGCATTTGTTGAGCCTTCTTGGCTGAAGATCAAGACCACTGTCTTGCACTAATAAATCAGCTACTTGAATAAGGAGACCTCCACTAAACTATGGAGATGACACAGGATCACAGAATCACAGAATTGCGGGGGTTAGAAGGGACCTTCAGAGATCATCTAGTCCAAGCCCCCTGACAAAGCAGGTTCATCTAGAGCAGATTGTACAGGAACGCATCCAGGTGGGTTTTGAATATTTCCAGAGAAGGAGACTCCACAACATCTCTGGGCAGACTGTTCCAGTGCTCTGGCACCGTCAAAGTAAAAAAGTTCTTCCTTATGTTGAGATGGAATTTCCTGTGTTCCAGCTTGTTGTCCATTGCCTCTTGTCCTGTCACTGGGCACCACTGAGAAGAGTCTATCTCCACCGTCTTGACACCCGCCCATAGATATTTATAAGCATTGATGAGATTCCCTCTCAGTCTTCTCTTCTCCAGGCTAAACAGACCCAGGTGTCTCAGCCTTTCTTCGTAAGAGAGGTGCTCCAGTCACTTGATTATCCTTATAGCCCTCCGCTAGACTCTCTCCAGTAATTCCCTGTGTTTCTTGAACTGGAGGGCCCAGAACTGGACACAGTACTCTAGCTGTGGCCTTACCAAGACAGAGTAGAGGGGGAGGATGACCTCCCTCGACTTGCTGGCCATGCTCTTTTTAATGCAGTCCAGGAGACCATTGGCCTTCTTGGTTGCAAGGGCACGTTGCTGGCTCATGGTTAACTTGTTTTCCTCTAGGACTCACAGATCTCTCTGCAGAGCTGCTTTCCAGCAGATCAGCCCCTAACCTGTACTGGTGCATGGGGTTATTCCTCCCCAGGTGCAGGACTCTACACTTACCCTTGTTGCATTTTATTAGGTTCCTCTCCGCCCAACTCTCCAGCCTGGAGACGTGAATATTAAAATGTGAGTGCTAAGATTTCCAAACATCTCAAAGGCAAAGAAAGGAAGGAAAGACAGTGAAGGGTATGGGGTTGGAAAGAGATTAGGAAGATGCAGTGCTGCAAGTGTCTATTGATGTTATGAGACTTACTAGGCACTTTGTTTCTCAAGAATGTGAAATTATGCCCTCTGTTACAAGCACAGACATGTCCTTACTAAGAAGATCCATCAGTGAGATGTAAATGATTAAATATGACCTAGAAAATATAAAGAGTTCAAAACAGAGAACAAATACTGTTAATGGCATTATGGGAAATTCAGATTAATTTCCTTATTTTGACCTCAGGCTATGTTTGGAGGGGCTAACAGAGGCACTTGTTTTGGTCTTCATGATGTCTAAGAAAGCAAGCAACCGCAAGCTTGCAAACCACAAGGAAGCAAACCACACCGTGATGGTTTATTTCAGAAGCCTAATTTAGATTTGTCAGTATCTGAAATGTAGATGCCTGGCACCAACAGAAGTGCTTCTGGGGGTGCATTTTAGATGCACAGGCTCCTAGTATGAAGAACAGAGGAGTGTTTGGTGCCTCTGAAGAGTGATTCATGGTGTACTAGTGAAATGTCTTCCTTTTCATTATCTGTGTAGGAGGCTAAGCATTCTTGTTGGTTGACTGAGTTTTCCTAAGCTGAGCTTCCAAAAAGAATTGCAACATGGAGCATAGGGACTGGGACAAGGAAAGCGATTACTAGCTCAGAGTTTCACAGCAATACTTTCAGGATTCAGCAGAGTGGTTATGACTTACACTGCAACAGCCTAGTGTTTATGGTTTCTGATAAAATAGGAAATACCTCACTCCCTGACAAGGGATGGGGAGGATCACAGATGATCAGCTTCCATTTTCCAGGAAAATACCTTTACCATAGGTAGTGCTGGGAAGAAGCACCTCTCTTAACTTCTCAAAGAGCTGAATAGGACTTTGTATGTCTAAAGCACAATGCAGCACAATTACACTTTAATGCTGTAAATATGTGGAACTAAACAGGAGGTTTTTATGTTTGGCTTGTAGCAGGAAGTGTCAGCCACCCCTTCCCTAACATTTTCTTTCACACACATTAAATTCCCTTTCTAGAAGACTCAAAACCAGGAGATAGGAAAAGGTTTGGGTGAGTAAATAAGCAATGTTTCCAGAAGCAATTCCTCTGATAAGTAAAGGAGAGTCTCTTTTGCCCTTGCTCAGACTGTAGGGACTAAATTATAAGGGATCTTCTGGGCTATCAGTCCAGTGCCAGTTAGCACCAGTTATCTCATTTTGTGTGCATGCGCATTATGTATCTACAATTTCATAAGAATATTAGGTATATCATCACACATATTGAAAATGAATATATTTCTCTCTGAAGTTTCCTTGGGAAGCTGTCTTTCAGAAAAAGACTGCTTTCTGCTGGTTTGTGGATCTGACTACATTTTTAATTTGAAGAGAAGCAACATATTCTAATTCAACCTGTGAATATCCAGAGTTCAAAAACAGCCTGCTGATTAAGACACTCCCTGTTCTACTTATAGAATAAAAAACATGAGAGAAAAAAGTGGTGGTGGTTGTTGGAAGGGGTGTGTGTGAAGGGGAAATACCCCAATGCAAAGACTCTGGTTTTGCAAAGATGTTTGTTTTGTTCTGCTCTTTGTTTTTTTATTTTTTTTTCGTTGGTTGGTTGTTTTTTTTTTCTCTGTTGGTCTGTGTGTGTGTTGGGTTTGGTTTTGTTTTAGTTTTTCTTTTTCTTTTTGTTTTTTTTTTTTTTTTTTTAAAGGAAACTGCTGTCGTCTTTGTGGAATGTGGTTAGCAGCTCTGTTTACTTCAAAAGTAATCACTTCTTGATTCAAACTGCTTCACCAGTAAATAGAATATCTTAGGACATTAATTATATGGGAGAGAAGTCTGTGTGAAGAAGCTGTTACAATTCATTACTGTACAAGAACTACCCTGAGAAGAGAGAAAATGTAGGGATAGAGATAATTGTTATTGCCTCAGCTTCTTATGGTATTGGGATAGATGGATTGGAAATGGGTTATCTTTCTCCCTTGTAATAAAGTGAGTACATACACACAGCACAAAGAGGAAAGTTAAAGCATAGCCAAAGAGCATTACATCAGCGGAGCTGCAGGCAGTCTGCTGGGATCTCAGAAGACCAATGCAATTGCAGGTGTGATGCTGTGCTCGGGGATTAACCTGTTAGCAGCTGGTTTTCTCCAAAAGTAAGAAAATAAATATTACCATTTAATAACTGGAGACTAAAATTGAATGTCAAACGACTATTAAACATTTCTGCTACTTTTAAAATTTATGATGCAATGCTTTACCTCTCTGTTCATTCACGTGCCCAAGCGTAAGGAATGGGATATTACTTCCCCCATCATAAGTAGGTATGCATGGCTGAATTAGTATGTGCCTCTAACTTCATTTTTTCAGAGTTCAACGCTGAAAAAACAGTATTTACCATCCTATGCAAACCCTTTAAAATAAAGGGTTTCAACTATCAGCAAATCATAGAATCACAGAATCATAGAATCTTCATGGTTGGAAAGGACGTTTGAGATCATCGAGTCCAACCAAACAACCTACAGACTCTTATTTAGACCACTGCTCCTAGACAAGTTGAATGAAATAAAAGTAATAGAAGTACTGTTCATAAAAGATTTACTCATACAATGTTTGTGGTTCATATCAATTTGTGTGAAAGAGTAACTATGAAAGAAAGAGGAGGAGAGAGATCATGTTTGATGTAGTTTTTCATATATTTGTATTAATGTTTTTGCTGGAAAAAACCTGAGAGTTAAAAGAAAATATTAAATAACTTCTTCCTCCTCCCCTTCCCCAATCCCAAGCAAAACTCAGTTGAAAACTGCTAGAGGGCAAAGGAAAGATCAGTTTAAAAGAAGTTTTTTCAATTGCAAAATGGAAAATGTCATCTTTTGTCTTTCCTTGAAAAAAGAAACATACATTAAAACTATTTTTTTTCATCCCAGAAAAGATGTTATTACCTAAAATACTGATAGCTATGCCTGTATACTCTGTAGCTGTATATGCATATCCACATGTTCTGTCTTACTTTCACTTGTTTTGGACTGCAGGACTTGAGTTTAAGGTCGCTTAAGCATCTGTAGGTGTCTTTTTACATGATAAATGTACTTCCCCATTCAGTGTCTTGTACCTTTTTCCGATTAATTTGCAGATCAGGATGAAGTATACTCCAATTACCATGCTCAGTAAGATTTTTTTTTGTTTGTTTGTTTGCTTATTATGATAATAATAACAATAAAAAAATGGCATTCCACATTGCAAAATTCTCATTTGTAAATCCAATCATATTTAAAGAACGTTTCATTCCAAAGCTGATCAACAATTTTCACTTGGGTCCTACCCTCACATTTAGGCCAGTATTTAGAACATGTTTCTACACTGAAGTATTCCCACTAGAGAACTTGCAAGTATGAAAGTGTGCAATTTATTTCAGTTTAACTAGGCCATAACAATGCCCTCAAGTGGATACATATCTGTAATCTCTCGCTGTTCATCAGAGCACTGTGTTTTCAAACTGAGAGCTGAATTCTCTAAGTTGTCTAGTATAGTTCAACCATTTTTCAGCGAGCGCAGGAACACATCCAAAATTTTGTCCTGTTACCACAAAACATTCTGTGGATACCCTGTAGCACCCTCTAAAGAAGAAAAACCACTCAGCGAACGGTTGAAACAATTCAGATATGTTTGTAGACTTCTGTGGAAGGAACAGAACAGCAGACAGTGATCCAACATGTCTTGGTTAAGAGCAAAGCTGGGAAAAGGTATCTCTCAGCCAAGAATGATGACAGGCATTGGTGTTTCAAACCTGAATAGCGATAATAGAGGTTGGTGGCTCATGGCTAGAGAACTTGTATTAGCTGTAAATAATCAAGGATAATATCATACATTTTAGAAGCACCTGTGCATGTTCCAAGTACAAGCTTTTCCAGTGCTCTGGGCAGCACAAGCAAGATGCTAAAGGGTTTGCTGGGAGTTTGAATTTGCACTGTGTTCAGGGAATAAGGTCTCAGGAGTCGCTGAGATGCAAAACAGCTCCCGTCTAGTGAATCTGTCTTGGCTAAAGATCACTATCTTTTCTTGTTTATGTAAAAATTTACATAGACTGTTTGGCATTTTCCATTTCTCTCTGCCCTTTATGACTGTGCTGTTGCCTTCTGACTTTCATTAAAATACTATCCAGCTTTGCCTGTCATTACCTGTTATTGCCTATTAACTTCTTATGTCTCTGGACTCTTTTTCAGATATTGAGTTCATTCTACTGACATTGTCCACTTCTCCCTCTGTATTTTATAAACCTATTTCCTCTTGGCAATAAAATGGGCTTCCTAGAACTTTTCTCCCATTTTCATAGATGGTTTTGACCTAAATTTTCACATTCTTAACCACTTCTTTTTTCCCCATGATTTCTCCAAATTGCGTAGTAGAAAACTTGGAGTATTTTTCCCAATGAGCACTTAACAGTCTTATTCTCATCTCTTCAGATATGTCTGAAGCTAATGCAAAATTTTTCAGACTTTTCATAGGGGTGTAATGATTTGCCTAGGTAACCGACATGTGATTGTCTTCTGATTGTACTGAAAATGTCCCAGTGCATTGCAACCTCCTGCAGTGCTGAATGAACCAGGTATATCCCCATGTTTCAGAAACTTCAAAGGAAAGGTAATGGTTGATGGTAACACAGCAGGAGTGGCAAAGGAACTGTGAACCTTTCTATAAATACTGAGGCAAAGACACAGACAAACAATTGAAGCACTAACAGTGTTGGAAACAAAGAGGTTCTTTAACAGATCCTGAGTCATCCATTATTTCTGCATGTTTTGTGTTATGGCCCCCTGCACCCTACATATCAACAGCAAGATGACCGCATCACAGAGATGGAAGGCACAGTTTAAGGGCCATTGAACACTGTGATTTTTCCCACTGTATCACAACTACAGAAAACCTGTGCTAAGTAACATGATATTGCTTTGCTGTGAAAATTCACAGTAGTTGTACGCTAGGCACATTTCTTGCTGTCGTTCGTTTCTGGTGCTAATGGTTTAGCAGCCTTTTTGGTTTGTGCTACCCATTTGTGTACAGCAAGGGCCAGACTTACAGACCAAAGGCTCTTACCGTGCACCAATGTACTTTATTCTCCTTTGCATTGCACTAGACATGGGCCCAAAGCAACTTCACAGACACAAGCCTCCTTGAATGCCTGGAAACTTAATATCCAGAACCAAATATGAACTTCATGGTTGACTGACCATGCACTGAATTAAGCCTCTGTATCTAAATGTGATAGATGCTATCTTGGCCAAGACACTGGGGTCTGAATGAGGAACTTCAAATTCCCAATAAAAGCACAACATGTTGCAGCTTAAGCAAAAAAAACCAAAACAAACCTTTTTTTTTTTTTTTTTTTCCCTCTATATTGTGTCTTGTAACACATCGCTGGGTGGCAGACACCTCCAAAATTAAATGCCAGTAAGCTCAGGTTTATCTGTGTTTCATCTTGATTTCACAAGTATTTTGACCTGTGTATCATCTAAAAATCATATTAGACTGTACGGCAGAAAATACTGCAGAACTTCTTACTTCAGAAAATCACTGTTAGGAGCCTTAACTATGGCTGGATGTGGCAGAAGATTCCCCATTTCTCCCCACACAGTGGCCAGGCACTCATGTAAATCTTTGAAGGTGGCTGCTATGAAAATTAGGACTTTAAAATTTTAAATAGCAGTATATTCTGAAGGAAGATCCTAGGAAGCTCTGCATCAGTGGTGCAAAAAACAAAAAGAGAAACAAAACTCATTGGTGAGATGTAAATGTATTTATAAGAACAGAAAACGGTATTATTGTGATTTGGTTTAACCAATGGATTTCACTCAGCTTGTACAGCAAATACTTATCTGGTGGATGAATTATAACATGTCCTTCATAGGGTGGAGGGAAATGAAATCTTGATAAACTGACATTAAGTAATTGTGAGTCCATTATTACTCAAAGTTATTCTAGTTTTATTGTTACAAATGCGGTTTATACCAGGGAGGTCTTCCAGACCCTGAAACTTTTTATGTTATATTTTCTAGCTCACAGTAGCCTCTGTGAGAAATTTTACATATGTATTGACTACAACCAAATCACCTCTTAGCCTTCTCTTTAATAATCTATGTAGACAGAGCTGCCTGTAAGCCATGTTTAGAAGGCATGACTTATCCTTTTAGCCCTTTTTCTGAACCCTTTCCAATTTTCTTTCCATCTGTATAGCAGCAATAATAATGCTTTCCCTATCGCATAAGATCAGGCCCTATTATTTCCTCCTAATTGCTAATCTCTAGGATTATGTTCGAACAGAAACATGAAATAAGTATATTGTTATTGACAAGCATTTAAAAAAAAAGCGAATGTCCCGTTTGTTAGATTTAATTCACTCAGCTATTTATTTTCCCTCTTAGATAAACCTGGGTGGGGGAGAATGGAGAAGCTGTGAGGATGGCATTGGTGGTGAAAAACTTTTGCCAGTGCCCTCTGGATGAGAACCAAATGTGCCCCAAAAAGCATTGCTATGTATTTAGGCAGTTAAACTGATAGGTCTCCTCCCGTTCCAGTGTCATTTGTTGTGACTCAGCAGGCACTTTGGGGACTCTTAACAGCCAGCATGCAGGTGTAGGACATTACACGAATGAAGTGAGGACAGTTTGCGTGATGATGGCAGCTGCAACAGTGACAGTCATTGACCCTGGTTGTTGAGAGTTATTTGCTTTGCATTAATCAGTAAAGCACTTCAGCTATTTATTTTTCTCCACTTTGCAATCCAAAGACATTAACACCAGCTTTGGAATGATTGCCAGAATAGGCCATTTCACTTGTCTTTTCCACCTTCTCGCTGGGATATTATTCTAAGTTAAATATATCTTTTGCTACAAGCCGCATGGAAGGGGCAGTGTCACGGCTCTGCTGCAGGAGTGGGCTAGCAACCAGCTGCAATTTGAAAGCTGCCTGTGACACAGCCTTCTGCCAGCAGAGCTCTGTCAGCGAAGGAGTGTCAGAGACGCCGTTTCACTGTGAAAGAGGGAAAGGGTGGGAATTACACTTATACCCATACAAAGTGTTTCACCCATGGGGCTTCATCCTCTTACGCTGCAGCAAGGACCAGTCTCACGAGCGGGGCTGTATCTGAACACGGCCAGTCAAACGTTATGCAAGGAAAAAAACACCCCAGCTGAGGCACAGTTAGAAAGTCACAAATTGAATCAGGTGCTTTTGATTCCTCTCAAAGTTTGCTCCACTCCTGTGATGAAGCTGGCAGCGATTAATTTCATGCTAGGAAAGGTCAATATGGTACTAGTGCGTTCATGTTACAGGTATCTCTGGGTTGGTCTGCAGGGCCCTGAATGCGTTGGACCTTCACCAAACCTTCATTTATTTCTATTCAAAGAGCTTCAGTTTAACTTCAGGTGTCTAAACAAGGCTATGGCAAAAACCACTAAACAAAACCAATCCAAAAAAACAAACAAACCCCCTCCCCCAAAAAACTTCAATCCCTCCAAAACCCCAAACTGTCTAAAATTTCTCTTTTATTAATACAACATTTCAGATACATTTTTTTTTTTTCACTTCAAAACGAAGTTAAACTTGGTTACCAGTACATTTTTATCTTTTTTTTTAAGAAAGGAGACAACTAATAAAAAGCAGAACTTAGGTTTACAGAGTTACTTTCCTTCCTTACAGAATTCAAGTTATTCTGCATAGCTTGGTAAGTATTTTATCAACATGAAAACTGAAAGAAAAAAAACAGAAATGTGAAATGGTTCAAATAAGTTTACACAGCTAGTGACAGAGAAAGGTCTTTCTGGGTTGTTTAGTCCCAGTGAGAACAGGTCATGATTTTTCTACAGCAAGCATCTTCTTTGGCTGGAAACCACCAATATCTCAAATCAACCTGTTTTTTCTTTTTTTTTTTTTTTTTTTCTTTTTTTTTTTTAATCTCTGTATAACGGTAATTTTGTGGTATTTTCTCAGACCCAGGATACAATTTCTGGCCAGAAACAAGAAAGCAAGAAAGATAAAAGGCAAGTTTACTATTTGTATTAGCAAAATGTGAAAAGAATGAAAACAGTATCCCAAGTTAATGTATTCCCAGGCTCAATTTCCTCCTCTGTATCTTGTTCCCTTTTCTTTTTTTTCCCACTTGCTCACACACACACACACACACACACAAAAATAATTTTAAAAAAGTCTTCTCAAAAGTAGAACTAAAAGAAAATAATGACCTTGTTTTCTGAGCTGAGTCACACAGAACTGCAGTTGTTTAATTGGGAACCAGAGAAAAAGAGACTAGTACACAAGAAACCCTTCACAACTGAATCAACTGGACCTCCAGGTTCTGAATTATTGGTAAAGAAGGAACACAAAGCACAATTTCATTAAAATCTCATGCAAATCTAAAAATCTTGGGCAAGCAAAACAAATTTCTGGCACTGCTATAGTTTCATGCACACCATGTTTTCTACTGAACTGATATAATAAGAGCAAGAAATGAACTTCACAGGAATGGTATTTCATATCTGCTCTTTTGTATCTTGCAATATCCTTTCTGATCAAGTGCCCTATCTCTGGAGCATGTATTGATTTTCACAGCTGAAATACAATGTCTCAGCATGCTAACCCCCGTTCACACACACTTCCCTGTTTCAACAATTTCTGCCTGTCTTATAATTATAAAATGTTAAAGGAACAGCTGCACATTTTCTTTAAAGTGAAGACATTTGTTTTAAAAAAAAAAAAAAAACAAAAAAACAAAAAAAACCCACCATCAACAACAAAAAAACCCTGCAACCTTCAAGGTTTTCAAGATCTTTGATATACTGCAGATAGCAAAGCAACCATTTTATATCTTTCTAGTCGGGATTTTTTCTCTCTTTCTAGGTGGAGTCTTTTGAATTTCTCCTAATTCCCATCTTTCAGATATTTCAGTTTCTTCTGCAATTGTGTATGTAGCTGTATGTTAATAAATATACCTTCCACGAATTGCTAGGGATGTGAAGTAGGTAATTGTGTACAATGTGAACTGTACATATGCCTTCTACTTATACCATTAAAGAAACTCACATAGGACATTCTTCTGTAGAGAGGCAAATAATTTATGCCTGTAATGATAGAATTACTGTGTGAAAGAGTTATATATTTTGAATTCACGCACAGCCTTCAGCACTGTTTTTTCCACTGTAAGTAAATCTGAGGATGGGAGGAATGTTGCACATCTGTCTTGGGCCTATAACTCCTATTGATCTGCATCAGGTTAATGACAAACTTCAGAGAGAAAGAATTTGACTTTCAGTAAGGTTAGTCTTTTACAATATCCGTGGCAGCTGGCAATGTTCAACACTGGATCCATTCAACCAACTCTCTTTAAAGACAATGAAAAGAATCCCTTTATCTTTAAAGATACTTCATCAGGCATCAATAATTGGGCATCCCACAGGATAAGGCTCATTGAATTAAATCCTGAACCAATTTAAACTGTGAGTATTCAATGGTGGTGTTTTCACCTATTCTTTGTTCTGGACCCTATTCTGCTCCCCATTGCATCACTGTAAATCCAAAGGGACACCACAGAAGTGACAACTGTTACTCTGTTTCTGGGTTAAAAAAAAAAGTGACCCAGACTTCATTATTATAGAGCTAAGGTGGCCCAGTGGTGCCTAATGGCCTTCCAGAATGTAAAGAGTGCCTAAAATTAATCTTCTGAAAACCAAGTAATGAAGCGTTAAGGTACACGCCAATCTGACCTTAATTCTTCCCTCCTTGAGCGATGACCCAATACACTCGTAATACACAGACTTACTGTCTGCTTTTTTAGATAGTGTAGAACATTCAGGGAACAGGGTATGCATAGAGGGGAATGGGATATGAAACCATCTTTCTGCTGAGGAAAACTGGCACTTCCAAGTTAGAACCGAAAACAAGTTATCGCCATTTGGCTCTACCCAAAGCTGCACCGCCCCCCCAAATACAACTCCTCTTTGTGCTTGTGTCTGACGTGGTGTGTCTGTATGGCCCTCATGAGCCCCCTGCTTCCCCTTTCACTGGTGACTTCCCCTGCAGGAAGGAAAGACTTGGATTTTTTGGCTATGGTATGACTCAGCAGACCACGTCCTCTCAAGTGCAGATTTAGCATACCCGTGGGGTGTAGGAAAAGCTGGGACTCACAGATCACCAGACTGCAAAAGCAAAGCTGCTTTGCTTCTCTATCTAATCTCTCGTCCACTTAATACTGCTTTATTGAATTCATCCGGAAAACAGATAATTCTCAGGGGCTGTTAACAGCACCCAGGAACTGCAGTGATGTTTCACTGCTTTTTGGCCTAACTCTTCCTTTCTTCCTCCTCTTGCCCTACACGCACCCCCCTAGACTCTCCCTCCTCTAATTTTATAGCAGCCTTAATTTATCCAACCACCTTTTTTCCAATATATTCTTCTTCATCACTGGCATAAAGACAACGTTACTCCTTCCAAAAATGTTGTGAGTTTTTCCTATTAAGTGACTGCATATTAGCAATGCTTGACCTTAAGCACATTCAGGTCCACTGTTCAGCAAACACAATTACATTATCCTCACTGTCTTTCATCTTCCCCTCTAGTTAATCAGAGCTGGCGCTCTGCTATAATAATTCCCCATGTGGAAAAGGAGCAACATGTCCAGCAACCTTTCTCACATATCTGCCTCGAGAATGTGTAATTTATTATCTTTCAGAAATGGTTAGACCCCCTTCTAAATTAGTTCTACAAATTAGCAAGACACCTTTCCAAAAGTTTTTTGTTGCTGTTTTTTTTCTTTTTCTTTTTTCTTTTTTTTTTCTTTTTTTTCTCCTTTTTTTTTTACTTCTTTAGAAAAAGAACCCAACTCCTGTGAAACAGACAAGATCAAGGGGTTAAGATGTCCACCTCTAGAGGTCTTTAAGACCCTTTTAAGTGCAGGTAGGGGAAATGGCTGTGAGGAGTGACTTGGGTAGAGGTGACTTTACCTTATGGAGAAGTATGGCCCAAATGACTTCATGTGCTCACTTTCAATCTTTTTCTAACATGCCTATGGATGGTTCTTATATTTTTACCATGGAACATGTTCAAAATTTTAGTGTATAAGGTTACTTTGGGTCTTAAGCAAAGCAGAAATTTTTTCTGGACAATAAACTGCAAGGAGTGGTAGAAAAACCATGGTTTCCTTACTGTGTTTCTTCTGCTAGTGTGTGTGGATATGATTAGATTTCAGTGACATCAGCTTGCCTCTTGGAATCACGAAATGGTTGCCACCACAAACTGCCAGCAAACCTGCTACTTAGTTTTGCTATTTCTGCATCTGCTTTTACAGAGAGCTGTACCCTCTTATCTTCTGATAACTTCTCCAATATTTTTTTTTTCTCCTAGAAGTAGGAGGAGCTATACTGCAGGTGAGATAAATGGAAAAGTAGTCAGAAATGGAGCCATCATTTTGAGTTTCAAACATGTCAGGAAAAACCCCACAAACTAGCCCCCCAAAAAAACCTTATAAGAAGCAGATGATCTAAAATGCTAGAGCTGTAGTCCCACATCTAAAATACCAAATATAGAGTACTGAAATGATTTCTCAAAGGCACAGCAAATTTCAGCTTGACAAAGCTTTTATATAGATTCAAAGTCTGGTAAAAATATCGGGGAAGATGGATCTGAGAAGGAAGGGACTGTTCAGGCACGTGTTTTCCATGATGGTGTGTGATGCTTTTAGATAAAAAGTAGGTAAACGTAATTTGAGCTTCATCTAAAGTAACAAGAGACTAATTTGCTCATAGTTTTATTATTTTTTTATTCATTTTTATCATTTAGTTACACATTTTATTTTCATCAGCTTGTACAAGGACATTTTTGAATCCCTTTAAACGGGCTTTGATGGTCGTGTCTTATGTTGGCCTGAAACTCCTAATGGACTGCAGGGCTCTGTGACATTTATTTCAGCTTGAATAGGGCAGATTCTATGAAACCAAGAAAAATATTAAAATTGTTTACCTTTAAAACATAGGAAATTCAATAAGCAAAGGAAAAGATTACAACCCACTCTTTATTTCATGATTTTTAAAATAAGAATGTGAAATACCTCTGGAGCTAGAGAAATATGCACATGAAACAGAACTACCAATTCTCTAGCCCAGCTCCCTGTTTGTTTTCCAGCTATATCTGCCAACTTTACTCATGAAACAAAAAAAAAAAAAAAAAAAAAAAAAAGAAAAAGCTTTTTTTTATAAACTTCCCGTTGCAGAATCAATACAAGTCTGGACAAGAGTGCTGGATTCTTCTCTGCCTCATGCATCATCAACAAAATTGTCAGCAGCTAAGCTCTCTTTGCAAGATCCTCATTGCTGGTGATGGTGCAATGACAGAAGAACACGGCTTGATTTTCATATCCCAACTTGCAGCTGTACTACTGGCAGTCAAGGGGAAAAAAAATATCATGTTTTGACATGAATCAGGCACATTTGATCTGAAAGTCACTGTGAGAGTCTAAAAATGGCATTTTCTGGACACTTTTCAGATGCCTTTTTTTTTTTCTTTTACTTTAAAACTACAGTTTAAGAGAATTCATGCTTAAACTTTCTATGACGACTGATAAAATTACCAGTGATGGGTTCTTTTGTTTCTTTATTTTTTTTGTTTGTTTTGTTTTGTGTTTTTTTGTGTTTTTCTCGCCCCCCCCCCATTGGTGTACTAGTATAATTTTATTATGTTTTTACTATTAAGGGAACACTGCTGCTAGGGTGAACACCTTTCTCCTCTCTGACATTAATTTCATCACTTAATATGATTATTCCAGGAAATAAATAGGGAGCTTATCTCTTTGAAAGTCGTTAGCTTTATATATATATATAAAAACACACTGTAAGCACAGAAATTATTAATTTGCTACAGTAAATAAAAAATTGATATATTAGGATAAAAGTCAGGAAAAATCCTCTGCCAGCATGTTCATAATCTTATTATTAAACATTTGTGATATGTGACGGGGAATTATCCGTTAATCCAAAATATCCATGGAGTGCTTGAAATACCTGCTCTCTCCTAGATCAGATACATCCTTTCAAAGCAGGTCTTTGTTCTGAATGTAATTCATCATAGTTATCACATGTCACAAAGTGTTACACTGTGTCATTTTACATTGCGACGTGACATGACATGGTGTAATTAAGGGAACACAATGCAATAGCTTCTATTACCAAAAAAAAAAAAAAAAAAAAAAAGGAGAAAAAAGGAAAAAGGGAAGTTATTTCCTGTATCAGTTAATGAGTCTCAGCTCCAAAAAGCTGTGTGGAGAAGAAAATCACGCTGATTAAAACTGAATAAGGACCTGAGCCAATTCCCACTGAAGACAATTGGTATCTGCATATCAGGGAGGCATTTGTGATTATATTTTTATTAAAGCACAACTGTAAGATCCAAATTTTAAATCTGGATTCATAGGGCTAAAGAGAGTAATTACCATCAGGATCTCTTGATTCTCGTGACAAAAACAGATGTACCATTCGTATTTATTATTAACACATTTCTACAAGGACACAGCACTATACAATGCATTGGTGTGGTTAAGAAGAGAAGGATAAAATAAACAAGCTTCATTGGTTCCCAGTAAAAGAGCTTATATTCTAAAGATACAACTAGGAGTTGCAATTCATAGGAATTGCAATTCCTTTGTCTTTGACGTTTATTAATCTTTGAAGGGGTGGATTTTCACCCAGTGTCTAATGTATTTCCAGCTTAACAGATATTCTAACAGTTCAATATACATCAGGGAGAGAGAAGAGCTTTTTAAACTAAAGGCCAATATTGGCACAAGAACAAATGGGTATAAACAGCCCATGAATAAATTTAGCCTTGAAATTAGAAGGAGGTTTTTACCATCAGAGGAGTGGAGTTCTGGAACAGTCCTTCAATGGGACTAGCGAGATCAAACAACATAACTAGTTTAAAAATGGAGCTTGATAAATTTATAAATGAGATTATACACCATGGTTGCCTACAGGAGGAGGCAACCTGATTTTAGTCCAGGAAGAACCTCCCAGTCTTACAAACACATGTAGGAGGAGTGGCTAAATTTGAAATGGAGAACACTCAAGTGTTCATCTTATAAAGAGTCATGCAGAGATGCAAATTTTTGAGATTTCAAATTTAAAGATGTTTCTCCTTCAGCGACAAGTCAGTTTAAGGATCACCTTCTTTAGCCTAACAGGGACATATGAATTTGCACCTTCATTGGCAGTAGGCTAATACATGTAGGGTTGAGAATAACAAATTTTAGCAGAAGCTAGGGTTGGGTTTGGGGATTTTCTTTGGTTTGGTTTTGTTTGTTTGTTTGTTTGTTTTAAATAACATATTTCTAGTTTGACATAACAGATTATATAAATCCATTGCAGGGCTATCAAGGTTTCAGATACAACAATTTAGACAAGATATCTGGAAGCCTTTAAAGTTTTTACAGAAAAGGTAAATAAGACATAGTGTTAACTTCAAGCTAATGTAACTTTTATGATTTCTTTGCTTCTCACATCCTTTCACTTCAGGTCTTTGGTCTCCGAAATGGCTTTTTTCTTCAGATGGAAAACCTGAACAGAAATTATTTCTGTAGGAAATATCATCCAGTGGGAATGATATTGACTGGGGAGTTGGAGGATCAGGATTTTGTTTACCACTGTGTTTCATTGTGTTCTATTTTGAATTATAACTTCATCCTAGTTTTCCAGCTCTTCATATTCAGGAGTTGAGTTGTTTTGATGAAGATTTCTTTTCACCATCTATTTCATAGGTACCTTGTATTGTACCTGTTACAGATGGAAGTTGGAGAAAGCAATGTCTGAGTATATGACAATATGATAGAAGTCATGAAATCAAATATTGTAAAAATGTTATAAACTTTCAGCAGAGGTACAACAATTGCGTGCATGTGAAACTAGTCCACTACAATGCAAAGCAGAAGAAATTAGTTTACTCGTTTTTTTCTTATGAAGACTCATGGAAGATCCTTTGAAGTGGTTTAAACTAATGCACTTTTAATATGATAAGAAGTAACTTCTAAGTGACATTAACTCTATACCTTGGGATCATTTGAAATGCAATGGATCTCAAATGACCAATACAAGAAAAATCTGAAATTTCTAGTTAGCTCAAGCCAAAGGGAGCTGAATTGTTACAAATTTTGAGCTATAACATGGGATTTTTTTTTACTAGGATCATGGCTCATCTTCCATTTTTATTCTTCACATTTTCCTTCCATGTCAGCTCCTAAGACCTTAAAAAGTAGTATAATTAATCTAAAATATTATTCCATAGAAACAAAATCAGAACATCTTTGGGCTATTTATGGTACTCTCTTCTCATAATTGTTGAACTTGACTATGTTTTTTTTAAGTCTTTTTTTTTTTTTCCCCCTACCTCTTTCTGCATCAAGACTTCAGTCAAAAACTGCACAGTGGTACTAATTTTATCTGACTACAAAAGATCCACTGCAGGTGTAAGCAGATGTAACTGCGAGACACTCTGAAATGAAAATATCCCAATGCTGGTTTGATAGCACAGTTTTCTCACTGCTCCTATGTTTGACAAGGAGGAAGGATGATCTGATACCTAACCTGGAGACTGGTAAAACTGTTACATCAGACTCCTTATGTTCATCATTTATGTCTAAGTTCAAAAGAAAGATAAGTGATGCAGAATTAGACTTAACCATATCTGGTTAAACAAATACCCTCACATTCATCTGAGATATATGACTTTGCCATGCCTACTCACTAATAGTATGGCACTGGGAAAAATTGTTAGGTTTCACAGTTTTAATACAGGTCTGCCATAGGTGTCTTGTGTGTTATTTTTTCTAGTTATTATTATTTTTAATATCAGTTTCCAAATCTGAAATACAGGGACGTGAGCACTTCCTTACCTGTCAGGAATGTCCTTATCTTAAATACATTAACATTTATGATGTATTCACATATTCTGAGAACAGACTGCACTTTAGTTGGGGATTCGGTTCAGTGAGATACCATCTGATCATTCACAACTAGACCAGAATGTCACTTGCCTGTGACAACCCTCCTCAGACTGCTGGCACCCAGCATCCTCATTGCAGCCATGAAAATAGAGGACCTTTCCAAGCAAGAAGGGTAAAACAACAGCATATTACTACTGTTGTGTCTTCAGTTTCAGGTTGGATATAGAAGTCACTGCACAAGTCCTGTTCTCTGAGCAGCTTGTGTAAGCATGAATTTTTCTGGTTTTAATTTTAATGTGATAAAATTTTAGGTCCCCTTCTCCCATCCTGAGATACAGAAAACTGTCCTACTTACAGTTTCAAATTGCAACTAAGGAGCGAATGGACTTCTGCCTAAAGAGCAGCAAGAGGATGACGTATTTATTTTTGCTCCTAAATCCCAGCTAAGGGCTCAGAATATATCTGTATTTTTCAGGAAACAGGAACACTTGCCATATGCAATCTGTCTTTTTTGTGGCCACTGTGTCCCCCCTGGCAGGAGATGTAGAAATACAGAAGCCACACTTCATATTACAGTTTCTTTTTATAGCTTCTAAATGGTTAATAAATGATTAATAGAGGTTTCGATAAATGGTTAGAGTAGGTCTTGGAGGCTAAAAGGTCAATAGATGGCTTATAACAATCTATAACGCATTTCACTCATGTCCGTCCAGCCATCCATAACACAGATTTCTTATGTCTGTAGCTTCTAGCAATCATGTTTTAGTTCTTTGTAAACTGTTTATAGGTGGGGTCCTAGTATAAAATGTGTCAGGGAATTGGATACCATTTGATGAAGTGCCCCAGGCCAAGTCCAAAGGGGCCTCTCTACATGGTGCCTAAATACTTTTGATCACTACAGCCTGCAGGATTTTGGAGGTCTTTGAATAACATTTAATGATTTGGGATTCCAAGCTCCCTTTTTTGGTTTTGTTTTTTTTCCTTTTTTTTGTTTGCTTGTTTTTTTGTTGTTTGGGTTTTTTTTAAGAATTAGGAAGGCAGTTAGAGGCTCAGTTCTTATTAGCACTGTAGGTGGATTGCAACTGTAATAGGCAAGAATTGCCTTGGAATATATGCTCTGATATCAAGGTCAACTAAATGCTCTTGAAAACCTTACTCAGAGGCCAAGATTTTCATACTGAACTGCTTACTATGAGGAGGTGCACTAGGGACCCACAACTCACAAGGAACTCTTTTTTTTCCTAGCAATGAGAC
The DNA here is from genome assembly GCA_009819605.1 of Sterna hirundo. Classification (NCBI taxonomy): domain Eukaryota; kingdom Metazoa; phylum Chordata; class Aves; order Charadriiformes; family Laridae; genus Sterna; species Sterna hirundo. The sequence continues at coordinate 77,614,732 of CM020462.1, read as the reverse complement.
ACTGTGGGGATCTTGCCCTGGCACAATCACAATAAAAAAAAAAAAGGTGGAGAGGAAGATTTTTATTCCCCCGTCTGACAGAACTTCAGTATTTGATACATAAGAATTTTCTTACTCATCCTTCATAGTCAGTCCATACCCCAGAAATTATCAGACATTGTTCAGGAGGAGCAATATCTTCTCAAAAAGATTGATGCATTAAACACACCTTTCCCACTCAGAGGAATTACTTGTTCATCCCATGGCATTGCTTTAAGCAATTTTTTCCAGCATTCTTGCTCAGATCTGTAAGAACAATTTTGTAATTGTCTTTAGGATTTCTTAGGATTGCATTGGCTCTCCAAACTTTGTTTTGACTTTCTTCCTTGTAACACAAGCAAAGCCCTAACATTTAAAAGAATGTATAATATCACAGAATCACATACTTTTGTAGGGAGCAGCCAGAGCAAGTTTTTCAGGAGTGATCCGGTTGAATTCTGAAAGTCTCTCAAGAATGGAATTTTAACACCTTGTTTGAGCCCTACTGTTCCAGTATTTGACCACCTTCAGTTGAGGGGAAAAAAAGAAAAAAGAAAACCATTGTATCTGATTGGAATTTCATGTGTTGTAACTTTTGTTTCTTTTTTCCCTTGTGTTGTGCAGCTTCTAGAAGAAGCTTCTTCTGGTCTTTGTCTTCCCCTCCTGTTTGGTCTCCCCACAGCCATTCCCTACTGAATGCTGAATAAACACAGTGCTCTCATCCTCTCCATGGTGTGCTCCAGACCCCTGTCCACCTTGGTGGACTCCCCTGGACTTGCTCCAGTCTCTCGGTGTCTTTCTTGTCTGAAGACCACAAAGCTGGACATAGTAAGGATCTTGATGCAGTCTCAGATGGTTCAAATAGAGGGGACTGAACATTTCCAAGGAGCTGCTGGCTTTGTTGTTGCCCATGTAGCCCAGGATGTGTCTGACCTCTTGGCTGCAAGGGCACATTGCTGACTCACGTTTATCTTGTTGTCAACCAAGGACCTGCATTCTTTGCTGCCAAGCTGCTTTCTACCCAGGTGGCCCTCAAACCTGTGCTGTTGCACAGTGCCTATCCGTCTAAAGTAAACCTGGTAAAATCTAATGTCAAAGCTTTCAGCAATGGCTGATACAATATTTCTTATTTTAATTTCTCTGGCATTTATAATTAGAGAAATAGAAACAGGTATATCAACTAGTATATCTACTATAAAAAGTCCAAATCTATTAATTGCTTATTCTTCTTGAAATCATAACAACTGCATTAAAAAAAAAAAAAAAAAAAAAAAAAAAGCTGGAGTTTTGCCTATGAAATAAAAAAGACCCTAAAAAAACCAAGAAACATCCTTTTCTAGGGGCATGAGAATTTCACACTGCTCACAGACATAGAGTTTATTTTTCTCCCCTACACAAAGAGGTATAGATTGGTTTATTTATTTTTTTAAGTGTGAAAGATTGCTTGCTATGGTTTTCTTTTTCTACAATTTAACAGGGAAAAAAATACCATCTGGGGAAAAAAAAACCCTGAAGAAATAAATAAAATTAATATAGCTTCATACTCCGTGAACTTTTTCTGTCTGTAGCAAAAAATACACTGAGAGAGTTTCAAGGTTAAAAAAATATCAACCACAGAGCACCAGTGCCAGAGCTACTGTACTGTAGGGTTAGGGTTAGTTAGCTGCTCAATATCTAAAGCCAACTGGAAGGTATCTGAGCTGTAAAGGTATCTGAAGGTCATTACTGCAAGTACACAAAAGGAACTTAGGAAACGTGGAAGAATTGCACTATATACATAATAGCCCTGTTAGCTGCATTTCTGAAATTATTTTGGTCCTTACTAGATTCAAAATGAAGATGATAATCTTAAAAGTAAAAATAAAATAAAAAAAAAATTAAAAAAAGTTAATTCCATGTGTTTTGTGTGTGCCTTTCAGAACATGTAGGCCCACTGCCTGCCATTCCTTGACACAATATTATTATCCTACCACGTGATTTTACCATTAAGCAAAAATATGGGATGGTATTATTCAGCCATTCAAGTTCTCCAAACTTAAACGTTTTTCCTTCAGCACATTTATTAATTGCATCAGTAGTTAATATTAGTAATTCCACTTCTTTATTTATTTGTTTTTTTTAGACAAACAGCAGTTTTGTCAGTCTGATTAGTGTGTGGTATTTCTCGGAACTGCTACAGGGTTAAAGGAAAGTTGTTGTCCTATGCATGTTTTACAGGGAGGTTCTGGATATACTGTAGTTTTGAGACATTAGGGTAATTTCAGAACTCGGTCCTTTAAAAAATGTTGAAGAGTTGAATAATGGAAGAGAGATTATGGTTATTAAATACACAGAGGATACCAAGCAGGGAGGATCTGCAAGTACTTTAGAGGACAGCATTAGAATGTAAAATGATCTTGACAAATTGGAGAAATGGTCTGGAAAAATATGATGCAATTTAAAAAGGACATATGCATTTAAAAATAATTAACTGCACAAATATAAGATGAGGAACCAATGATCAGGCAAAATTTCTGAATAAAGTAGATCCGATGCTTTTTGTAAGTCACATTCCTAACATGACCCAACAGTTTCAGACTTGAACAAAAAACAAGCAACAAACACCACCAAAGTACTGGCATGTATTTGAAAAAAGTATCGCATGCAAGACACACACATAATCTTTTTGGTTTTCTTGCTCTTGGCCATTTTCAACTAAAGTACTACAGCTGGTTTGAGGTCTCGCATTTGAAGATATACATAGGTCAGCTTGTAAAAGCCAAGAGGAGAGTAAGGTGAATTGTCAGAGGTCTAGAAAACATGAATTAAGGAAAAAAAAATTGCAGCAAGGAAATGAACAAATACACTTTGGATATGTCAGGAAAAGGCCAATGTAAAGGTAAGGGAAAACCTTCTTTCCATGTTTGGCACAAGAAACATATTGTACCAAGAGATTTTACCCAGATGCCAGAAGAAGCTCCGTGCAAGTTAGTAAGTGCAAAGCTAAACAGACATCTGTCAGGAACAACATTGCAGTTGTTGATCTTATTTTACGGCAGAGGGGAGGACTAGGTGCCCTCTGAGGATCATTTTAAGCCCTATCATCAACAATCCGTTGAATTAGATCATTATCTAGTAAAAGAATATAAAAGATCAGAAGCTGGTACCAAAGTTATTTTCTCAGAGTGGAAAGTATAGGCTTTTCAACTGCTCTTAGAATTTACTACAACTTATGAACAGCAACAAGAAAATCAGAACTTTTCTTTTGAAAGTTTTCTGGTAAGAAAGTGCTCTGTTCCCTTTGGCTGGAGACAATTAAAGGAGCTCTTGATTTTTTTCTCATGCTCCATTTCTACGAAAAATCTTTCAGGTGCAAAGAAGGACAATCTCAGAACCAATCAGACTTTCTTTCTTTTCCTGAAGCAGCGTCACTGCAGAAAATACATAGGCATTTTTGCAAATCAATCTAATGAAGACCCATGCAAGAATTTTATTGTTGTTGGTTTTGTCTGTTTCTTTGCTTTTTTGCTAAGAGATGGGGGTGTGTGTATGAAACAAGTAAATGGGTTTGTGATGTACATTAAGGGAGCAAGGACACAAACTGACCTTCATGCTCCACTTCAAATGGCACCTGGGTTGAATTTTTCCCATGTTTTTATTACACACTTGATTCTGGTTGTCATGTCTCACTCAAACTGATTGAGAATTACTGACTTTTGGTGTGTGATTAAACAGATTATCAATACTCTATCAAATTTTCTTCACTTGATCAGTAGTCCAGCTTCTCTAGCAGTTCACTGGGTTGATGAACTCATTTTTCAGGTCTACATTATTTGATTTAGAATGTGAACTGCTGCCTTCATTGTCATAATTCACTATTTTAATCTCTAGAATTCTTGTTTTTCTAGAATTAAGATCTGAGCGTGAATCTATTTTTCTTCCTATAAATAGTCAGGAAGTCTCAGAGGAAGAAAGGTGACAATTCTTTGTGCTAGTAGTCAAAGGATAGCATTTACCTGCTACGTTAAAATGTAACTAAAGTTCCTATTCCAGATCTGGTAGCTTTTTTTGAATATGTGCCGCATGCCTAGCATAAATGAAGCCATGTTACTAAGCCATTGGAGGGACTTTTGGAATTTAGTGTAGAATTTCAAAGATCTCAGGCACTGATAGTCAGAACTAAGACCTCGTATATATTGGCATTTTTCAGAAAACAAAAATCTTATCCTTCAGCCACCCTAATTTCAACTCCTTGGGCTTGAAAAACTACGGTTACTTTTCTGACTAGCCGTGCAAACTAATGTAACAGACTGATCACTTTTTTTTCTCATGCAGAGATCAGTAACCAGTACTCCCTCATATTCCTTTCACATCATATCTGGCCAAAATTAAAGAACAACAACATTAAAAAATGCTCAATCAGAAATGAGCCTTCAGAGGCAGAAACAGAGAAAATCCATATGGAAATGACAGTGTCCAGTTACATGTCCCACATTCCTCTTTCTAAAATGAAAGACAAAAATAAAACCCTAACCTTTTCCTCAGGATGTTGGAAAAAAAAGTATTAAATTTCACTATTATCATAGCTGATGTGATATTTTTTGATACCCTGGCTTAATTAAAAAATGAGAAAGGAACAGAAACAACTTGAAACATCAAAAATAACATTGGAAACTTGTGGCAGAGGTGGAAAGTCCAATCTCTAAATTCCTGGCTGAAACTGCACCTTGAATAGTGTGCTGGTTTTGGCTGAGGTAGAGTTAACTTTCTATCGTAGTTGGTGTAGGGCTATGTTTTGGATTTGTGCTGGAAACACATATGGGGATATTTTTGTTATTGCTGAGCAGTGCTTACACAGTGTCAAGGTCTTTTCTGCTCCTCACACCACCCCCTCAGCAAATAGGTTGGGGGTGCACAAAAAGTTGGGAGGAGACAGCTGATTCCAACTGACCAAAGGAATGTTTCATACCTTATGACGTCATGCTCAGCATATAAAGCTGGGGGAAGAAGAAGGAAGGGGAGGACTTTTGCAGTTAAGGCGTTTTGTCTTTCCAAGTAACTGTTATGCATGATGGAGCTCTGCTTTCCTGGAGGTGGCTGAACACCTGCCTGATGATGGAAATTAGTGAATGCACTCCTTGTTTTGCTTTCCTTGTGTGCACAGCTTTTGCTTTACGCATTAAATGGTCATTATCTCAACCTACGAGTTTTCTAATTCTTGCTTTCTTGATTCTCTCCCCCATCCCACCAGGGTGGAGTGAGCAAGTGGCTGTGTGGTGCTTAGTTGCCAGCTGGGTTAAACCACAACACACAGTCACAGAACGTCCTAAGAAATGCTATACGAAAGAATTATTTAACTGATATTCCAGAAATGAGAGACGTATACAAGTGTACTAGGAACACAGTGTCCTCTCCTATTTAAAAGTGAATATATAGAGATATAGATAAAAATGTCATAATCTAAATAGACACTAATTAACAGTCTTATTGGCAGTCTTACCAGAGAAGCCAAGAACTAAAATTAGAACTGTCCTGAAAATAGAGTGCTTGTCCAGTAAAAACCTCTGGTATTTCAATATACATTTCTATTCTGAAGCACAAAGAAAAGTCAAACTAATGAACAGTTTACAGAAGAAAAACTTCTGAAATCTGTCTGTTTGGAAAGGTCACAAAGCAAAATTCACTATTTTCAATCCAAATGCAACACCTCATTGATCATTTTGACTTCAGAAAATTGTCAATTCAAGCAGTATGTTACATTATCTTTCACCATCTTCCTTTCCTCCTCCACCAAATCAAGAGATTAAAAGGAGAAGAATGAAGAGGGAATGACACTGATGACATCTCGCTTAAAAAGAAAAGAAAACAAACTAAAAACCAAACACATTGAAAAAGAAGGTGCTGTGGTTTGGTTTGGTTGTTGGTTTTTTTTGTTTTGTGGAGGGGGTTTTGTTTGTTTTTGGGGTTGTTTTTGTTTTTGTTTGTTTTTTTTTTTTTTTAAGGAGTGAAAAGAAAATCAGACATCTCTACCAGCACTGTTATATTTGTTCTAGAAATGGACAAAAGAATTTCTGTTTACAGAAGCTTCACTCTGTCCCTATACTATTTGTACAAAAAATTGCATCTAAGAAGTTTAAAACACTTCCCTTTTTACACATAAGGACCAGACCAAAATTTCCTTAAACATTGTGCAATGGATGCTCAACTGGTGTGGCTGCAAAAGTGTACTGAAGTAAGTGGAACTACACTCACTTACACCTGCTGAAGAATTAGATTCAGTAAAAAAAGTCAAAGGAGTTAAGCATTTATCACAATCCTCCACTGTCTCAGCTCTTTGAAACAGAAAATGTATCACATTGTAGTTTGTTATTACAAGGGAAGTCAGGAAAGACTGAGTGAAGGTAGATAAAAGCTTGTTAGTTAATACTTTCATGTCTTTATAGAAATGGCACACAGAAGGGGAAGAAAAACAGGACCTGCCCATGCTGAAATCTGCCATACAGTACAAGAAATATCAGAGATCCCAATGTACCATATGGAAAGCTCTCTGCAAGACAGCGTCTCTGTTCTACTAGAGACCACTGTAGAGAAGAGATGGATTTTACATTTTTCATTAGTGTACAGCTTAGACAGTTGAACTCTATTATAATGTCTTCAGGAAGTATCTGATCCATTCTATTATCGCTATGACAAAGAGAAAGAATTGCTTATGATTTCAGAAAGGTCACACTAAACCGATGTTCTGCCTGTATGTGCTCTAGCTACAATGATGATAATAATAATAAAAAAAAAAGTTTAAAGATGAAGTTTACAGTCAGAGATACTGGGGGCCAGAGGGGGGGTGTGGGGGGGGTGGGGGAGAGGGCAGGCTAAAAAATTAACATTTAAAAAGAAATTCTTATCTGCAATACATTTTCTAACCCTCTTATTTTTCTTCAGCACACCTGCTGGCAGTTAGTGTATTTATACATGTACATATAAACTGGGCAAGATTCTGATATCAGTTCCTGGAGGGTAAATATAGTGTCGTAATAAAAGCACTGAAACAGACGATTATTATTAACAGTTATGTACAAGTTAGGATCAATCTGACTGGCTGATTTGGGGCAGATGCAAGATAGTTCTGACCATGGTGTGAGACACAAGCCAGCTCCAATTTAAAAGCTGTGTGGCAGAGTTACTGCGTTGTTCAGGCCAAAGTAATTCAGTCTGCCTCCCACCAGAGCTTATTATTTTTGGCTCAGAGCTCAACAGCAACTGTGTGGCTTGGAGCTAGGGCAGGCCAAATTCTTGCATTTTATATTGTGGATAGATAACATCACTTTCAATATACCCCCTGTAGTGCCATGAAGGCTCTAGACAAAGGTGGGCTCTTCTTGAGCTAGGTGCTTTTCACACACATTGCAGACGACGATTTCACGCCACAGAGCTTAGCAGTAAGCATCTAATCATTATTAATTCCTTTGGTCATCTTTGTCATAACATTAATCATAATGAAACTCCTAAGCTGCTAAGGTGGTTGTGTTAAGGCAAGAGGAAAGGAACAATTCCACTTAAGCAGATAGCTCTGTAAACCCCAGCACCAGTGAAACCAAGGAGGCAACCAGCTCAGGTTTAAAATGAATAGAGACACAGTTGCTTTGAAATGTATTCCCACAGAGTGTAAAGGAATGGACTAACATCATTGAGTGGGAGAAAAATAGAGATAAATGCATTCGATGAGGCTGTTCCGACAGGGCCTGAGACATTTCTCAGTTTCCTGGTTAAGTGCTGAACATCTATCTGGAGATGGGGGTGGGAAAGAAACCAAAAGATGAATGAAAGAGACATAGAAGACAATGGAAAAAATTCTTGGTTATTTAGAGGAATAAACAAAACAAAGAAATTAAAAATGTAACTTTGACAAGTGAAATTTTAGAAGTTTTGGAGCTTTATAATTTTGCAAAATAACTTCTTTAACAGAAAAAAAAAACACCTAGACAGTCATTGACCTGTAATAACCATCAGTATAAAGGCAAAAACAGAAAAAATGAATCACATATAAAGTAAAAAGCACTGATTCAGAACTCAGAAGATTCTTTAGCATAATTCTTCCATTTTCATTTTGCTGCTTTCATTTTCTTGTTGCAAATATAGCTCTATAAACCATAGAAATAAGCTGCATGCAATTAAAATGGCATAATAGCTGAAAGGAAAGCATTGATAATTATGTTAAAATCTATAACATTAGAAAAGTCTAACACTGTTCAGAGTCCACGCTTTGTCATCTGTTGGCATTTGCAGCTCTATTGTAACCTAGATCTAAAGCTTTTTCTTCCTGAGCTAACGTCTCACAACTTGTGGGTTAGTAGTGATTTTTTTTTCCTTTCAGTCAGTGCAATATAGTCCTCAATTCTTTTAACAATTTAGGGGTCTGAAAACCGTCAAAATGAAATAACATTCAGCTTTAATGAAATATTTTGTGACATATTTTTGTGAGCTCAGAGAGCCCATAGATCTGCCACGATCCATCCTGTGCTCTTTTCTGCAGTAAAACAGTTGGGAAAGTAACTTTGATCTGTGCACACATCAGAGAGTTTGTGAAAATATTGTCCCCATTCACCATTTTAATCACAGCAATAAAAAAGAAACTGCACAAAGAATCTAGAGAACTATAACAGGCATTATCTGTGACAAATCAGGACTGGATCCAGCAATGAATTTAAGCACAGGCTTAAGAGCTTTGCTTGGATCGGAGATTTATGGTCTGATCAAAAAACTAGCGAAGTCAATATAAAAGCTATTATTGATGTCACTGGGCATTGGATCATGCCCTTAATGAACTAAGTAGAGGCTGCAGGGCTGCATTCTAAGGGCCTAATCCAATATCTATTAAACTTTACTCAAATTGGGCACTAGATTTAGATATTATTTAATGACGTAGACTGAGATTTTCAAAAATATTTTAAGTGATGCTTGTCAAAAGGAATGTTAATTTAAAACTGGAGTCAAATAATTGCATGAGCTTCTGCCTAGCTGGCTTAGATCATAACAACTGTGAATACACAGTAGGATAGTCTAGCACAGAGTAATAACCACAGTACAAAACTGTCAGAGATCCTGAATTATTACCAGGTTGGTGGATATTCACCTCTACTTGTTCACTTCTATTATTTCACTCTAAATCGTTATTAGAATAAAGCCACGGTGAGCATAGGCCTAATATGTGCCCCAGCTTCCTTTTCAATCCCTTTTTCAATTTTACATGAAGATGTGACATATGTAATTAAGAGTAACTTATTCCATCAACACCCAAACAGCACCAAAATTCAAAGACCCAGTGAAAGGAATTAAATCTTCAGATCCCAAGGAAAGTTCCCATTTGAAGAGTCATCTCAAGTTTTGTTTTGGTTTGGTTGTTTTTTTTTTTTTTTTTTTTTTTATGTCAAGAGCAATATCTGATTCACCCTTTTGCATCTTCTTAGGATACTTCTTTCAATCCAAATTTCCAGTACAAATTTCAGAAGACAGAATGCCCCAAACTGCAGCTTGAGAGTGTCTAATAACCAAAGATGCACTTTCTTTGCTCCAATTATCCTGTCCATACAATGGTGAAGGAAAGATATTCCATTTAAAGACACCTACTTGGAATCTAGTCAGTAATAATAATAATAATAATAGGCTACAGGCATTTCAGAAGTGGCCATAACAATACAATTCCAGCTTTTATCTTCTGCATTTTTACACTTTGGCCCCATTGTTTGATTCTATTTCTCTTATTTCAGTTGTGAAGACATGAAAGACTCAAACAACCAACTAAGGAATCTGCTTATACATTAAAAAGGAATGCATAATATCCTTATAAAAACACATGTACATACGGACAGAGGAAACAAGGTTTAATCTAAATACTAGTAAATTTATTTGATATTACTACAAATACGCACACTTATTCCAAGAGGAATAATAATAAGTGAGTGCCCTTTAATACCTTAAAGTGAACTGCTATTGTTTACATATTTGTGGCTTTCATTTCTCAAAATGCAGCATTCTTTCCATTATAAGAAGCTAATTAAGTGTAAAGCTTGCTTGTGGAAGTACTAAACAGAAAGGGTATGATGGAATCATTGTGTTTCTTCTTCTTAAATAGATGCTTGAGAAGTTTCTCCAAATTTAGAGTCTATTAATTACCTATAGATGACTTGAACTGTGGAACAAAAAAATTTAAGGGTGTTCAAAAAACTCTATAGAAATTATTCATGTATGTTAAATCCTATCAGACTGACCGATAAGGGTTCATTTAGTCAAGATCATTATTTAGAGCCTGAATTTGCATATGCAGATTGGGTAATTGTGCATGTATCTGACAATATCATCTCTTTAAGCAACAAGTAATTTAGATGGCCTAAGGGTATAATCCTGAGATTAATGTTCCTGATATAGATAAAAATAGAGATATACCTTTAGAAGACTGTTTGTCCCCAGGGATAAGAGAAGGGCTACAGAATACATCAAGTTTCCACATCTAGGTCACGGATAAACCCAGTTAGATATCGTGTCAAAGCTATTAGCATTCAAGCACTGTTCAATCATTTATTTGTTTATAAGCCATCTGTGACTTTAGATTTATGCTGAAAATGTAATTTGTAAAATTAATGAAGATTAGAACCATAAGTCCAATGTTCAAGCTTCCCAAAGGAAGTCTCGTGCTGCATAGAATCATTGAACCATCGAATCATAGAATCAATCACAGAATCATAGAATCAATCAGAATTATAGAATCATAGAATAGTTTTGGTTGGAAGAGACCTTTAAAGGTCACCTATTCCAACCGCCCAGCAACGAGCAGGGCCATTTTCAACTGGACCGTGTTGCTCAGACCCCTGTCCAACCTGACCTTGGATGTTTCCAGGGATGGGGCAGCTACTACCTCTCTGGGTAACCTGTGCCAGTGTTTCACCACCTTCAGCGTAAAAAATGTCTTCCTTCTATCTAGTCTAAACCTACTTTCTTTAAGTTTAAAACCATTACCCCTTGTCCTATCAAAGGGGTAGGATACTCATCTTTGCAATTCCTCAGTCCTCACATAGCCTTGCAGCTACATTTTAAGTGTTTTGTGACTTACTTGCCCACCTATAAGTTGGTTCTCAGAGTAACAGTAGTGGAGGGTATGATGAGATTTCTTTTTTTGTGAAGAAAAATGAAAGTGCATAGTTACATGAAAGGAAACAGTTCTCTTAAAAAGCAGCAATAAAACATGGATGCAGAAAGAAAAAAAAACATTCAAAGGGCTTCATTGTGCTGCTATGAAATCTTTTTAGTATGTACATTTGTTTCCCAAAAGCTATGTTTTGCTGTCTTTCCTCCTTCTGTGAAGCCAATGTGCATACATGTCACTGCTAAGCCTTGTCCCTTCTCTGAATTTCTGTGCAACCTTGGAAAACTCCCATAATCATTTTTTTTTTGCCTAAATATTCATATGCATAAAGGGAAAAAGTGGTGCCACTGATATGTGTATAAAAGAGTTTGAGTTCTTTAGCCAAATGCTCCTTTAGTTTGGAAGCATTAAGTATTATTAATGAATAACAATAGTTTTAAATCATTTAAAAAACAAAACAAAACCTAACAGCAACAACCCCCCCCACCACCATATTCTATTGGAAGACCTTACTGCACTATGACAACTTTTCTTAATGTTGTTGTTGAAATCGGAGGGCTAATTTAATCATATCTTTGCCATCTTCCATAACCCACAGGCATTGCATCTCCCTGTGGACATAAACTTAAAGAAACGCAACAAAGCGTCAAAGTTTAAAAAGAATTTAGTATAGATTTTTTCTTGTCTAAACATAAAAGGTCCTCTGTAACCAGCTCCTCAAAAAAAAGAAAATAAAAAAGGAAAAGCTGTTGCTATTATTTTTGGCAGTCTGCTAGCACACAGCACCATGCTGGCAGCACTGTCTTTCAGTCACATGCACTTCTCTCCCCTTTCCAGACTCTGCCTGGGGAACTTATTTTTATCTGAGAACAAGATCCTGTTTTGCTTGGATTACCTGCTGAAAGCTGAATAACAAAAGTTTGGTCCAACAGGGTTATTATTTACTTTGTATGGTAAAGAGAGACACACCTAACAAATACTTCTCATAATTATTCTGAAATTCAATATGAAGACAATGAAAAGAAGTAGTGCAATTTCAGTTCAGCTTAAATTTAGCTTAGAAGAGGAGGCAGTACTTGCCAAAAAGACCACAAATGGGGTCGACCACTTAAAAAATGGTTTAATAAAGATTAAGGATAAATATCTCAAATAAGCATTATTTTATACTATCTAGAACACATAAGACTTGCTATTCAGTTTTTCTCTTAGTACTTCTCAGCTGAATATTACATCAGTATCGATGACAGAAAATTGTCCTTCATAATTCTGGATATTTGTAACAGACATTCTACCTCATTCTGCTGAAATCAAACCTTTATTATTTTTTTATAGGTGACATTAACCTGAAATCAATGTTTTGGGAGTTTACCTTTGAGGATCATAGCAGTAGGGATTATTTCCCCTAATTTACGCTGTCTAAAAGCTGAATTCTAGGCAAGGATCATTTTCTAGCTTGTTTCTGTAGTTAATGGAGAGAGGTGGAAATGGGTCACCTCTCTTAGGCACCATTTTAGGATAAATCACCCTCTGGAGGTATCTAACTCCCTTCATTGATTACAGAAAATCTTGACATCTAGCTTAGACAGGAGGCTAAAATTTTAGGCAACCAGTGTTAGGGGAGATGGCTCCTACATTTAACTGTAAGTGAAATATCAGGAATCAGGTTTTAATGCCTAGATTTTTAAAGCTATTTCAGCCTAAGCATCATAAGATCCAATTCATTTAAATAGCTAAGATCCATTTTCAGAAGTAGCTTAAACACTTATATAGCTATTAACATGCATAAAGAGGCAAATAGACATCAAATGAGTATTCCAACTGTTCACATATGCCTAATTCCCATCAAAATCAATGCATAGATGGTTTTGAAAAGCTCACTAGGCACATATCTATCTAAATACCTGAATACTCTGAAGAATCTAATCCTTGGTCTTTCATCAGGTAAAGAGGAGATAAAGTGAGGCTTACTAACACCTTTTCACCTGGGCAGAAATTTGTCTTTTACTTGCACAGCTCAAAATCTTTTACCTTTACAGTGCAACAGAAAGGTAATTCGTTACATCCTTGACCCTGAAATAACGTCTCTGCGTATGCAAACAGAAGTGTATCTATTATTTTTCTCTCTGCTCTAAGTATTATATTACATTGCAAACTGCCATCCATTCTGCTAAACAATGTTATTTCTTTTTTTTTTTTTCCTTTTGCAGCACTGCTTCCCAAGTCTTTCTCTCTTTCTCCTCCAGTATATAGCTATTCTCCAGCTGCTTTTCAGTCTACACTACAGCTTTGAGTTGTGGATTGTTCTTTTATCACCATGCCTCATATATCCTTTTACGTCTCTTCACATCTCACTCCGCTTTGCAACACCTCCCAATTTAGTTGCATCCATTAATTTAATAACTGTGCTATTGACTCTCATTTACTGATCATTAGTGGAGATGAAGCTGGACCCAGCGCTAGTCCTTAAGGCATGTCATTAGAGTCTTTCCCACAACTCAATACACCACTATTTATCACCACCTTTAATTTAAAGTCCTGTAGTTACTTCTTACTCTGTGTGAATATATCCATAGACATCTGAATTCAAATGAATTACAATGCTCGGACTTCGTGCAAAATCCAACTGTAGGATACCACAAAACCAACAGAACCAGTTATTATTCACAAGCACTGTATTGTCAGATACCAGTAAGCATCCTCCACCCCAAGGATGTGGAGATTTACAGCCAGAAGCAGTGAGTTTCGATCATTGCTAACATATATGATTCAATGTGCAGGACCCTGCCAAGTCTATGAAGATTAAGTTGTACATATGACATGACATATCAGTTAACGCTTTATACCCAGTTCCTGTGTTGAAATTAGACTGGCTACACCCTCCCACTTTTTATTCATAAAGACTTCATTTCTCTGGTTTTTATTGCCTTTCTCTGATAAAAGAACAGAAAGAAATACTGAGATGCTGATCAGAAGTGTAAAATTCCAAACATTTTTCCATGAAAAATTGCAATATTTTTTTATATTATCACAGGTTATTGCTAGTGTAGCCTTTCAGTGCTGCTTCCTTTATATGTTTGAGAGTGCAAAGAAAATGCTGTATGCTCTTTGTACTGCTCATCACCCCAGGAAAGTCCTTTCTCCTTTGTACCAAATTTCCTTATGAGAAAAATTACAGGGAATAAAATGTTCCCCCAGTCAAGACATCTAATAAGAATAAAGAAAGTAAGAGTGGATTGGAAGCTAGCCCCTCTTTGTCACATGCGAACCTGGGAAAGACCCGGACCCGTCTGTTTCACGGATTCAGTTGAGATTATGAAAGCATACTGACGAAAATCTTTTTTCTTTTTTCTTTTTTTTTTTTTACCTTTATATTCATTTGTCTTGCTAATCTTATCCTTTTGCCTGACTTCCGTTACCAGGCAATCTGAACTTATATAAAGAAGAACAAAAACCAAAAAGAATATGTATACTCCCAGCATTATTTTGAGACATGACTAAGATTATCCCCATTTTACAGCTGGAATACTGAAGACCTAAGAGTTGAAACAACTTGGAAACTGTTGAAGAAGCTGGTGATATCAGTTAAACAAGAAAAGCAGATTTTTTGAGTTTCAGCTTAGTTTCTCAACAGCTGGGTCAGTTTTTCTTTTATAGTCGATGGGTAATTATTAAAGCTGTTGAATGTGTTTGGCTTTGAAACTTAAGTCCCTTAAGCTTCTGGTGAGAACTGAGTTTTCATATCTCAGTAGACAACCTTCGTAATCCCTCCGTCTGTATTCTTGGGTGTAACTTGAGACTTGTTTCAGTATCACCTGTAGCATAGTACCAGATAAATTACTCTTTCACTTTATACTGTACTCAGGTGATAGAGTTTTCTTTTGATACTGTGAAAACCATAATGGTCACATTTATTCTTCCTCCTTTCTGAAATAAGAGGGGAAAAATGGTAGTAAAACTCATTCATCACTCAGTAGATGAGAAAATGTTAGAGTGTAGTATTCTGCTGAATCATTTTCTTACTAGAGTCTTGCTACGTAAAGGCATTAGTGCAAGGTATCCCAACTGAATTAGAATTAAGTTCCTACCTACACCAAGCAGTGGGGAAGAAGTGAGAATAAATTAGGCAGGTATGGCTTGAGTATTTTCAAACTGAAAAGCAAGACGGAAATCAACTGGTCAGTCAGTGCAATTCTTTATGCACGGAAGAAATTAATCTGTTAAACTCTATTAACCTGATTGCTCAGTTCTTTAGGAAAACTTAGAGTTTTATTTTGTTTGTCTGTTTCTTTCTTTCTTTCTTTTCTGTGTGGAAGACCAGAACATTGCGAAGTCTAATGGTGCACATGCTATTTCCAGCAACAAGAAGGATTCTCCTTTAAAAACAGACCTTTTTTTCTTTTCACAACATTCTTTATGGATAGTAGTTAAATTATTGTATAAATAAGCAGAAAAATAATGCAAAAAGAATTACTCAGTGGTTAAAAATCTGTACCAGTATTTTGGTTTATACCTCTCAAAAAAGAAGGTTAAATATGTTTGTTCAAATGGTAACACAATGCCTCAGAAATATTTTGGCTGGTGATTTGTATTGCCATTCCTCATCAGAGCTGTGGGTCTGTGAATGGATTACAGCTCCCATGATATAAAAAGTAATATACTCATTTAATTGACAAAGTGAGGAGACACAAAATGCTGTACGTTGTTTCAGTCCTATTCATGATGAAAAAGGAAAACAACCCTCCCTGAGCCTCCAGGATCGTTCCCATGATGGTAACTGATAAGAAGGGCTCCTACTGCTTCCTGTCACTCTTGAAATTCAGCTTACAACAAAGTTTGCCCCTCTTCCTGCTGAAGAACTAGTTCATCCTGACATATGACAACCACATGGGAGGTTTCAATTAAAATTCAGGTATCGGTGGCAATGAATGACAAATGAGGGGATCCAACCCATGTTTGAATTTTCTTAATGGTACGGCTTTCCTCCACCTCCCATTTTCTTTAACATAATCACTGATACAGTCTTTTCAGCTTTTACTCATTTTAATTGTGCATGATTTATTTCCTTGTTTCATCAGCTCCATCTATCATAGAAAAATGAGAGTATGAAAAGGAATCTGAAGGCTGCCAAATACTGACTTTTTTATTAATTTTTTCTGTGTATATGATTAATTTCCTCCTAGAACACTGGACTGACAGCTACATGCACTCTGACTGATGTTTAAAATAATGAAATGATGGCAGTATTTAAAACAATATATACACTTATTATAAACCTCCCCTCCTTCATAAAGGTTACATATCGAGTGGTGAAATGGTTAGACCTGTAGACCATTTTTGCTTGGCAAACCTTAATTATTCTGTTCTTCTACAAAGATACTGGTATTTAAGGCATATTATTTTAGAATAAAGGTTTCACTTTCCCTAAGCATCAGGATTTAAAAAAAAAAAAAAAAAGGCAAAGAAAAAAAGAAAAACATTTAACTTTGACATTTCATTTATAGGCATTTTAATTATCTGGATGGTTTCCTTTAAATGCTAGATGTAGGCAGTGAAAATTTGTACTTATAGGAGAAACTGCTTCCAGGAGTTCCTAATTTTCATGTGTTATGAATTTTAATACCTTATGTGGGTCAGGTTTTCACAGGTTTAGAAAAGGAATACATTGACCTTAAACTATTGTACAGTTGTAATAGTATTTTTAGTCTCTATTGGTTATTTTCAGGCAGGAGCTCTAGTTTGTTTATGCTTCTTTTTCCCACTACCTTCCTTCCACAGCAGCAGAAAAGCCCCAAGGCTTCAGAGAACAGGCTATTCCTTTTCTTTTTCTTCTTCCCCACCTCCTAACTTTTAAAAAGACAAACGCAAGGAGCTATGAAATCCACTGGTCCATGGGGTCAGGAAGTTTTCACCCACTCCTGTCAGATTGGACTGCTATCTTTGAGATAATGAATCCCTGAACTCCCCTCTTGCAGTATCTCCCATTAATGAAGTTGAATTTTTACAGACCCTTCTTTTTTTCCCATCATGCATCTTTCCCCCCTCCACCCCCTCTACCCCCACCCCCAGTTTCTTTCTGCTTCTTGAGTTATTAGGGATATAGGCTGCTACTGACCCTGTGGGGAGGATTTGGAAATAGTATTATTTACTCTTAATTTGGTGTTGTTTTTGTTTCTTTCTCACCCTTGCCACCATATTCTGCCTTTCCTTTTGGTGACAAGTATAAACACCAGGAGCAACTCTAGGTAATTAACCACAACACTGCAATATCTGAAGTCTCATTACCCCAAAACATGGAAACGTGATTCTTCTGTAAGTTATAATAATGTCCTTCCCTGATGCTCAGACATTTAAAAAAAAAAAAAAAAAGTATTCCGAGCCTAATGCTGGTTTGAGTTACATCAGTGTCAATATGGTATTTTTCTCTTGAAGAAGGAGTTATAATCACTCTAGCAAATGGTTGCACCCAAAATTAATTACCAAGTACATAACTACAGGCAAGTAGGATTTTTTTCTTATCTTTTTACACCACTAAGTCAAAAGGGAATGGGACCCAATGCATTTATTTTTGGAAAAGGCTGGAAACTCATAAATTATAATACTTTTCAGTCTATCTGACTTTGGTGAAAATCCACAAGCACAAGTTAACTTTCCAAGCCAATAGTTGCCACAAGTTTTTGGTATTTTTGGTGCTTGTGATTCTAGTTCAACAAATTAAGGTAGCATTTTTTTGGACAGCTTCTGGTTTTCCTTTCAGTTTTAAGTTTTCTGCAGGATGCTCTGCTTTACTAATCCTTTTGACTGCAGTGCCTAAACTCACATTTTTAATGTTATAAGAAAGAGCTGAAGTTCTTTACAAATGAGAAGCACGCATCCCTGAACTGAACAAACATCAGTTTTTCACACACTAGCCAATTTGCAGTTTTAAAGATTTCAGGAAAATATGGTTTCAAGTTTGATGAAGAAAAACACAAAGATTAAATTTGGAAACAAATCTGTTCTGCCATATTATTTTTTTCAAATACACTAAAGGTTGATGACTGCTTTTTTTGCTTGCTTTTACTTTATTGTTCTCACCATACAAATTCTATACAATACAGATGTAGAAAAAAATATGGGTGTGGGGGCAAGTTTTATAGTTAAACTTCAATGAGTTTCATTGAAATGAAGTGCTTTATAACAACTCTGAGTCAGATATGGTGCACGGAGCAAATAATAGGTGAGGGCTGAACAGAAAGATGAGCAGCAAACCAGATGAAGCTAAGTACTTAATGAGCAGAGAGCTAATAAGTTTGTGAGTTAGCAATCTAATGAGCTGAGGTTCTCTGTTGCAAGCAGGTAATATGTGGTTTCCAGGTTGTGGTTTATCTTTAGTTACCTATTTCTAACTTTAGCTCTACTTTTCCCAAAGTGTGCTACATCAAAATAATTTCTTGCCACCCAGGTGAAAACAAATATAAGAATCCTTGCCATATCCATCCACCATAATTGAGAACATGGGGAACTACTTGGGTAGAGAACAGTTTAGCCAAAAAATAAAGTAAAATTTTTTTCAGCCTGGGCTACCTTTCTTATCGTGCAATTCTCATGACATGGTAGCAGTACAATAAGTAGTGACAGAACTTAAACAGCATCCTTACCCAAATTGCAATGAGCCCCCCAAAAAATCAATAGATCCCCCTGTGAAGTAAATTATTTGTCATGTTGTGCAGAGTTTCGTATCATAAAATCTCATACTATGAAACAGAAGATGACCACAGAGTTGAAAGGGTTTTAAAACAAAATGACCACTTGGTTACTTTTTGGCAGTGTTTAACAGGTTTGCAACTAGCTTTGACCAAAAAAAAAAAAGATTAATGGACAAATAGAATCATAGAATCATAGAATGTGTTGGGTTGGAAGGGACCTTTAAAGGTCATCTAGTCCAAGCCCCCTGCAGGAAGCAGGGACATCTTCAACTAGATCATGTCACTCAGAGCCTCATCAAGCCTGACCTTGAATGTCTCCAGGGATGGGGCCTCCACCACCTCGCTGGGCAACCTGTGCCAGTGTCTCACCACCCTCAGTGCAGAGAACTTCATCCTAATGTCTAATCTAAACCTACCCTGTTCTAATTTAAAACCATTGTCCCTTGTCCTATTGCTACATGCCCTTGCAAACAGCCCCTCCCCAGCTTTCTTGAGGCCCCCTTCAGGTACTGGAAGGCCGCTATAAGGTCTCCCCGGAGTCTTCTCTTCTCCAGGCTGAACAGACCCAACTCTCTCAGCCTGTCTTCATAGGGGAAGTGCTTCAGACCTTGGATCATCCTGGTGGCCCTCCTCTGGACCCATTCCAACAGGTCCATGTCCTTCTTGTTCTGAGGGCTCCAGAGCTGGACACAGTACTCCAGGTGGGGTCTCACGAGAGCAGAGTAGAGGGGGAGAATCACCTCTCTGGATCTGCTGGCCACGGTTCTTTTGATGCAGCCCAGCATGCGATTGGCCTTCTGAGCTGCAAGCACACATTGTTGGCTCGTGTCCAGCTTTTGATCCATGCGTACCCCCAAGTCCTTTTCCGCAGGGCTGTTCTCTATCACATCATCCCCCAACCTGTATTGATAACGAGGATTGTTAGATTCCTAAATTTTCTAAACTATCCGTTCTCTTTCCCAGTGTCAGGTCATATGCCTTTCAAATGTTCTTTAGCCTCATTTTCATGAAATTGTCCTTTCAGATAAGTTAGAATTCTTCATATTTTATTTATTTTATTTTATTTTATTTTTATTTATTTTTTATTTTATTTTATTTTATTTTATTTTATTTTATTTTATTTTATTTTATTTTTATTTATATTTTATTTTATTTTATTTTATTTTATTTTATTTTATTTTATTTTATTCTTTATTTATGCTTTCAGAGAGGTTTTCAACTTTATAAAAATGCATCATAAGAAAGTGTGAAAAATACCATATGAACGTATGTTTGTTCCTGTGTTCCTCCAGTTGACCTGATATCCCTTCCCTTAATATGTCCTGGTCTATTTCTGATCAGGAAAGAGAACTAGGAGATCTCCGAGGCTCTTGTGGAAAGTATGTACATAAAATAAACCCAACATATTATTGACAACTGTGTGAGCTCAGTTTTTCTCACAAGGGTAACAAATGCCTTAGCAGAGAGGAACAAAAAATGTGAGCTTCTCACCTTACAAGAAAAAAAAATTAGATGCGACATGCAGAACTGTAAGAAAAAAAAATACATTATTCATTTCCTCTGCTAATAGAGGAATTGATCTTGATAGTCCTGTAAAAGTTGGGCATCTGGTCATAGCTTGTCCCCACTGTAGTCCACAGAGGAAGTCTGTTATCTCAAAAGGCATCTCAAACCTTTTTAAGATAAATCTCTAAACTAGGTGAGATGATTAGCACTCTGGAGCTATCCATCTCTGCCATTTGAAGGTTGTCTTGGCTTCTAGAAAGAGCTAAAGTGCTAAGTTTAAAGTGAAAGCTTAATTTTCAGATGGCTGAAGCTGTAGGAAATGCTACGGCACAATAGGGCTTCAATTCAGGAAGCTAAGCAGCCTCCCTGACAAGGCAGGTGTATCTGGGGTGCATCTCTATGTCATTTAACAGTCAACAAAGTGAACTCAGCATGGAAGCAGCAGTGGAGATGAGCTGAGCTCTAGAAAACACGACTTATGAGGAAAGAGTAAAATAAGTGGAGATATTTGTGTTCACAAAGTGAGGGATGTGTGGGACAGTGCTCCACGCGGGACAATCAACTAATTTCTGAGTTCAGAGTGGAAATGGCAAGTCGTGGAAGACTTGAGATAACAGGAAAAACCTTTGAAGACTGAGGATTTAAAGCACTAAAGAGATGATTTGGAGATGCTACAAAGGTGACTGACACCTGAGGATCCTGAAGATGTAACCGATCCCACTTTGTGGCAGGGAAATTTACTAGATGTTTTCTCAGGACCATTTATTGCCTTGCTTTCCGTGATTCTGGGAGGACAATACCAGTACACATATTTTAAGTGTGAACAGTGGTAAACCGCTGCTGATTTTAAAGGCAGAATCAAACCCTGTTTCCTAGCTTCTTAAACATGATACAAAGCAACCCAAATACTTTTTAAACTGCCGGCTTTTGTTATAATTTTAAAAAGTGGAACAACAGTGGTATTGTTAGCAAAAAAAAAAAAAAGAAAAAAGAAAAAAGAAAAAAAATTTATATGATATCCAGGATATGAGAGATTCACTGAGATGTCCCTATCCTTAATGAGAAATCACAAGGAAGATTACTGCAACCGCTTGCCTATACGCTCTGACTTATCAGTTGGTCTGGGAGTTTAGGCTCCTGCGATATTGAATGAAGATTATAAGCCAGATGGGCCACAAATTCTGTCAAGCCTTCTTGGCAGCTGCTCTCATTACAAAAGCCAGCCAGCCTTTTCCAAAAATAAGAATGTGAAGCAAATTGGGCTTATAGACCCTTATAATGCAATTGCACGCAGAGATGGGGACCTGAGCGGGCAGGCAGAAATTTTATTGATGGCTGCTGAAAACAGGGAATAAGATGTTATTAAGCCAAGTCAGAGATAGATATCGATAGCTAATATAAAGCCTTTATTGGTTTACAGGCTCCAGGAAAGAGGGTTCAGAGCTTTGACCCTTTGCTTTGCTTTTAATTTCACTGGAGATGCAGGGTTTATGAATAAAACATATCTTCACTCATGATTCTGATATTAGTCACTACTTTCTGTGTCCCTCATTCTCTCAGAGCAAGCATCATGCACTAACTACATAAACTTTGAAAGCTCTGTTTTACAGAGATGGGGATGGATGCAAACTGACAAAGAAGGAGTGGTTTGGAACGAAAGAAAGAAGAGGAAAGATAAGAGAAAAAGCAAGAAAGTGAACAACGGACTAGAGGCAAGACAAACAGGATAAAACAGAGAGGAACACAAAGGAAGTTCTGGGAGACACAACAAGATAAGAATGGATGAAAGAAAATAGCTGGAAGGATTTGCATTGCCTTCCTCCACCAACAAGTTGTGATGGCAGAGTTGCTCTGTTCCTGCTTTCCATCTGGTACTCTCCATATGGATGTATAGAAAACACAAGATGCCCTGCAAGAAGTATGGGGGATTCCTAAAGCCATGTTGTGCATACTTTGACTCCACATCCTGTTTACTTCGGTGTATCTGGAAGTATATGTACAATTATGAACAATGGTGGTTAAAGGGGTCTTGATCCTTTCATAGATCCTTTTACTTTCCTGAAAAATATACAAAATGTCCCTAGAGTGAAGAATGTTTCAGAATGGTAGCAAGGACTGGGAGAGAAGATATGTTCAAGAGAGCTAATAAAAATATGTTATGATAACCTTTTCAAATCATTAGCAACCCAGGCCAGTGGGTATGCATGTCTCAAACGGCCTGGGGCATGAAGCAGAACACACCCTGAGATCCTGCACTCCACAGTATACTAGAACAAGATTTGGTTATAACATACCACCAGTGATGCTAGATTTGTTCATACAGGGTTGTGGGGTTTTTTTTCTTTGTAAACAAATATACAGGATAAGGGCCTAGTTTCTGTTGAATAGGCTTTAGGCCACAACTGCATTTATACCTTGGACTAAAAAATTCAGAATGTCTCAAGGTCCCCCAATTTAGATACTGACAGTGTAGCTTCAGTTCCTATGTCTCATTTAGTCTCATTTAGGACAGGCCTACTTAGATGTACGAAAACAGAATTAAGCTCCTTTTCTCCCAATTCAGGCTGTCCAGAACACCTATGGTGTTTCCATAGAGTCATAGTGACATAGCAGTACATTTGAACTAGTTAATCCTCCTCTAAATGTAATGAGTGAGGAAGGGTATGGCATTGAGCCATTGTTCAGAATCAACAGAAGCCCCCCCCCCCCAAAAAAAAAAGAAATGAATTGATGAGATCAGATTTGGATAAAATACTGATGGTGGATATAACTGAAGAGTTTATTAAAAAAGAAACAGAACTTCTGAAATACAGATTTTGTGGTCGTACAAAATCTGTATTGAATAACTATTTGATACTAAATGAGTAATTTGAGCTGGTCTAAATACTCTCCAGCACAGTTTCAGCTATGAGTTTCACAGCTGTGAAGCTAATGATGTTCTTTTGGGTGCGGGCAAGTACTTCAGCAAGCAGCCAGTTCCAGTCAAAAGACCATGGAGTTGAGAGGAGTAGAGACAATGGAAATGTCCGACTGTTTGACAAGTAGCACAGAGAATAACTACATGGTGGTATTAATGATCTTCTTAGAGATATTGCAGTGATCTAGTAATGGCAGAAATAAATTGGAACACTTATAGGAGATAAGTTATGCAGGGTTTGGGCCCTGTTTTGGGTGGATGGTTGCAAAATAAAACATCCATAACTCCTTTCAAACATGAAGTATTGAATATTTTTTTGACTCCATGATCTTCTAACACTGTTGTCACAGTTATGTCCCAAGTTGTGGAGAAGTAAGGAAGAACCATGTCAGACTTTAGGGTGCTCATTTGCAAAGTGTGCAGGATAAAAGCAACAGGATCATTCAGCCTCTGCTTCACAAATGAAAATAATAGCTAAAATGTATGCCAAATTGACTAAACTAATCAGCCACCCTTTTGATGGGGCTATTATGCAATCACTACACTTTCTTCCAGAACATTTATGAAATCACAGACGATGCCATCCAGTTTTTATAAGTATTAGTTCAGAAAATAGACTTTAATTCCACCACCCCTCTCCCTCCCTTTCTACTGTGTTATAATTAATAATGAACCTCAATGTTGTTTTGCTTTTCACAGCTTCAAAGTCAGAACTGAGGCTGCTCTTCCATCTTCCGTTCACTCCATAAATTTTATAGGAAGAGAACTCAGGTATAAAAATAATGGCCTGGGGTTCCAGTTCTACTTCCTTGTTCTTCAGTCTTCCCATTTCTGTGAAATAGGGATGATAGCACGTTACCTTTTTTGCTTTTGGGGGCTTTCTATTGTATGCATCCTTCAGAACAAGCTATGACACTTCCTAAGTAGGGAGAGGAAGTAACTACTTATCCAAACAGAGTAACTGATCCTGTGAGTTGCATCCATTTTTGCCTTACTATGAAATAACAGATGGTGAGACAGTGGAACATGTTTGCCAGAGAAGTTGTGGATACCACCTCATTGAAAGTATTCAAGGTCAGGCTGGATGGGGCTTTGAGCAATGTGGTTTAGTGAAATATATCCCTGCCCATGTCAGGGGATTTAGACTACGTAATCCTTAAAGGCCTCTTCCAACCAAAACCATTCAATGATTTTATGGTTCTGTGATAACAGTAACAACGCAAGCAACAGTGATAATGTAGTAGCAGGAGCTACTGGTAAGTATTCAGACAGCATTAGTTGAAACAAGGGAGAATTTATCAGTTTTAACCTTAGACTGTGTAAAACACACTCTCTGTGTTCTGGCTGTTATGAAATAATTGCTAAAAGACGTACTTGTAAGTACTTCCATGGAAATGCACAGTCTATAATAGAGACTTTCTACATGTTATCAATGACCTGTGGCCATTCATCACATGTTTTTAAGTGTATTATTACAAGCAACCTACATGGAGAATTACTGGTTTGACCACTACAATATACAGAGCACAATTTGCTTGAAAAGGAAGATTGATCCTATGAGTCATATAAGTGAACCATACCACTCCAAAACCTAACACTAACTCTGAACATAAGGTGATCCAGATATGAGGCTTTACAGCACTACTGCAAAGTAACCCAATAGAACAACTGGTAAGACATGCCTAAGAACAAATTTTAGCATATGCCCTTTAGTGTAAAACAAGCAATAAAGGCAGCTGGCAAGACTTGGCCAATAACATGACCTGGGTTGCTTTTTGTGCTTGTATTCAATTATTTTAAATGAAATGCAAATGCATTAGGAAAAAAAAAAAAAAAAAAAGGAAAAAAGATTAAGAAATAAGTACCTTCCAGTCCCACAGAAACCCATCTGCTGCAAAGCTTCCCGGCATGTGGCACTGTATGCCCTCAATGCCGACAGTTCTTTTTCCAGCAGCAGTGACTGAATGTTTCACTGCCACAGCTGCTTTTTGGCTCAGCTGCTACTTGCTGATTGTACTTCAATTTCTCTTTTCATTTTAGATTTCAGTGGCCCCTTTTCCCATTATACTGAGTAATATATGAGTCTGAATGATGTGTATAATGGGAAACTGATGTTATGTGTGTACTTTATTGACACAACTGACAAGAAAAGCCTTAGCCTACATCTCTAAGTAGTGTAATTTATTGTTCACTATCCCCTACTCACCCACATATAATAGTAAATGAGAGAAAAAGAAAGAAGAATTGTAATATTACTCTTTCCCCAAACGCTTACAAACAAACAAACAACCAAACAAAAAAGATCATTAAACCTGAAAAAAGTGTTTCCCACCTCTTACACTGCATGACTAGAGAGTAATGCTTAAAATTTTGCCCCCAGACAAGGAGGTGGATGAAGTCCCACTTTTTTCTATTACTTGATCTAAGTCTTGAAATGATTATCTGTTCAGGGATGAATGTCAGCTGTTTCACTGGAGTTTTGTTTCTCTGCTCCACAAAACCCACACTTTTCCGTAGAATATAGTTTTAAAATGGAATAAAATTCCATAAAATCCAATAATTGAATGAAATGCAGTGGCAGAGACACTGGCAACATTGGCAGATAATCATTAACACGGTTTTAACAGGTCAATCAAGTATAATAATCAACAATATGCTTCATTGTAGTTCTTAATATCTTCCTAAGACAGCTTTCTATATAAGATCATCAATGATAAACAGATTATAGCTTTGCCAAAGTTATAATCTTTTTCTTCTATAGGCAAAATTATTGATGGCATAAAGAAAACCTAGTAACACAGCCTGGACTCCCTGCATTCTAGACTCCTTATAATGAGTAACCATAATGGTTCAAGCAAACCAGTTCATTTTTCATCTGCAACAGGCTAGGTTACTGTAGATCTGCTGCTAAGTGATGACTTTTGAGATAAGGTAAATTGTTCATTATTGTTTGTCCCTATATAAGCTATATGAGATGAGAAGTCTCACTTTAACAAACATAAGGCTGTGGATTTCTACCTTGTGAGTTGAATTCTATATCTTTATCTTGCAACGTCATCTCAAAGCATGTGGAGGAAAAGAAAGCTATTGGAAGTAGTCAACACAGATTCACCAAGGGGAAAACGTCTGACTAATCTGATAGCCTTCTATGATGGCATGACTGGATGGATAGATAGATGAGGGGAGTGCAGTGGGTGATTAGGGAACTGGAACACCTCTCTTATGAATAAAAGCTGAGGGATTTGGGTCTTTTTAGTTGGGAAAAAAGACAACTGAGGGGGGATCTTATCAATGCTTATAAATACTTAAAGGGTGGGTGTCAGGAGGATGGGGCCAGCCTCTTTTCAGTGGTGCCCAGTGACAGGACAAGAGGTAATGGGCACAAACTTGAACATAGGAAGTGCCATCTCAACATGAAGAGGAACTTCTTTCCTTTGAGGGTGGCAGAGCCCTGGCACAGGCTGCCCAGAAAGGTGGTGGAGTCTCCATCTCTGGAGACATTCAAACCCCACCTGGACATTTTCCTGTGCAACCTGCTCTAAGGTGACCCTGCTCTGGCAGGGGGTTGGACTAGATGATCTCCAGAGGTCCCTTCCAACCCCTGTTATTCATTGATTCTGTGATTCTGTGATTAATTGCCTCCCAAATGCGGAGTTTCCAGGATGGCAGCAGTCATCGTGCGCATATGGTTACACTGCCTATTAATGATTTTGCATAGTGAAGCAAGTTTTTGGTAGGGTTAAATCAGATCATCAATTCTCATAGCAGGTAAAATATAAACTGCATTACTGCAACAACGTCTTACAAAAATAATCTACACAGCTATGAGCTTCCAAATTAAGATCATCTCCAAGGTGCGATATGTGTGTATGCTTATACATAAGAAAACCAGAATATTTTTTGCATTTTTCCCTTCCAAGCTATTTTTATTATTTTTTTATTGCCTTTGGGAATTTAGAAAACTGTTGGATTATGCCTCTTCTGCTTTGCCTCCCTTCTCACCTAAGTCCTTTTCCACCTTTATACATGATTATTAGATTCATTGGGTTTACAACCACAAAGGACCTCGTGGATAAGTAATCTGACCTGCATGAGTCACAGCATAGGCTTGCACTGTTCCTATACCTAATCCTAAAGCCTGTCATTGAACTAGAACACACATTGGTGAAAGGCACTTAGTTTTGATAAAGATTTCAAGATTTCAGCAGTGAAGAATCCATTCATTATAAGGGGTGAGTAGAGACACTATGCAAAGATGTCTGGGGATTTGCATTTAAAATAGGAGTAAAATCTCTTTTTTACAGCTGAAAGATTGAATTTGCTCTCCCGCTTTGGCATAATAACATTCAAACTGAATTTTCTATGTTCTTTGATTAGTAAAAGAGTCCATAGCTTCTGCATAGAAAACAGAAATAATGTTTCCTTTGTGAAATTATTCTGCTTTCCTCAGGTTCCTTTGGGCTTTTTTTAAAATGCAGCTAGTAAGAAGACCAGGATATTTCCCATATTTGACCATTTCAGGATGTTCTTTTGAAGTTATTCTATGTTTCCAAAATGAAACTGTGAAAAGGTGGTACTATTCCTTCCTCCTCCAGTTCCTTCACACTCTCACACTTTCTTACATTGCAGAAAAGCCATTAGAAAAGATATTAATGTTAGGTGTTGAAACAATTAATTCATGATGGTTTTATCCTCCAAAAGCTTTAATACTGAGTATTTAAGAACAGGAAAGCAATAAATAAATTTTAATGAAAAAGATGAGTTATTAATTTTGGATTAAAATATATATAGTTTGGATTATTTATAATGTATGTTGCTCAGGATTCATCTGGGCAATCCTTCCAACAGAAACTAAGTTTGGGGAATTTAAATTTTGGAGTTCTTTCCTTAATTTATATAAATGAATATGTAATGTCACCAGAGAAACCTAGTTGTTCATGTCCCCAGTGATGCTTCCTTCCTAATGAAAGAGAGCGATGTAGTCTGCAAAGTTCTCTCTGTGACCATTCTTTACTGGTCTGTTTTCCCAGGACCCCACAGTATTAGCATGCAGAATTATCACACAAAAATCTCATTGCAATGACACAGGAAACAAGCCCTCATGAATCTCATGGATTCAAAATCCTGGGATTTAGTAATTTCAAGCTAAAAAAAAAGAAGAAACTTTCCTTATCATAGAGGGCTTCCATTTTCATGAAGAATTATGAGCATTTGCTCTGTCCTGACAATGAAAAAAAGGCACTATGAAGTCCCGTGGTAACTCACAGTCAAATCTACTCAAATGAAGACATGGGTTTGCCATTCTGATCTGTAAAATACTAACACCTTTATTTAAAAATTACATACTCCAGCTTATTTGTTGAGGATAACAATAAGTGTTCTGAGTTTAGCAAAACAATTGTACAAACTCTTTGGGGCCTTCCACTGGTGCTTTACCTGTGTACTCCTGCATCAGGGACATCCCATCTTATGAGGAGGAACGATCAGAACGGGAGGGAGGATCTGAGGCAGGGATGTGGAGAGGACAGAAGGTCAGAAATGTTTTGCTGTAGGAGTTTTGCACCGCAGCTACAGGCAGATACAGCAATGCACCACATATGACGCAGGCAGATTAAGGTCAGGGCTCATGAAAAAAACACAAAAGACCAGTAACTACGACTGCTGAGATACTGTGGTGACTTAAACAACTTTAATTGGTATGGAAATCAAACAACTTGTGACCATGTGTAGACATGAGGCAGGTATAATCATGTTGCTTAGATAACCTT
This sequence comes from Sterna hirundo, assembly GCA_009819605.1. Lineage (NCBI taxonomy): Eukaryota > Metazoa > Chordata > Aves > Charadriiformes > Laridae > Sterna > Sterna hirundo. Next base: position 77,585,722 of record CM020462.1, on the reverse strand, counting down.
GATTCTGACATTTCTTATTTTTAAGCAAATTTTGCATTTCAAAATTATTTTTTTTTAATATAGATAGAGATGTATAGATATATATTTTTGGGGTAAAGAATCATTCATAGGATGTAAGGAGTAAAGACATGTAGAAAGATACTGAGCATACAGAGATTTCCGTATAAATAGTTTTAAGGGAATATATGGTTATAATGAGGTAAAGTAGATATAGGTGAAACAAAGCACACCACAATGACACTCCAGTGACCACAAATCAGTTCCACTAGAGATTAAGTAAGGTAAAAAGGAGGGGTTTTTTTCATATAATTTTCATTTCATTCTCAACACTCATAGTTTTCCACTTTCAGCTTCTCTCACTCTAACTTTTCCACCCTGCCTACTTATAAGCATTTTTTAAAGATATTGTTATTACTATTAAAAGAGAAGCACTTCTTAGTATTGAATTATTTGATGCTATTTCATTTTATTTCTCTCAGGTGCCACAAAGAATAAAATATATAGGTGTGAAATGAGGTTAAGAACATTCGGTATGGTACAGAGAAGACTTTAGCCTCATGACAATGTAACATGACCCATTTCACTCACACGTAAATGCTTTCTAAAAAACTTGCTGTACTGTGTTCATTTAGAAATTCAAAATTACTGAACACATAGTTTTCAGATGTATTTTAATTAATATGTCCTTGCAAATTAAGAAAGCATCTCTCTGCCTTAAAATTCAATAGTCCACTGCAGTTGGATCCAAGTAACACAACATTTTCTAGTCAGGAAATTAGTGGTTTGTTTGAGCATTTTTTTGGAGTGTTTTTGTTTGTTTGTTTGTTTGTTTGTTTGTTTCCTTAACTAGGAAATACCTTAAATTGTATTATTTAAATACTTTCCTATGGAATTTGAACCAAAATAACTACAAAACAAGCTAACATGTACACACACAATTTGACATTCTCATGAAATAAAATATTGAATGTTTGGGGTCAACCGAAACATCTTAAAAATCAAAATATATAGTTATGACTTCATTTTTATTAGATTTTTGACATTTTTATGTGAAAAGTAATAATGAATTTTAAAGTCAGCCAAAGATGGAAATTCAAATTGAAAAGTCCTATCAATTATGAAAATTCTGAAACTGTTATCTTTATTTATCTTTTTTCTTTCTTTTTTTTTAATGATTTACCTGGAAAAAAAATAACCCTTTTCTTTCATTTTGCTTTCATACTTCACAAACTCGTTCTGCCAATTTTAACACTCCAGAAGATATTGGAGTAGCTCACAGTTGAGATGAATCTGGATGTCTCCTGAGAAGCAGAACAAGGAGGTCACATGGGAATAAGAGCTAAAGATCCTAGACAGTTCAACAGTAGATCATGAAACAGGATGAACCAAGTGGGCCCAGATCAAAATAAAACATATCTGCTCATGGCTTTGAGTGGTATACCCTTTGCTGGGTAAAAAATTGTCTAGATGGCCAAGCCCAAAGAGTTGCTGTGAATCAAGTTAAATTCAGTTGGTGGCTGGCCACAAGTGGTGTTCTGCAGGGCTCGGTACTGGGGCTGGTTCTGTTTATTCTCTTTATCAATGATCTGCGCAATGGAATCAAGTGCAACCTCAGTAAGTTTGCAGATGACACCAAGATGGATGGGAATGTTGACTTGCTTGAGGGTAGGATGAGTCTACAAAAGGATCAATGGGCCAAGGCCAATTGTATGAGGCTCAAGAAGCCCAAGTGCTGGGTCCTGCACTTGGGTCACAACAATCCCACGCAGTGCTACAGGCTTGGGGAAGAGTGGCTGGAAAGCTGCCAGCAGAAAAGAACCTTGGGGTGTTGGTGGAGTGCCAGCTGAATATGAGCCAACAGGAATGTCCCAGGTGGCCAAGAAAGCTAACAGCACCCTGGCCTTTATCAGGAATAGTGTGACCAGCAGGACTAGGGAAGTGATTGTCCCCTGGTACTCAAGACTGGTGAGGTCCTACCTCTAGCACTGTATCCAGTTTTGCACCCCTCACCACAAAAAAGACGAGATTCTGGAGTGTGTCCAGAGAAGGACAGTGGAGCTTATGAGGAGCAGCTGAGAGAACTGGGGTTGTTTAGTCTAGAGAAAAGGAGGCTGAGAGGAGACCTTATTGCTCTCTACAACTACCTGAAAGAAGGTTGTAGAGAGGCGGATGTTGGTCTTTTCTGCTAAGTAATAAGCAATAGGACAAGAGGATACGGCCTCAAGGTGTGCTAGCAGAGGTTTAGGTTGGATATTAGGAAAAATTTCTTCACTGAAAGGGTTATCAAGCATTGGAATAGGCTGCCAAGGGAAGTGGTTGAATCATCATCCCCGGAAGTATTTAAAAAACATGTAGATGTGGTGCTTAGGGACATGATTTAGTGGTGGCTTTGGCAGTGTTAGGTTTACAGTTGGAGTCGATGATCCCAAAGGTCTTTTCCAACAAAAATGATTCTTTGATTCTATGATGATAGCTATATAACTGTAGGTTTTAAACTGGTCTAAGTCATTGAACATTTAATGTTTATATGTATTGCTCAAACTCACCTGCAGTGTTTTAAGCTAACTTATTGACTTTGAGAGATTTAAAAGTATGATGCTTTATTGCTTATGATTGTGTTACTACACCTTTTTTTGTCTTTATGATTGTTCTGCTTTGATAATTCAACAAGATAAGCTCGGTTTCACTTCTGACCAGTTAATGTAGAAGTACAAGAAAACTACGATTTTTTTCTCTTCTCTTTTTATCACAACAGTGGTTTCTTTGTCAGGGTAATGGAGACAGACATTTCAGAAGTCTCAGTCTCCTACCCACATCATTTTACGATGTGACTATCTCTTTGGTTCATTTCAGATGCCTTTTAAAAGCTTTCACGGGGCTTCATCTTGGGCCTTGAGCTGCTTACAGTTTACACATTACATTCTTCTAAATCTTTGTAATCAAGTCTCAGATGATTTCTTGTGGTTATTTCTCTGTCTTCAGGAGGATCATTCTGTGTTTGTTTGGTCTTTTTGTTGTTGTTGGTTTTTTTCTGTTTTGCCAGCACAAGGCTTTTAATTCACTGCTTTGTCATTCAGGACAATATTGTATACCTGTAAGCAGCCCACATCACTCACAGTGCAGTAGCGGTGATCTTCTTTCTCAGAGCGAAAAAAAAAAAAAAAGAAAAGAAAAAGAAACCCCCAAAAAACTAAAACATTCATAGAATCAGCTTGCAAGTGGGAGTGGGATTTCTTTTGACTCATTTTTCTCAGATGAGGTGAACCTGTTAGCCGTGTCTTTGTGAAAAGCCCTATAGAGATTTTCCTTACTTTCATCCAGATATTGAATCTATGGCACACCCTTGAATTTCCTTCAATTGAGAGCTAGGTCTGCTCCTTCCGTATCTATTTTGTGTCCTTGTGTATCAGCTGAGGTCTCTTTCCTGCCACTCATTCTCTTCAAAGGACTTCTTGCCACAAGGACTTTTAAATGGGAGCCTTACCCAGGTGAGAAAACGTGGCATGAGCTTGTGCAAGCTGTCCAGTGCTTTTATCCAAGGAAAAGAAATATTGCTGCAGAGGTGGCCACGCCCTTTTCCAACATTGCATCTGGGATTCTTCTTGGGCACTGAAAGGAGCGGAATGACCCTGACCTGTATTGGCTTAACTTGCTTATCCTCTGAAACAAAGTAGTTTCATGTGAACTACTCATTAGAAATCAACTCTGGATTAAGAAAACTCCTTATCCATGTCTGAGAACTGATTCAAAGAGTTCTAGATGGCTTAGGTCAAAAATATGCCACAGGCAGGTATAAGTGTATAATGCTGTAGTTGATCAGGTTCCGGTGCCCAGATATATTCCCTGAAACTAAACAAGTTCAATTTATTTGTATCAATATTGCTACAGGATCCTTGACGAAGATACAGATTGACTATTACAATGTGACAGTCAAATGCATCATGCTGCCATATGTCTTTCACCCTATATACTTCTGAAGACATTTACCGAGCCAGAATAAAACAGTGTTCCTAGAATAGAATTCCCTTTAAGTGCCTGTAAATTCTGTAGATAAATTTGAGAACAGAATTTAATCTACTGGAGCTGACGCTAAACATATTGCTCCAATGCAGTCATCTCTGATGTGGAGCATGGGCAGCTCTTGAAAGAAAAAGACAAAAGGAATCTGTAGATAGCATTCAGGCCAAACTCTTTCCATGGCATGACTCTGTTTCTGTCTCATTGTATTAATGTCGTCTCAGCTCCAGATAGCGTCAGTGTCAGTTACATTCCCTTCAGTGAGCCACAAAAAGCACCTACAGCATTTTGTGCACTCAACCTGGAGGCAATCTGCTAACATTCAAGTGCTCATTGAATGGAAAATGATGCAACAGTTGGCTAGCTGGAAACATTATACTATGCAATAAACAACATGCTTTTCTGCTGTCTCCTCTCTAACCCATTACAGACAGGCATCCCTCAATGGATCTCATTCGTGGGAGACCAGAGGGTTAAAGGTCAGGAAAGATAATAGAGAATAAAAACTGCTGAGGATGAACAAAACCATCTGAATAGGTTTCTCTTAGGTTTCAATGCACTTGATGTCCCAGAGACTGTGACTCTGCTCAGAGAAAGAACATGACTATCTTTGTTTTACCCTTTTCCTTCTCAAATTGCCAGCATATTTGGGATGTTTCTTTTAACATCTTAAGGAATTTTATTAATGGATTTAAAAGTGTATTGCTTTGGGTTTTTTTTAAGAAAGGAAAATAGATTAAAAGCTACCTAGGAGACCTAAGACAACTAAAGGTATTTTTCGCTTGTATAGCCCAGTAACCCTGTATTTCGTCATCCTAGCCACATTCCTTTCAAAGGTGCAGCTATGAATTGCCCTTGCTCAGAAGATGTCATGCAACAGTTGTCCTGTGTTCTGAGCTTTGGCAACTTCTCTTTCTGTTTTCATTCTCTCTTGCATTCCACAGAAATATGGTTCAAGTCTTTAAGACCATTCTAGGGCTTGCTCAGGTGAGAAGTAGAGTGGATTATACAATGTAGTAAACACTGGTGCTGTTGAGCTTTGCAAATAGCAATCAGATGTTCCTGCCCCATATGGTTTGAAAGCATCTGCCCCAGAACAGATGGTTTAATCAGCATCTGATGTGCAATTTCACTTCTCTGACTGTCATAAAAAAGTAACACAGCGTGGATTTCTCATGTGAAGACAGCCTTTGAAGCTAAAGGCCAGCCTGCAATGCAGAGGAGCCATGGCATATCAAAGATGCAGAGCTGAAGGCAAGTGTTGTCTTATGAAAGTCAAGTAAAGTCAGGGTTGCACTCTTTCTGAAATATTCTGGAGATAAGTCTTGAAAGAGATACCTGGCTGAATATTGTAAAAGCGGCCTTACAACCCCACAGAGTGGAGAGAAGTTTTGACCTTGGAAAGTAAACTTCAAGTTTGCATACATAAAGTTTTGTGACTTCACTATGGAATTGTCTATGCTATATCCACAGTGAAGTTATGGGATTCCTACAGCTGGGAGTTTGTGAGATAAGTGGTATTGGCAAAAAGCCATTTTCCATGAAGCAAAAGTGCTGATAAAATCCTATGTCTCTATTAAAGCACTGACAAAATGCTGACTAATAAAGCATTTCAGGACACACACGGCTGGAACTTCAGACTTTAAGCCTCTTAGAATCATAGAGGGTGACATTGTGACAGCTGCAACTTTCCAGTCCAGCCTCATCTCACCTCATTTTAACACACCCAGATATCTAAACAGAAACACTAAACTGTAGGTCCCTTCCAATTGAACTATTCTGTTCCGTTCCGTTCCGTTCCGTTCCGTTCCGTTCCATTCCATTCCATTCCATTCTATTCTATTCTATTCTATTCTATTCTATTCTATTCTATTCTATTCTATTCTATTCTATTCTATTCTATTCTACTCTACTCTACTCTACTCTACTCTACTTTATTCCATCCCATTCCACTCCATTCCATTCTCCTCCTGTTCTACTTTTTCAAAAAACTGAGAACTGCTGGTGTCTGAAAGGTTTTCAGATACTGGGTGGACTGCATCTTTCCTTAGAGGTAGCTATAGACAGTAAGGCCACTAGCCGCCTAGCTTGAGTGCCTGAGCTGTGTATCCAAAAATTAGGTGGAATTTATCGAGGCCTTCGTAAAAGGCTATTACAGAATTGCCCCTTCTATATTAAGCCTTGTACAGTGTGATGATGTAATTCGTTAATTACTGGGCCAGTGCTTCCCCATCTTATTTAAGCTTAGCATCTGTGCAGTGTAAAGTTCTTAGCTGCTCTGTAGTTTAGTGTGAGATGTATTCAAACCATCCACAGTTGGCATCTGCTGACAAAGACCACTCAATCTCATGGGACTAAAGATCCTGCAAAACTAAGGATGAATGATCAATGAATAATTAACAGCAAAGCAGATCACAGAAGATAGATCCATATGTTTCATTATAACAGAAACCAGTAGACATACACACTGCCATACAATGGGCATGAGCCTTAAAATAATACTAAATTTATATTTGCTGTCAATAGTAAGATTTTGACTACCACAGTAACATATTTTAACTAGTAAGACAAGTTCAATGGTATGACTAAACAATATTCCATGTGTGTCAGAGTTTTGAGACTAAATATCTAGATGGTGATAAAATGTTGGATTGTTACATTACGATTTTTCATACAGTTAACTGGTTTGAGGTTCTGCTCAATTGAAATTCCCATATTTTTAGTTGAATAAGTGCTGTCACAAGGCTGTGTGCCTTAAATGCTATCTAGATGACTAAAACGGAAGGGAGAAATGTGTAATATGGTCTTCATGGAATTTACTAGTTACAGGGCACTGTGTGGCAGTTAAAAAGAAGTTAAGTTTTGTCATATGTAGTTTCTTATTGGAAAGAAAATGAAATGTGGAAAACTGTAGTATAAACCTTTTTCACCCTTAAAAATTAGTTTTATTGACATTGTATGAATACTTATCGTGAACTAAAATGCTATTCTATTGTTAAGGACTGTGAAACAGTGACTAAACTGGCAGAACTATTTTAAAGGGAAAACAATGAAGTGAATGAACTAGGAGCTCAGGAGAACCTGATCGATGAAGAAACCATTAGTAATATTTTGTCTGTGTGTTCATGGGCCACAGTCTTAAACCCAGTCCTGCTTTGATTTTTAGTGCTTGATGAGAAAATTGACCCTAGCTACTTTCCCTTGTTATTTGTACTTCACTAACAGTTCTCTATTCAAACTGTAGGAAATTAATCTTTGGACCACATCAGTTTCTTCACCCTAAAGGGTACTCAAATGAAGTAATAGCAGTAGAGATCTACAGTTTGTTCCCTTGCTTACAAAGCAAGGGTAAAGCCCATGTAAATCACGTTCTCAGAGGTGGTCCACACACTGTCTCCATTGCCTTCCTCCTTCTGCTGGTGCCTTTTCCACTCCAGTTCTTCACCGCTGCTCAAAGAGACATTTGCCATTTTCAGCTTTTTATGGAAGAGCTCTGTAGCAGACAGGATCCCAGCTGCACATTCCCCACAAGCAGATTCCTAGACAAAGGTTATTTTATTTTGATCCTTGCTTTGTTCAGATCTTTTTGACCTCACTGTTGAAGGCAAAGGTGACCTGTTACTAAAAAGCATCAAAACCTCTTGCCCCTGTTGCTGCACTGCAGAAATACAAATGCTTTTTGGCCCATTCAGTTATATCCTTTTTTTCTTTTTATTTATTTATTTATTTATTTATTTATTTATTTTTCTCCCCCTGAAAACCTCAGCTCATCTGAAATTTGACAGTATGATACAACTATATGTGTGTTTTTTCTCTGGTCGCCATTAACCAAGCTGTAAATAACAGCCAACTGACTAGTTCCTTATAACACAGCTATAAAATCTACAGAGGCCCAGAGGAAAAAAAGTCTGCCAAAGGGAAAAAAAATAAAAATAAAACCACCGTGAGTAGAAGTTGAAAACAGCTTGATATCTCTTAACATTTTCATTTTTTTGTTCAACAAAACAACTTATAACCCAGTCATAGTGTTTTGCCAGCACCTTTTTCTCTAGATTTATAATTATGTATGTGTGTGTGTGTGTATATGTTCCAAATATGTGTGAATATTGTTCCCAGCAGTGATTACACCATAAAAAAGACAGTTTTGATGGAATTGGATATTGGTCCAGAAGTTTCCTTACTTTTTAGTGATCTGAAAACATGAGATCAGATGATCTCCATAAATGCTGCAATCTGTGTTTCTGTCCTTGTTGTGGAAAGCATCTGCCATTCATTTCAGTAGCCAGTCCAGCCCAAACCACAACAGTCTCTCTGATTTGATTAGCAGCGGTTCCTCAGTAATTAATGTCTGCATTTTGATGACTTAGGGGAAGTTGTTTTTAAGCACTATTCTCTGAATGGTACACAACACAAAATTAGCAATACAGGAACAATCAGTATGGGTCAGAAAAGCTTCCTGTTCAGTCCAGAATTCTGTATATAAAAAGAGCAGTACTGGTGGCTTCAGAGAGGAAAAATATGCAATAGGTAGTTCTAAAAAGTTTAACAGGTAGATCCTGGTTTCCACTCAGAAGCAAGAGGGTTTATATTGGGACTGGCTGGACTATCAGATTTCTAGCAAGGACAGCAGAGAAAAACATGTGTAAATTGGAGATAAAACGTACTTCTTGGTAATGAATGCATTTTAGCAGGCCCCCATGAGGTATGGAAATGCAATTATCTCCATTTTACAGATAGAAGCTGAGGAACAAAGAAAAGAAGTGACTTAGTCAAGGTCACACAAGATCCTTGCAGCAATGGTGAATTCAGTCTTTGTTGCCAGGTTCCCCTGAAGTAGGACTACCATTTGACTGAATTTCCCAGAGATATTTCCAAGGAAGTGAAAAGAAACAAACAAGTAAACAATCAATCAATCAAACAAACAAAAAATGAAGACTTGTACTGACAGAGTAATAATTTGGAACAGGCTATTGGGTACCCGGACTGCTGGCCAAAACATCACTCTGGATAGCCTAATCAATTTTATGAAGCTTGCACAGTACAGATGCGTCTTGAAGACAGCTATCTTCTGTACACAAACACTACAAAATTGTGTGCACAGGTTCTGTAAGTCAAAGGCTTTTCCAGATGTGCCATGCTTTCTTCCAATGCATTTATGAACTGTGCAGCACATATACAGGGAACATGACGTATCCTGGAAGCTCTTGATTCTTTGCACACTCATTGTGCTGTCAGCTTCTGCAAGTGCCTTATGGCCAACATATCCCAATTGCTTATTGGAGTACAATCCAATGACATCTGTGCAGTAGGTTGGACCTCTGGAACTTCTTACACAATCTCTGGTTGATGCATGAATCTCTGATAAATATGGCATACCTTCCCAATACCACATGGATATTCCCCTCCTTGATCCAAAATATTCCTAGAAAAAACAATGGGAGACAAAAGCAGTACTGAAACTTAAATGATGCCCACTTAATGAAGACTTTCTTTCTTTCTTTTTTTCTTTCAAGCCTACTGTTATGATGAAGTCCCCAAACACAGACTGTGCAATCCCTGCTTACAGGTACACCCCTTACACGTGAACCTATATAATAAGTAAGAGCCCAGGAATTTCTATGGAGTTTATAAAAAGTTCTCATGATTTAGCCTCTGATCTCTCCCCCCTCCCGGCTCCTCTAAACATTAAATACTATTTTTCACTCACCTTCGCAGAACTGCTTATAAAAATATTTTGTTGTTCACAAATCTCACACAGTCATAGTGTTTCTGATCCCTCATTTCTGAGTTTGGTCTCATCAATTAACCTTGTCGAAACGATGCCTATATGACCAAAAAGAATAAGATGGAAGTAGAAGATATGAAGCACAATTACTGCTCTGTGAACAACTTGTTAGATGTGGCCTAAAATATATGCTGATCTTAGTGTAAACACAGAGGCTACTTGATTAGAGCAAAAAGCTAATTGATATTTTGAAGGGGAAATAAATAAATAAATAAATCAGCATAACCATCTGTGCTGTGTGTATCAGACAGATCTGAGGAGATACTTCTTCAAAGCTTTTCAGGATCATTCAGCTGCCAGACCTGTAACACTCAGTCTGACATAAACAAAGAGAGTCATAGCTAAATTCATAAAAATTGGTAAAGAGAAGGGGCATTGTGCCAGCATGAAATAGTTCTGAGACTGGAGCTACACACTGTTAAATAAGTTTAAAGACCTATTGCCAGTGAGGAGAAATCTGCCCACAGGACCACCATACTCTGTGAGTAATGCCTCCCTGGGGTGTCAGTTTTCTCCCCATCCTTTCATCTGCAAGACATCTCTTCCACTCGGTTTACTGTAAATGTTGCATGTACAGAAATCCTGCAAGATAATAATTACTGGTGTAATGTGGCCATTTCCATGCTAAGGATTTCCTAAGGATAGTAAGATCTGTACATCCCCACTAGAGATTGATTAGGCACTCTCAGAGATAAACAGGACAGAATAAGCACAAGAATAGCAGCTCCTGGACCCCAGGGTGAAATCTCTCACTGACACAGGGTGCAGCCTCTGTTTGCTGTGGGAAACTATAGAAAGTACACCTGCCTAAGGATGTCTGATATATAGTCTCGTGCAACAGGAGCTACTTTGTTGAGGAACACGTATCTACTTCTGCAAAAATTTAATGAACAATAACCTTGGTGGAGAGAACACGTATTTGTTCTGTAAGACATCACAAGATGTTAAATAGTCAGGATGTAGCTAAGAAGTTATTTCATTTGGGCATCGAAATGTACGTACCATGTTCTGTAACTGACAGCACGGGACTTAACAGGTAGCAACAAGAAATAAACACTTCTCAGAAAAGACAATCATTCAAATTATAGAATGTATTTATCACTATTTTGTGACAGTAGTTTAGTACTGATTAAAAAAAAAAAAAAAAAAAAAAAACAAAAAAAAAAAAAAAAAAAAAATAAAAAAAAAAAAACAAACAAACAAAAAAAAAAAACCAAAAACAGAAAAAAAAAAAAAAAAGCCTACTGAATAAAGAATCACTACCTAAAACATCTGGTTATCTTCAGAAGATTTTCAGCTCAGGACTAATTTTGCTCGGTAACTTTGGTTAGGAAGCCTTTGGTACAACAGTCTGGGTTACGTGGCTTTCTGCTGCCCTTTTATTACACATATGTTTACTTTTCAAAAGCAAAACTTTTCTTTGTCAAGGGTACAAGTTTTCCTAAGCAAGATAACCTTAAAACTGAACATTTTTTTTAAGTAGACTTCAGCAAAGGATTTTGTACAGGAAATAAAGTAAAAGAAATTCAGGTTAAATATATTGATACTGATAGGAAAGGATTTAGAATTTAGAATAGATGACTGATGGATTAATTTTATTAGTTTTACTGTAGCTGTAGTAAGGGCAGTATACTTTCAGGGGCATTTTTGAGATTTTGACTTTTTAAATTTTGTCAAGTATCTTGAATAGGGAAAAATAATGAATCCTTGAAAATACCTGTGGGAAGAAAAAAAATTATTTCCTGTAAGCCTATTACTGTAATGGATACATAACACAAAAGTATCCTTCAGTAACAGGCAAGTAGATGATATAATTAGGCAAAATTTCCTAATTTTTATTATTACAATTAAGAGATTGTGATAATTTTATATTGCACATGACATACAACAACTCTTTGTCAGTTTTAGAGCACTATTCACTTGACCCACTGAAGGGAATCATGACTCAGTAGTAGCCTAAGCTGCACATTTATGGCCTGAGATGCAAGGACGTTCTGCTGTGAGGAATGTATTAATGCTTTGCTATTTAACTCAAAACCACAATTCCTTTCCTCTTATAATTTGTATGAATATTTCTTAATTGTATCACCTTTTTTTAAACATTCCCCAGCAGTGACAATAGAAAGGTCTGTTAGTCATCCAAACTTTCTGCAGCATTGCTCTGGACCATCTGAAGATCATTAATGTGCTAATCACAAAAGGAATGACAGAAATTTGCAGAACTTTATGAGCAGTTAATGCAAAGTGAGAACCCAGGCTGTCATTTTTGAATAGGAACAAAAAATGCCTAATATGCATAACTTCTCATATCATACAGGGAGAATAGCATGACTGACCAGACTGGCTACCAGCCAGTGGCGTAAAAGTATCACTCTTGGCAGGTGAATTCACTCATGCTGCATATGTGACACATCTTACTGATGGATTGTAGAAAACTACTGTTACAATGTCGGAGGTGACTTGTTTCATCTTCGCTAAGGTCAAGGTTGGTTCAAGCTCCATATGGCTCAGGACCTGGACCAAAGCCCGGTGAAGCTGATATGACCATTTCCATTGACTTTGATAGGTTTTGAATCAGGCAGTGTAGATAGAAGTAGTTGTTGGAATTCAATCTGGAAAGAAAATGGGAGTAGAAAAATAAAAAGTAATGTGTGAAAATATGAAGAACCCTCACAGGTTCCATCTGCAGTCAAGTTTCGCCCTTTGTCAAATGAAATACCTTAAATTTGGATTAGCAGCAAATGGTTAAAACACTCTGTGAACTCAGAGTATTATCAACAATCTGTTTTCATCAGAATTTTAATCTTTTCTATTGATTTCACAAAAAGCAATGTCTAGCATAATGTGAGAAATAAACCCAAATGGTAACAACACATGATAAGACATCACCCACCAAACCCAGAAATGCCCACATGTTCTCAGACTTACTCAAGGTTGAACAACCTTTAATTGTTCATTTCAAAGCAACAGGAAAGACAACCTGCTTTTTCACAGCAGGTATTTAGAGAAGGGTGAGAGTCTGAATGTGGACTTTTCTATTAAAATTTCCTGGAGTTTAAGTGCCATTGCTTCAGAGACAAAGATGCCATACCTGTGTGTGGGTAACAGTATATTCCATGTACAATGAGAAACGCCAAGTAAACAAGACACCTTTAAGCAGATAAGTGGGCCAAGGAATCAAATGGACAATTAGTTGGCTTCACTCTCTCACAAGGCATTTAAGTGGTTGATAAGTAGGGAATATAAAGAGGGCAAAGAAGTGCTCCAAGGTAGGGATTGAAGGGGAAGAAAATAGAATTTAAAGGCAACGACTTTCATGTTACACCTTGTTATTGGTATTAGCTGGAAAGGTTTGCAAAAACAAACAAACAAAACCCTACAATGTGTTTATTAAGAATAAACAGATATGAAGGTAAAAGAGAACAGGTCCCTCAGAGCAGTGATACATGTCCTGAGGGGATATGGGATGCATCAGTGTCATTATTATGAGGAGAGAAGTACATGTCTGGAGTAGACTTGTTCTGTTATTTCACCCAAGCACATACGTATACGTAAGTAAGGAATGGTACAGGAGTATTCATATGGATGTGACCTGGAAAAACTCATCAGATATCCAAGAGGTACACTACTTTAGGTATGTGTGGGAAGAACTACTTACATGATTGCATTTTTTCTGGTGCAAATTCAGTAGAGGAATCAGAAGTCAGAGTAAAAAAATCTGAAAGTTCCCTCCCTTCCCCTAATGCCTTCTCGGGTCATGTGTTGCAATAAATAAGACAGTCAGTCGTGGAAGTGCTTGTACAATATGTCCTTAAAAGCCTTCAGATAGAGAAATTACTGCAATGTTTCCGGACAAACCCAGCTCAAAATCCACCTGAGACTTTATCAACACTGAGTATTGTTTAATATTTTCATGTGTCCACTGAAAAATATTCCTGTTTCTATGTTATTTTGTCCCTTCAGCATGAATTACTGCCTAAACAGTCATTTCTATGTGTGTGGTTGTACAGCTGGTTCATTGCCAAGCATGAAACTTTGCATTGGAAAATTCTCTGTATTCATTCAGGTTTTTCATGGAAATATGAAATAGTTCTTGATCCAGGTTACTTCATAGCATCGTATAAAACAACTTGAAAAGCCTTACCTAAATCAAAAATCTTAGCTTTGTCATTTCAGAATAGTTTAGTCAGTGAAAGACTGGGAAGTGCCTCTACATTTTCTTCTGCCTCTTTGCATAAGAACGCACTCATCCAGAGCATTAGATGCTGTGATAGAGGAGGAATAGAGTAATTATATTTTCATGGACATGCAAGAAACTTGACAGGTTTTGTGATATGATCTTTCTATTCCACAAAACGAACCCACCAATCAAAGCCAAATCAAACACAACAACAACAACAACAAAAAGGCAACCTAAAAAATGAAGACTCATAAAGATGCCCCAGATATAATAGGCTTTTACTTAGAAGGTGTGGTAACTCTTAAATTGTCCGTATTTCCTCAAAACTACTTATAATTTAGCTTATAAATGAGTTTTCATTTATGACTACTTGTGAATGACCATCCATTTTCAGCTTTGTGGTTGCCATTAAGGAAAAAAAACAAACAAAAAAAAAAAAAAAAACAAAAAAAAAAACAAAAAAAACCAAAACAAAAACCCACAAACAAAAAAACCAATGAACCAACCAAAAAAACAACCAACATTCAAAAGATGTCAAAATGTTTTAGAAAAAAATTGGTATACTTACTTCTAGCTTCTGATAGGTGAGCTTTCAAAAATGGAAGCATTCTCTGTGCTGCAATAACTACCCTGCTTTCTTCCTGCTTGGAGGAACAGGGAAGTAATTTAATCCTCATCTATAGCAGAACCAAGTAATAACTCTTCTCGTTCAACATGTAGAGCAGGTGGAGAGAATAAAAAAAATCTACCCGGATTCAATCCAACTGGTAACGTGCTTGTGCAAAAATCTAAATTCAAGGAGCCTACAGGGACTACAGTGCATCACTGTAGTGTAAATAGTACTGCCCAAATTAGAGTCTGGCCCTTCTTACTTAAGGCACCCTCTTCTATTGAAGAGATACTATTTGAGTATCAATGTCTATCAGAAACATAATATCCAAAGGAAGTGTTAATGTAATACTAAGTAATACTAAGTATTTTTATGCTATTAACATGCTAGTCAAGTGGGAAAAGTAAACTGTGGTGCACCAAATGATCAAGGAAACTTTTCTGGAGAAAATTATGCACTCCTGACAGCCCCAATGTGATAAGTATATCAAGATTTAGTGTCCATTTATTAGTTTCTCAGCACAAGAAAACCCTGTGGCTGCCAAACCTGAATCATTACCCTCATTTTTCATGATATAATCAGTATGAAAATGGTGACTACCTGGATATTTTCCTGGACATGAGGTGTTCTAACTAAGTCCAGCTAGATCACCATTATTGCATCATTGACTGATTATCATTCTGATTAATGTCTCTTCTTTATTTTCATTCCCTGTACTGAAACAATGCATATGTCACTGAGTAATTATGTCTAGTGCCTGCTTCTGAATTATGCCCTTGACAAGCTTGTCCCTTTGTCACTGCTTCTCTAGCTTTACCCTGTTCCTTGAACTCTTTCCCTCAAAAACAAATAAATTAACAGTTGATGATGTTTAACCAAGCTTAGGGTCAAAAATTGAGAACATTCCCCTTATTCTCTGCTACGTACAAATCCCTTCCCATTGGTATTTTCCTTGACCATTACATTTGTCCCTCAAAGAATCTGTCTGAGACACATGCCTATTGGGTTGTATTTAGATGTATTTAAAAACTGCTTCTTTCAGCTTGAATGATGGGACTGTTGGTGTAAAAGTTGTCCACACACTTTGAAGCTGACTAAACAGGCAATTCATACAATGAACTTCTCTTCTTATGGATTTGCCACCGTTTTGAAGGTCTGAGGTCAGCTTTTCCCATACCAGCACTCCCATTTGTTACATCTGAATGAATAAATATATAGAATCATAGAATAATAGAATTTTCCAGGTTGAAAGGGAACTTAAAGATCATCAAGTCCATCCTAACACTGCCAAAACCACCACTAAATCATGTCCCTAAGCACCACATCTACATGTCTTTTAAATACTTCTGGGGATGATGATTCAACCACTTCCCTTGGCAGCCTATTCCAATGCTTGATAACCCTTTCAGTGAAGAAATTTTTCCTAATATCCAACCTAAACCTCTGCTAGCACACCTTGAGGCCGTATCCTCTTGTCCTATTGCTTATTACTTAGCAGAAAAGACCAACATCCGCCTCTCTACAACCTTCTTTCAGGTAGTTGTAGAGAGCAATAAGGTCTCCTCTCAGCCTCCTTTTCTCTAGACTAAACAACCCCAGTTCTCTCAGCTGCTCCTCATAAGACTTGTGCTCTGTACCCCTCACCAGCTTCGTTGTACTTCTCTGAGCACTCTCCAGAATCTCAATGTCTATCTTGTGAAGGGCCCTAAGCTGGACACAGCATTTGAGGTGGGGCTTCACCAGTGCCGAGTACCTGGGAACAATCAGTTCCCTAGTCCTGCTGGCCACACTATTACTGATAAAGGCCAGGGTGCTGCTCATGCATGTTCAGCTGGCACTCCACCAGCACCCCCAGGTCCTTTTCTGCTTGCAGCTTTCCAGCCACTCTTCCCCAAACCATCACGTTGCATGTGATTGTTTTGACCCAGTGCAGGACCAACCCTTGGCCTTGTTGAACCTCAGTCCATTGATCCAGCCTGTCCATATCCCTTTGTAGAGCCATTCTACCCTCAAGCAGATCAACACTCCCACCCAACTTGGTGTTGTCTGCAATTTTACTGAGGCTGCACTATACCCCCTCATCCAGATCATTGATAGAGAATCAGCCTCAATACCAAGCCCTGCGGAACACCACTCATGACCAGCCACCAGATGGATTTAACTCCATTTACCACAACTCTCTGTGTCTGTCCCTCCAGCCAGTTTTTTACACAATGAAGGATTTGCCTGCCCAAGCCATGGGCAGACAGTTTCTCTAGGAGAATGCTGTGGGAAACCGCATGAAAGGCGTTACTAAAGTCCAGGTAGACAACATCCACAGCCTTTCCCTCATCCACTGAGCGTATGGCCTTGTCATGGAAAATCAAGTTTGTCAAGCAGGACCTGCTTCTCATAAACCCGTGCTGACTGGGCCTGATCATCTGGTTGTCCTTCATGTGCTGTGTAATTGCACTCAGGATGGTCTGCTCCATAACCTTCCCTGGCACTGAGGTCAGACTGACAGGCCAATAGTTCCCTGGATCATCCTTCCAGCCCTTCTTGTGCATGGATGTCACATTTGCTAACCTCCAGTCGACAGGGACCTCCCCAGTTAGCCAGGACTGCTGATAAATGATGGAAGGTGGTTTGGTGAGCACTTCTGCCAGCTTCCTCAGTACCCTTGGGTGGATCCCATCTGGCCCCATAAACTTGTGTGTGTGTAAGTGCCGTAGCAGGTCCCTCACCATTTCCTCTTGGGTTATGGTGTCTTCATTCTGCTCCCTGTCCCTACCTGCTAGCTCAGGGGGCTGGGTACTCAGGGAACAACTGGTCCTACTACTAAGGACTGAGGCAAAGAAGACATTAAGTACCTCAGCATTTTCCTCATCCTTTGCCACTATGTTTCTGCCTCCATCTAACAAAGGATGTAGATTATCCTCAGTCCTCCTTTTATTGATAATGCATTTAAAGAAACTTTTTTTAATTGTCTTTTATGGCAGTAGACAGATTAAGTTCTAGTCGGGCTTTGGCCCTTCTAATTTTCTCCCTATGTGGCCTCACAATGTCTTTATAGTCCTCATGAATGGCCTGCCCTTTCTTCCAAAGATCATAAAGGACTTGATTTTCATTTGAATCCAAAACTAAACCTTTCCTGCAAATTTTAATATTGAAGTGCATCCAAAAACATTATTAAGAACTCACATCTGTGGTTTAATGAAACATCTATTTTAACAGCACATAGTGTTTACCCCCTATAACACTTATCTTCCATTGATGTAATTTGCCAATATCTCCACTGATTATTCCTGCGTACAGCTGTTGTCAATCTGACCAGCTAATCTGTAATAAATCATCAGAGTAGAGGAACTTAAAAAAATATATGGCTAGGAAGTGTAAAATACGTGAATACTGCTCCCATTACAGAATACCTTGCTGAGAAACATAAGCTGACAGAGTGACTTAGGAGATTGTGAAGTTCTTCACTGTCATTCCACCCTAATCATGACAATTTCCTTTTGATACAAAATCATACCATTTCTACTCATTATATTAGAAACTTGACATTTTACTGTCCAGTTAAATAACTCCAACAGAATTTGATCTCAAGTTCAAATATTTAGGCTTCAGAAATGCTGGTCATAAACATGACCTTTTTGGCAAATAACAAAGAGCTATGATGAGTCTTATCTGTCATATGTTAAATTTCATCTACCATTTATATTCAAAGACTTTCTTCCCTTGGGTTACATTTTAAAAAGAGGAACAAATTTTCGGTAGGCAACTCAAGTCAGTAATCAGAAATTAGACTCCGAAATTTCCCAGAGAGGGGGTCGTGGTTGCTAAGGATACAGGAAGGAAATAACAAGTCTTCTTACTAGGCATATGCAAAATAAAAACAGAGTTGCTTCCTCCGCTTCAGTCTCCAAATTCATACATCTCTTAATGTCCTTTTTATTTCAGACTTCAGTCCTAGCTACTACTTTATTCGGACTCTTAAGGACCTTTGCAATTCTTCACCTGTCATCTTTTTTCATTTAACAAGGAATGTGGAGTCACCCAAAGGTGCCTTCCTATGTATCACCTGTTTTAATATTTTAATATTTTAGTTAAAAAGAGGAGACTGACAAGATCAAGTAGCCTAGTAGAGTCAAGTTAAATGCTGTAATGAATGCCACCTGAAGGTACTTCATAGGAAAATTACAAGTAGCAGGCTTGGCATGTATTTTCCTGTCAAAAAGGTAGTAGGAGACCGTTTAGTGAAGTATTAACTAAACTGGTCTACCCTTTTTTGTGTTTTGCAAACTCTTTTCTATGAAGGTAAAAGTGTAGAGTACCAAAAGACGGAGAAGAAAAGAAGGGGAAAAAAAAAAAAATTAGAGAAAGTCAATGCAGGTACTGTCCTGAGATTTTGTCCTATTTTAAGGTTTGTGGTTTGTCTGTTGTTTTTTGTTTGTTTGTTTTAAATAAAATGAAATTATAAGGTAATACACATCTTTAAACTGGGAAAAGACATTCATAAAAGTCAAATCACTTACTGCAGTTTACTGGAAGTGATTATCTCTCGCTAAACCCAAACCCAGTTTTTCTGGCTTTAATATATTTTCTTAGATGTTACCATAAAGAAGATAATGGAGTTTCTGTCTTGGCTTTAGGGATGGAAAGATTTCTGACAAACTCATCTTCCTTTCTTAAAGTTATATTTGGCAGTAATAGTGTCTCCTAGTTGACGTTTTGCTGATAAGTATGTGATTTCCCCCTGTATTTGATTAGCATGGCAAGGTTTTGGTAGCAGGGGGGCTACAGGGGTAGCTGCTGTGAGAAGATGCTAGAAGCCTCCCTCAGTTCTGAAAAAGCCAATGCCAGCTGTCTCCAAGGTGGACCTGCCTCTGGCCAAGGCTAAGCCCATCAGCAACAGTGGTAGCGCCTCTTGAATAACATGGTTAAGAAGGGGAAAAGAAGAAGGTGGTTTTCGCCCAGAGAAATTGTGGATGACCCTTCCCTGGAAGTGTTCAATACCAGGCTGGATGGGGCTTTGAGCAACTTGGTCTAGTGGGAGGTGTCCCTGACCATGGCAGGGGGATTGGAACTAAATGATCTTTAAGGTCGGTTCCAATGCAAACCATTTTATAATTCTTTGAAAAAAACCAAAGTGCACAACAGCAACTGGCTGAGAGGAGTGAGAATATGTGACAGCAGCAACTCTGCAGACACCAATGGTAAATGCAGAAGGAGGGGGAGGAGGTGATCCAGGCACCAGAGCAGAGATTCCCCTGCACCCATGGTGAGGCAGGCTGTCCACCTGCAGCCCATGGAGGTTAACAGTGGGGCAGATATCCACTTGCAGAACATGGAGGACCCCATGGTGGAACAGGTGGATGTCCAAAGGAGGCTGTGACCCTATGGAAAGCCCACACTGGAGCAGGCTCCTGGCAGGACCTGTGGACCCATGGAGAGAGAAGCCCACAATGGAACAGGTTTGCTGGCAGGACTTGTGACCCTGTGGGGGACTCATGCCAAAGCAGTCTGTTCCTGAAGGACCGCACACCATGAAAAGGACTGACGCTGGATCAGTTCATGAAGAACTGCAGCCCGTGGGAAGGACTCATGTTGGAGAATGTCATGGAGGACTATCTCCCATGGGAGGGACCCTACGTTGGAGCAGGGTAAAAGCATGAGGAGTCCTCCTCCTGAGGAGGAAAGGGCAGCAGAGACAATGTGTGATAAACTGACCACAACCCCAATTTCCCATCCCCTTGCACTGCTGGGGCGGAAGAGGTTGAGAAATCAGGACTGAAGTTGAGCCCAGGAAGAAGGGAGGAGTGGAGGGAAGGTGTTTTTAATATTTGGTTTCTATTTTTCATTATCCTACTCTGACTTCTAATTGGTTATAAATTAAATTAATTTCCCCAAGTTGAGCCTTTTTTGCCCATGACAATAACTGCTGAGTGATCTCCCTGTCCTTATCTCAACCAATGAGCCTTTTGTATATTTTCTCTCCCCAGCCCAGCTGAGAGGGGAGTGATGGAGTGGATTTGGTGGGCACCTGGTGTCCAGCCAGGGTCAACCCCACACCCCCTCTGACACCGGCTCATCTAGACCAGCCTCAAATCATATCATAGGATTGCATATTGGTAGAAATCTCTTCCACAGCTTGCTTGCTTTGCCCTGATGTATCTGTGTAGAGTTCAAAAGCCAGCATGACATGTAAGCACGGCCTGAGGAGCAGGTTCCTCTGTGGCAGTGGGCTTTGGTCTCCATGAGGACATTGCTTTGGCTCCCATAAAAGACATTCATTGAGAATGCATGCTTTAAGAAATATTGAAACCAATACAGAGTGCACTTCTGGAAACTTGGTATTTTCATCACATGCCATCTAAGCTAATACATTGCACTGTTTACAGTCCTTCGCTACAATATATTTTGGAACGATTACCTTGCTCTGAGTCATTTGTGTCATAATGCTCTCCATAGGTGCCCATAAAATGAAAATGTAAGCCTCTTTTATTGGTGGCACTGCATCTTAATTGAAAATATTAAAAGCTATTGCTCTCCTACTGCTTTTTTTTCTTTTTTTTTTTTTTTCTTGCCACTTCTCCCTCTCTGTTTAATTGGCTAATCATATGATTTTTTTAATGGAATAATCATGAAAGAAAATATGAAGCTAATTTAAATTCAAACTGGATTTGGCAATATTTAAGTGATTATCCCAAAGCAGCAGAGGGTGCACGAGGCAATAAACATCTGCTATGTTCATGACCATTGGCCTCACTGTTTATGAGCTTGGGAGATATTTATTTTCAAGAGACATGCTTCTCTTTGGCTTATAATGTATTTTTCCCCCTTGTTTTATAGTTATTTACCCCCTTATAAAATTTTAAATTTATCTGCAGGGTTTTTTTGTCCTTTCCTCCCCTCTGTCCCCATCTCCTTTCACATGAACAGCAGAGTGAAATTCAGGCAAATGAGAAATGTTTTCCCAGAAATCCTCCAGCTAGTAGGGATGGGTGGCTCAGCTGTTTCTTTATTTATGAACTATGTGCACTACTCCAGGTTTATGGTCTGAAATAGTTAATAGGAATTCTATATTGTAGATGGTTAATTGTCCAGCTGCCATTCAATTGTATTTGTTGTATGCAATTGCGAAGCTAGGCTGTAACCTTTTCCTTTTCTCTTTTCCTCACATATAGTAAGGACTAAGAGTGAAGCTGGAGAACTAGTTGTAATTGGAAGTTACAGGTAGCTTTCTGGTTTTGCCTTTTTAGTGAAAAAAACAGAAGAGCAAAATAAAGCAGACTGCATTTTGAGATGTTTGTAGAAGAATTTAGCTAAGGAGACAAGACAGCTGCAGATAGAAATGACCTTCAGCAGCTGAGGCAAACCATGGTTTGTAGGAAGAGGCAATATCTATTATTTGGGCAACTTGTGTAGTACATGTTATTTTGAACATGAAAATATTTCTTGATATCTGAAACCAAACAAGACTGCTTCAAAGCCAATGTCTTTAGAAACAAAATTTTGTTTTAGGTGCTTCTTTGGGTATTCTACTTTTGAATGAAGTCTGTATTACTTTTAATTTGTTTTCTATAATGGTATCGAGATTCCTTTGTGACAGCAAGCTCTTGGTTAGCATATGGTGACACAGAATGTGTTTTAAGGAACTTTATCCATAGGATTGTAATACTTTCCAAGAATCACCTATTGGTATTAGTATCTCCAGTTTTATATTTGTAAATGTAAAGGGTCTGGATAAACAACACATTTAGTTTTCTGCTTTCTACATATAAAGACTACAGAGGATGCTGTGGCTCCTTTCTGTCAAACTGCCTATCAGCCTGATATCACTTAGTTATTCTTGCATAAAATCTCAGGAAGAATCAATAATGTTTCCATGTTTTTTCTCTTTTCCCCTTTTGTATAAAATTTATAGTCAGGGTGCATGCTGCATTAAATATACATAATCCAGATTTCTTTATTTTTCATCCTTGGGAAGGCACTGCAGCCACCTATACTACAGAGTAAATTTGTCATGCAAAGAAAGAGTCTTGAAGTGCCCAGAAATAAGTAAATTTTCTTTTTCTTGTAGGTAGGAAAATTAAGGTAGGCAGCTCTGTTATGGCCTATGGTAAATTTAACTGAGTAAATATGCATCCTATGGAAAACATTATGAACTTCCAGACACTTGTAACGATACTAGGTGAGCATTTCTGAGACAAGGCCCAAGATTTTAGGTTTCCATCATTCATGAGTTTCCTAACTTGTTGGTTATTAGAAAAGAGTTGGATACCAAGATCACAACAGTGTAAATCTTGGGCCATTGGAAACTGAGAGATCTGCACGAATTGAGAATTTCTGAAGTAACAGGGTATGTGTGAGATTCAGGTTTCCAGTTTCAGGTAACTTAAAAAAAATAGTCATAATTCTTCTTCTTTCTTTATTAACTTTGTATGTTTGTTTTGTTTTATTTTATTTTTTTTTGTTTAGAAATAAGTATAAGCATAGGAAACAAAGCAGTAATCGTTTACTTTTTCAAACACTGACAATCAAATAAATGAATTTATTAATTTATTTAGGTTGATTAAACTGAAAAATATTCGTAAGGTGACATTGCAAGATCCTCTATGACAATTTTACTCTTTCTATACTCAAATTATAGTAAGTCTGAAAAACTGAAAAGCTGCTTAGTTCTGTAAATGGGGAAAATCCAGAAATGAGAGTTTCATTTATTGACAGTATTGTAGATGGACTGAGCAACAAGCAGAAGGATGTGTCATGATATGCTTGGTATTTTGCATGGAAATTTTATGGTCTAATTCCTACCTTAAAAAAAAACCAAAACAGATAATTATTACAGTTGAAGGAAGTGTTATTATTTGTAATTTACAGACTGGGAGAGCAAAGGCAGAGATCACATCCTTTAAAGTGACAAGAGACACTGGGGGATGCTGGTGTACGTGATCTGAACACCGTAGAAAGTGATTTGAACTGTTCACTCCAGATTTTACTGCAAGAATGAGCTTTTTTTCTTTTTTTTTTTTTTTTTTTTTTTTTTTTCCCTCTCCAAAAATGATCTTGGAGCATGTAATTAGTGTAATTTCATTTTGCAAAGAGACACAAATCTAAAATATGAAATTCACCTCCAGATTAGATTTGGAATGTGAAGTTTTCTAGTGAGTGGATGTCACGGTTTTGGCTGGGTTGACCATTGACAACATGACAGATGCTCTCCCCCACCGCTCGCTCCAAGGAGAGGAAGAAGAGAGATAAAGAGTGTTATGAGTTTAGGAAAAACTAAACTACTTTAATAGTAAAATAAAAAGGAATTATTTAAATAGATGCAATATATACAAAAATATCCAAAACTGTATCAAGGTCCCAGCGCAATGTCACCAGCAGGCACTGGGAAAGTTCCAGACTGGACTCGGTGATGAATGGGAACTGGATTCTGGATCTTGATTCAGGAACCCATGGATCAGAATCAAAGGTAAATGAACTGACAGGGTCATCCTCAAATGTCAGTCACTGAAGAAAGAGAATCATTGAAGTAGCCAAGTGACTGAAGAAGAAATCCAGACCGTTTGGACTCTCAGCTTTTATACTGAGCGTGGCAGATGGGATGGAATACCTTATTGGTCGGTTTTGGGTCACCTTACCTATCCCCCTCCTCCCTACAGGTAAGACTCCTCCATGGGGTAAACCACCAAGTCAGCTGACCATCATTGCCACAACAATAAGTGTGAGCAAGAACCTTTCTCATTGAACAGCAAGTTGCCTCTGCTTCACCCCAAACCAGGGCAGTGGTGAAATAAGGAAGTCAAAGTGATAATATTCCGTCCTCTTTTTTCAAGATAACTTCACTTTCTGTTGCTCTCTGTCTGTTTAGCGTGACACTTATCCGAAAGGTTGTCAATACAAATAAAATGTCATTATATAATAGCACTATAATATCACCAGGTTTAATAAACATCCACAGATCACAGAATACTGAGCAACAGATTGACATTATGAGATGGGTTTTGTTCGGAATTTGCTTATTTTGGTTGTTCTTGAGGTTTTTTTATTTTTTTATTTGGGTTTTGATATTATTTTTATGAGGACAAAACTTCTCAGGGCAGAATATTTTTGCATATAAACTCAAGAGCCATTATTTTGCCCCACAAATTCCCAACAGACTGAAAGAGAATGTACCTTTGCAAAAAGAAAAAGGAGGAAAAAAAAAAAAAAGACATTTTACTTCCACTTACATGTAGCTCATGCAAACCTGAACTGCAGCTCCAGGGCACAACTCAAGATTTGATATTAAAGTGTTTCATTTGCAACCAATTATGCTCAGGATTAGATTCTACTGCTGCCTCGCTTAACAGTACGGTACCTTGATTTCAAACAACCTGATATAGGTTGGTTAGTTTTCCCTCTCCTCTCTCTTTTTCTCTCCTTTTCCTGTCCCTTAGAACCATCTCTGCCTTCATCAAAACAATTTCATTTGTACTTATGAAAGCATTACAGCCGGTAAGCGGAGAGTACAGAATAAGCTTAACCATTGTAGCCTTTTTCCCATCTGAATATCACGAATCTTGTATCTCACCATGGTGTAAGGTCTCTGATTACATCAACCTCTCCAAATTATGCTGAAATGGAGGCCATTCAATTTGCTACAATCAGTAACTTTCGAAAGAGCCCTGCATAATTGATTTCACAGTAATATAGGCATAGGTGAATGAGTTCCTCAGCCTCGTTTATACAATGTTTTCTTTCATTCCAAAGTGCACTATTCAATAGAAATCACATTTTTTTCCCAACAGTTGGCAGGTAAGGCTTTTGGCATATTCAAAGTTGTAAGACAGAAAGAGAGAGCAGGGGGAAAAAATAGGGTAGAAACTTTAAAATTGAAATTAATGCCCTGGGTGAAATACTAAATGCAGACAAGCCTTGGGTGAAATGACTACTCTTTTCTATGTGTCTGATCAGGATGGGGAACGAAGAATTCATACACAGTACAAAAACCTGTTGAAAGTTAAATGCAGTCCCCAAGTGCAATATGGGGCGGGGGCGCGGTTGGAAGGGAAGAACAGATTTCAAAGCTGATCATTCATCTAAGGTTGAAAATATCTGACTGTGCTCATGAGCTAAAGAGACTAACATCTGGTTGGTGGAGTTAAGGAAGTTCCAAGTTTGGAAGGTGGGTAAATACTGTACCCATGAACAATTAATTAAAATAGTCAACTGCCTTAACACTAGCATATTACACCATCTCTGCCAGTTTCTACCCCTGCAGAGAACCTGTCACACTGGCTATTGCTCAGTGGACCAACTTTTTTAGCTCCAAAGAGTTAACAGGTATCCTTTCAGTTGGGAGAAAAACAAGGAGGGCATCTCCATAAAGCAACCAACCCCATCTACTACAAAGCTCATTTTAGATGGGCCAAATCACTGTTTTTGAGCTGTCTCTCTATACTGATTCCAACAGAAACCTGGCTAACCATGTCAGAGTAAGTCCTGAGTTTTGTATATCTAAATTTAAGCAATAAAGGTCCTGTTCATGAGGTTGATGTGCATTAAGCGTAAGCAAATACATACTTGAGGGAGTGGTAACATCAAAGGCCAACCAGTGGCTTAGATTACCTCTAGCCTACAGTTGCATCCGTTATATTCTCCTCCTTTTCCCAGAGTTCACAGATCAACTGCAGGATTTATTCTTCTCATGAGAAGTGTCTGTGTAGCCATATGTAGCTTGCTTTGTGTGTACAAATTCCCTGCAAAAACAAAAAAATTACCTATGAGGAGTCCCTGTTTAGGAAGAATACATCTGTCTGTATATTAGTACTCCCTTGTCTGAAGAATGGGTGGTTTTATGTGCTTTTTTGCCACAGTTTGATTATAAACCACTGAGGAAACATGTTCACTCTATTGAAATCTAAGAAGCACTATAGTTTTTGCTGCCTAAATCACTTCTGAATCTGAACTATTTGGATCTCTGAATTTTATGATAATATTAACAGAGCTTCTGGTGAATCCCATTTTTTTTTTTTGGTATTGTTTAATTTTACATGAGTAAATATAATTACTCCTTTTGTCAGAAGTTCTAATACCAATTTATAATTCATGGAGTTAATTATGTTAACGAGGAGGCAATCATTTTTCAATTCTCTCCCCTGTAATTTTAAAGGATTTTGATTCCCTACCTCCACCCCCCCCCCCCCCCCACTCTCTCTCATTCTCACCTCTCCTTTTACAATTTCTCTTCCAGCCATGAAGTGGGAGCCTACACAATTCATCTGTGATATAATTATTTACCATGGCAACAGTTTGTGAATGGGATTGTGAAGTTGCAAATAACTAAAAAGAAGCTTAAGTAGAACAGTCTGAAAAAAATATCCTTTTCAAGGCAAGTGAAGAGTCCTTTTAGGTCAGGAAAGCTTTTGTCTCTCCAATATGTTAAAACAGGAGGAGATAAAAAGAAGGATAGTTTGGGGGTTTGTTTTTCCTCCTTTGCTAAAACTTTTGCTAAGATCTGATCAGCAAATGAAGAGAAGTATTTTGTACGTGTTTGTGTATGTGTGAATTGGTTTGGGGGGCTGTGTGTATGTAAAAATGACTGACAATAAAGAATATTTAAGCAGACTTGAAATGTCAAGCTCTGAATTTGACAGTGCCCAGCAAGAATGAGAAAAGCTTTGTAAGATCAAATATTGAAAAACTATAGAAAAGAGAGTCAAACTTGTGGTGGTTGATTTTTCTCGTTATATTCCTGAGAAAAATAGATGGCTCAAATTCACACTTGTATACAAGACCCCCCAAAGTTTAGAGCTTTAGATGCAGATAGAGGAAATCTATTGAAATCTACTAGTATAATCTTTGCATTTTGCTTGAGGCTGCTACTGACAAACCTTTCCCTACAACCTATCTTATTCAATCATCTATTGAGTATTTGAGCACTACTGGTCCAGAATCAAAGAAATCTATTGAAGTCCTTCAAAGGCACACTGAGCTGCATATGAAAAGAACAGGAATAACAACAAAACCTCTTCCAGATATGCCATGGTTTACAGTTTACCCACCTGGGAGTATAGTTAGGTGCCATATTTACCCTGACTCACAGCCATAATGATTTCAGAATCAAAATATTTCAGAGGAATAGATGAAAAGCCATCAATACACATCATTGAATGCTAATTAATCCAAGAACACTTTGAGCAGCCTTCTGCCCAGTTGGTGGCATGAAGGGGGATTTTGTAAGATGTCTGTCCAACTTTCTTTAAAAGTCAGGGTAGTTATGTCTCTACCCTTGAGAAAGGTCCTACTTTCCATGACAGATAAGCTGAATTGCAAACAATAAATGTCTTTTCAACGACACCAGTGGAGTTAAGATCATGGACAGTGAATGAATATGGAAAGCAGATGCATAGAAAAACTTTAATGGCACATATTTGCTCTGACAGCCATGAAAGATGACTTGTTTGCCAAGTGAGTATGTTATCTTAAACGATGCTACTCAAAAGGACCCTTACAGAACCTTCTTGAGGTACATGACAGGAGCAGAGGACAAAGCCCCTTGTTTCTAACTGCCCTGTCTGCTCTGAAAATGTCTGGCAATGATCCTGAACAATCTCAAGCAGATGAAAAATGTATCATCCCCTGGTGATAGAGCATGTGATGCTTGGTTTCCTACAGCTTTGTGGCATGCTATTGGGCTTTCAAACAAGAGATGAGCTCTGACTGAAGATTTTCCTGAGCATGGGACGTTAATAAAATTTGGATCTCAGCATGACTTTCTTATGTCTCATAAGTGGTGACTTTCCATGGCTGCTTCTCCCTCAAAGGGGTAAATAATGCATTATCGCTCCTTTTATTATGTAAGAATTTTATAAAAACTAGGAATTCAATATTTTGTCATCACTACATCAGGTAGATCAAAAACTGTTATGAAGAGGTGGGTGAACGGACAGATAGGCATTTATAAAAAAGACGATCACTTAACCTGAATGGAAAAAAAAATCTTCCAGCAGTTGCCCTTTATTTTTTCTTTTTTTTTTCTTTTTTTTTTTTTCTTTTTCCTCTTTTTTCCTCCACTACCAAGGGAATTCCACATTTTTTCTAAAGTGTCACCCAAGTGTGACATAAAAAGTGGAGTGTGTATCAGTGACAGATTTAGGGATCTGTGTTTCCCCCTTCATGGATTGGAATGGAAGTAATTATACAATAGAAAAGGCAGTTTTCCATCTTCATATAAAAAGTAGGGCTTGACAGACAGATTTACAGCTGCATTTAGGTTCCAAAGGTGTAGGAAGGCACCAAATAGGATTTTCAAAAGTGTGTAACTGCTTTTGGACAGCAAATGGAATCAGGAGGCTAACTCTCCTAACTGTATTTCTAGATCACCTTCAGATGCTTATTTTCATGTTTTGATATATTCTAAAAAAAACACCTTCTGTTCCCATCAGTGAAATATTCTGGAATTTCAAGCAATAATTTTAGTGTTATGGACTGCTTAGCTTTTGTGTAGGAAGTGCCTTTTGCACGAAACCAGAAAGGATGTGTGTATTGTTGGGCATATAAGCTCACAAGCATTTCCTGATATTCACATATATTATATAGAACAGAGAGTAAAGAAACAAGAAATCAGTTACTCTACAAGTTTTCATGCAAAAAAAGCCCCTGGTGAGGCAGAAGAAAATGTCCTGGTAACTTATTGCTTTGTGACTCAGATTATGTTGATTTTGGTAGCTCACTGGTCTGTGACTGGGAAAACTAGCTTGGTTATAAAAGAAGGATGTGGTGTGTGTGTGTCTTGCAGATTCCATGTCAAAAAAAATTAGAAAGTTTACAGGGCTTTCAGCAGTTTGCTACAAAACTATCCACAGGAAGAACTGCAAGCACAGTTCCAGCTGAGGAAGAGAGATATAACATTTCAAATGTCACTGGCAATACTAATTTAAGTGCTGTATATATACCAGAAAAACAGAAGTTTCTACTGAGACAGCAATGACAACCTGCCTTGTAAAAGCAACTGAGGTGGCATTTTCAAAAAAAATTGGCAAAAAGTTTTCCCAACAACTTGGGATCCCTTTGCAGGGACTAGCACATTAGACATACTTTTTCAGACACCTGAAAAGTGGTTTTTCATTTCTGTTTTTGAGTATATCAGATTTATATTGCAAAACAATGCAGAGTTTAGGGTGTGAAGAAAAGGGGATGTTGGTTCTTTATCTGAAATAAAATAAAATAAAAAAAAAAAAAAGAGAAATAAGAAGCACATTACTGCAAGGACACAGCATGCAGGGGAAGAACTTGAGAACTGCTTATGTGACACATGTGTTGCTTGTTCAGATGTGACAAGACAACTGAAATTCAGCTTCATCTTTCATTCATGGAACACCAGAAAAGGAAAAGAGGGAGTGTGGGTTCTTGTGGTGTTCAAGAGCTATTTAGAGTCTTCATGGCCCTTCACACCAATTTGACCTGCTTTATTTTTCACTCTTGATTCTTAGAAACCTTGGGGCAAAGAGAAAATCTGAATGACAGTCCTTCCACATCATCTCCTTCCTCCTTATTTATTTGGAACTTCAATATATTGAGGCTAAGGCTTATGGATATTTTGTAATAAAAGTGGAGTTCTTCATGTAGTGGTTTCTTTAATGAGTCATTTCTCCTTCCTTTATTTCTCCTTTAATCCACTCAAGTGGTATAAAGGGACCAAATATACCTTTGTGGATGCCTCTAGGACTTCAAGTTGTTCTTAAAGTTCAGCATTTCCTGCTTTTCAATGTATATTGCCCATCATTGCAAGCTTCAAAACATCCACCACTGGAGCATTGCCTTCACTAGTGTATTTGGAAAGCTGTAGTCAAAAAAAAAAACCATTCATTATCTACCACTTAAACAAATGTAGATTCCACCTTCATAGGTGTTAAATTTAAGATACTAATACTAGGTCAAATACAGGCTGACAAGCAACATCAAGGCTCATCAGTTTCTACAGTCCCTTGAATGTGGTCTTGATATCCTTCTGGATCACTTAGTCCCTCTCTGTCACTAACCTTTTAAGATTCAGATCCTCAGGTCCCTAATCATTTGAACAGGTTTGTATTGCAATGAAAAAACACTGATGGCAAGATTAATACAAGTGTCTTGGACTGAAGGTCTTCCTTTTTCAAACCATACAAATTATTGCTGCAAAGACACATAAAATGTGGCACCTAAGGAGTTATTGAGACCTCTCTTCCTTTTGATAACTTTTCCTCTATACCACATATATATAGTGTGTATATATACATAAACAATCATCAAATGGCAATAACCTAAAATGCAATAACACATCAGGTCTTAATGTAAAGTTTAAATCCATTTATTTGCCTTGGCTGTTTGCTTAAGTGAGTTTGACCTCTCCTTCCGTCTAAAGTCTTCCTGTTACTTGTGTTGTTATAGACTGTGGCATTCACATAGCATTGTCTTCTTCCTTAGATCATGGGCACAAGCAAATTAACAATTGATGGGTAAGTAAAGAAGTTCTTTTATTCAGTTGCAGTGCGTTCTTGAAAAAGAGTGTTACATAAAATTTCAAAAATTTACCCTCCTTTAATGTGCAGCTAGCGATGAACTATAAATCCAACTAACCCTTCTCTTCACTGGGAAAATAAAATCCAAATACAGTAGCATCCAAATAATTATCAGGAGTCTGGCTGTGCTGGCAGGGTGCAATGTACAAGATTCAATTTTAACTAGAGATTACAGCCCAGCAACCTTGTAGCCCTGAATGTCAAACAGCCATGTCACCTTCTCCCGTCAGGGAGCATGTCAGGACTCACATAGGCAGGGTGACTTTTTGCCAGAGGTAATATATCTTGTATTTGAAAAAGTCCGTGGAAAAAGTGTCAGATGTTCTCTGGCCCACTCCTTCCCTTCCTTTTTCAAGTCAAAACAGGCAGAGCCACTTCCCAGTGTGATATTCCCTTTGCAGCCCTTCCTCTCCAGACCACTAAATTCACATATAGCACTCTGACAAACGGGGTTCACTCTGCACTTCTTACCAGGCCATGATGAACTAAACATCCCAGGGGAGATTTTATGGTGCTTGAATCTCATGGAACAACTTCCCTCATCCTTAAGTAGTAAAATGGAAAAGTAGTTAAGTGCTTACCTTACTGTCAGAGTGGGTTTGGGCTCCTATCCAACTGCTTTGGACTTGCAATTTGTACGTCTATACGTGTGTGTGCTGGTGCTTGTGTGTGCTGCAGTCTGTGGCTTGCTCATGCAAGCCTGCCTCCCCCTGAGCAGCAGATTTCTTGCGCAAAATGGGAGGGCTGCATTTGGGCAGCAGACCCACCAGACTAAACACAATGCGTCTCTGCTGAATTAAAGTTATTCTGGGTTCAGACATGTGCTGCTTAGACACAAATGAGGCCTGCAGAACTGAGAAAGGAGTCAGGCAAGACAAACAAAGATTGTTCCTGAATATTAAATGCTCAGTTCCCATCATTTTCATATTTACACACATTTGATGTTTTGAAAATCCAGCTGTGAGCTCTTCTTCCTAGTTTGCCAGTGTGGTATCTCTCATTGCCAAGATGTGGTCTTCCAGATCCCAGTGCAAGGCTTGTTGCATGATGGTGAGGGAAAAACTTGGGCTCCTGTTGCCTGTGGTGGTACTGTTGCTCCATGTGACAGGAGGGATTTCACTCACTAGGACTGTCCATCAGTTGCCTCCCTCTGTAGAAAGGGAGAGAAGAGAGGAGATGGTTTTTGGAAGAAACTAATTGTTTTACATCTTAATATATTGCTCTTCCAAGAGCTACTTCACTGTATGCAACTGTTTAAAGCTTTTGAATATGCTTTCTGTGTGCACAACTTTCTGCCTCAGTGGCCTCCCTTGGCTGCCTTTTCCTAGCTTCATTTTTAATGCAAAGGACATTTGCAATGAAAACGGGATCTTTGCTTCTTAACAGTTCATCTGCTCCTGCTGCTCATTTCCCCAACTGAAGTCACAATCCTCCACTTGTGACCTCACTGCAGGTTGCCGTGGTGAGAGGATTATGAAGTTGCAAATAGAGGTTTATAACTTCAGGAAGAGAATGAGCAGCAAGAGCAGATGGACTTCTCTGAAATGAAGATCCTGTCTTCATGCAAATGCTCCGAATGATAAAAGGACAAGAGGGAAAAATGTCAGAAATTACAGAAAGCAAGATTGTTTCTAAATACAGAGCACAATTACTAGTTGTCCCATTGCATGTCTGGAGCAGGGTTAATAGGACAGACCCTGTAAATCCTGCAGCAGTTGAGAGAAGTGATCAGCATTTGCACAAATTTTAAAGTAACCTTCAGATAACTCTGATACATCCGTTAGTACTGCTGGTGTCTGCCTGCTATTTTGGGTGATACTAGATTTAAATCAGGATGTTCTGTGGAAAGGAAAATAGCACAAGTCTTTATAGCTTGAAATAAGAACCAATTACCACAATCAGGAACTGTAACTAACTCACATATTTTGTGGTTCAGGCTCACAGAGGGCTGCTTAGCAGTGAGTTGACGCTGGCAGTGAGGACCGTTCCAGGGGATCTGTAGGCCAAGTTTCTCATAACTGGCTAGACTTCCTTGTGAAGCAGTTTTCTAAGACATGTTTCTGTCATGCCATAAGGACCATGATGTAAAGGTATGCAGCCTTACTCAGCTTGATGCAGGTGCCTGATGCAGCGCAACTCATATCTATTTGGTGATGTCCTAGAAGTTGCATTAGCACAACACTGGGGCTGAGTTATGTCTTCTCTTCAGCAGCTGAAGCAGCAAGGATTGCCTTCAGCTGTAGTCAGCTCTGTGGCTAATTTTGAGCCCTCTGTGCTCTGTTCCTAGTGTGAATATGCCTAGAGACATAGCTTTTACCTAGCGTACTGCCTCATTATGCATCTGAGAAAGAAATGGCCTGTATCGATATAACGAATCAGTAGACCCAGAACATCCTTTGGCATTGTAGAGAGAAGTGGCCAGCAAAGCCAGGGACTGTTTGTTACTACAGTCCTGCAACCATTGCAGCCAAAGTCTCCGCAACACAAATCCACTGTTACTGACACAGTCCACGAACAAAATCTCAGCTTTCTTATCTACTAGCATGTGAGACCTAACAGAAAATCAGTGAAGAGGCACAAAACTATTTTGCAGGTGGGGACTGACTCTAACACAGGTTTCTCCTTTTGGTTGGATACCAGGCCTCCTCTGCAGCACAGATCCACAAGCTGTCCCCACGACCCATGGCTCCAAAGAAGCAACAGCTCGGTGTTGGGTTGCTTGGCTGTGTCAACATATGACAACATGTAACAATCACTGCAGACCTGTGAAATACTGTCCCCCTTGCTGTGACATGTGAGACGGGAGCCAGACACTTGAGTCTTCCTTTTGACATATCTGCCTGAGCATCTCAGTTTTCAGCTGATTCAACCTCACAAGAGTGAAGTGTTAGTAGGTCTTGGAGATGCAGAAACAGAGAATTATCTGCTCCACAGTCACATAAGAAATCAGTCAATGAACAGAGAATTAAACTCCAGCTGCTTCACTGCTCCAGCTGCAATCGCTGCTTCACTGTCTCTTTTCCTTTTCTTCTACTGCTTTTACATCCCATTTTCTGTAGAAAGTTGATCTAAAAAATGTGAAACTCTTTCACAAAACAACAGCGGAAAAGCAAAACTATAGTGAAACAACATTCCTGGTTTACAGAATCTCCCAATACAATGCGAATCTAACAAAGAGATAAATGTCTTGTATGAACCATATGTATACAATCACTTTATATATGTGCTGAACCTCATTCTTATGAGAACGATTTTTTTTGTTTGGTTGGTTGGGGTTTTTTTTTGAGGAAAATATTACTCATTTTCATCTCTCTGCCTGAGAAATTTAAGCAACTTATATTATCTAAACAATTTTGCAGGTCCTGAAATGGATCATGGAAAGGATGTCTCTTATAAAGAAGCTGTAATCCAAGTGCATTTTTTATAATAAGCACTGACTGTTCAACATCTTAAAATTTAGTCTCTAAACATCTATCCTTTCCTCATCTTATAAGTCAGTTGCTTGGACAGGGATAGACTCCTTGCAGAGAGTTAGGCTACGGGTGAGCCACAAGAGCACCTTTCTTATCTGTCCATGGCATAAAAATGCAACATCTAGCTAAGATAATTGAAAACAAACAAACAAACAAAATTAAAAAAAAACAAACAAACAAAAACACAAAGAAAAAAACCACAAACAAACAAACAAACAAAAACCCCACAAAAACAAAAACCAAACAACTTCCTACTAAATGCAACCCTGATGGGGCAAACTTGAAAACAAAAAATCTGAAAACACCACTGGGAAGGAGAATGTCAACAAGCTTTGGACAAAACTTTTAAGACAGACATAGCTTCCAATGCTGAATTGGTACGAAGTGTCAGTATGCATGACACTATCGTTGGATACATCAAAGAGTGCGTTAGAAACATGCTTGCTACAAAAGGAAACCCTGGTTGTGCATCCCCTAAAAAGCAACGGCATTGACACAAAAGAGCTTGTCACGGATAGCAAAGGGAAATGCCAGCAACAGTTTTGCAAATATAATGATCCCATCAGTACATTGGAGAGACGAGCAATAACAATGATCAGAGTAGTGCTGGTCACACCATTTAATGTAGGTAACATTTGCTATGAATTAGGCCTCTTTTATTCCTCAGAAATCCTTTGCAAACTGGTACTGATTGTTACAAAGCAGTCATTATTCATTGAATTGATGGCTGTGAAGGTCCATTAGGTCAACCAATCTCACCTCAAAAGAGTAATGGATTATTACAACAGTAACTAGTGGCCTTAACCAAGTTCAGAGGCTTGCTGGACCCTCTCTGTATGGATAAATAGTTGCTGGGCCAATGAATTTATAATCAAGCTGTATAAAATGTGGGAGATGAAACTGAGTCATAGCGTCAAAGTAGATCAGTAACAGCCTAGCCAAAAGGTTGGATTTTTTTTTTTTCCCCCGCCCGGTATGTTGCCTCAAAAAATTCATCCTTCTTAGGATCTGTTTAAAGATTAGATAACAACTTTTAAAAATTTTGATATTAAAAGAAAATAGCTGCTGCGTAATTTAGACCATCTTAATACCGCTGTGTGTATAACTGATGAATACTTACGCATCCTTTAATAATAGAAGATAAATATTTTTTAAATTATATTTTTGATCAGCATTGTGTGTATTCAAACTGCTTTAGCAATGTCACTGGAAGGAATGACTTTAAAGAGATACTTGGTGTCTTTCTCAAAGGCTACTGAAGTTCACCAACAGTTGTCTACACCTCTATTAAACCAATCACAAGTGCTTTCAGTGTGATTTTATAAAGAAAACTCAGCCCCATCATCAGAGATTGAGTGAAAGCTTGCCAACATGAGCTCTGACCAGATATTATTAATATCTGAAGTTTGTAAACACCAAAGGGAGGAGACATAATTAGAATGAAGAGCAGATGGTCTGACAACGAATAAGTCATCATAACTAAGAAATGGAAAATTGTAGTGGGATGTTAGGATGAACACCCTCATCAGGTGGAATTATTAAGCTTGAAATATTCTCTCTGAGAAGTTGTGAAAATCCCCAAATTTGAGACTCTTGGTTAGAACACAATCTATAATTTAAAGCAGTATCTTCTAATACAATGTGGCACCTCTTATATATATATATGGATACACTTAAAAAAAAAGGAAGTTGTGAAATCTCATGTCAGATGTCCTCTACATTGAAGCCAAATGCATACAGGAAATAGGAAAAAGAAGAAAACAAATGAAGGGATCCATGAAAGGTAAGAATTCTTCTTAGTTGGCTTAAATATATATATATATATACGCAAATGTACTATATATCTGATTTTTAGATTCTAAGAAGTTCTAATTCCCTGTGATTTTACTTCTTCAAATTACATAACAAGGATATGTTTTCCAAGGTCAAGAAGAATTTTCATTTATCACATAGTGGCCCAATAGCTTAAAACCTGTTGTTTTACTCTTTTATGCACAGAAATTAAGGTGATGTTTGTGTGTATACCTATAACATACCAAAGTTCCATTAGGTAACCAATACCACTTGCTAAAACTTGCTTGCAAAAAAAAAAAAAAAAAAAAAAAAAAAAAAAAAAAAAACACACAGAAAAAAACCCAACAATAACAACAAAACCCCCCAAAACCCCAAAAGCAAAAAGAAAAACAAAACACCACGACAACAAAACCCACGCCCCCCAACATTAAAAAATTGGAACTAAACAATCCATTTTCAAAGTAAGGCAGCATGTTACCCTTTCTGCACCAGCTCATTCCAATTAGGATCCTACTCAAGCAAAACTACCTATTAAAGAACACAGAGTTCAGTCACGTAGTAACTCTGAATAATCTGGACTTAAATTCAAAAGATTTATACAAAATAAATAACCTTCATTACTACTATAATATATATCTATCTATTTTTTTTTTTTTTTTTCATACTCACTTGAAACTCCATTGGAAAAAAGACAAGAAAGCTTTATCAGCCCTGTGCCATAACAAAAGCCTCTGACAGAGGGCTAGGAAAATCACACATATGCTCAAACTGTTTTTTCATTCACTAAGTTTGCCTCCACACGTGAACAGGATCAGAAAAATAACCTAAGCTGCAGAAGGGTGGGGAAAGAAGTTAAGAATTAGGTTAGAGTCTTGGAAACAGCAGACCCTGAAATATTTGGATTTACAAGAATGACAGTGCAGTCTTCCCTTGAAGTTATTATGTCTCAGTCTTTACAAGCCTGAACCCTAAAAGCAGAGATCTGTCTTTGTGACTGGTTGGTGAACACAGGGAGAGGTCCAAAAAGTGATTGAGAGTATCAAATGGTTATATATTCCTTGATGGAGTGACCTTTTTGCTTTTGGAGAGCAGGGAGAATGGGCAAGGTGTGATTTAGTTTTGAGACACACAATCATTTTTAGAAAATAAAATACAGGGACAGTTTTGATTCAGAGAAGTGGAACACGCTACATACACTTTTGAACACAACCTAGAGGCTGGTGTGAGGCCATCAGAAAGGTTATGAGAGAGCTGAGGCTGGGAAGCGTCATGAAGCCCCGGGATGAGTTGGCCTTGGCTCTAAGGACAATCAATCTAGTTTAGGGCTAACTCTGGAGAAGGCTTTCTCACCCAGAATCTGAATTGCAATCAATGCAGGTTACAGGGTCTTTTGAATAGAAAGTATTGCAGAACAGGAGATGGATCTGCTTATACCTGGAACCCTGAGCATATAGCATCTAGGAGGAGATAATGATGGTTAGCAGAATGCATTGCCCCACTACTTTCTTACAACAGAACACTGTGGATGTTGGTTAAGACTAGTAAAAAGACACTCTGAGGATTGAATTCTTATCTAAATCAGTAACAAAACTGCCTGTAAGCTTATATTTATTCGATGCCTCACTCCAAACATTGTCACAGTACAGGTGAACAAAATACCTGATAAGCAGTGAAATCATAGAATATTTTGGGCTGGAAGGGACCTTAGAGATCATCTAGTTCCAACCCCCCTACCATAGGCAGGGAGACCTTCCTGTAGACCAGGTTGCTCAAGGCCACATTGGGCTTGGACACTTCCAGGGATGTGGCATCCTTCCAGTGTCTCACCACCCTCACAGTAAATAATTTCTTCCTAATATCTAAACTAAATCTCCTCTCTTTCAGTTTAAAACCTTTACCACTCATCCTATCTCTACACTCGCTTATGAAGAGTCCCTGACCATCTTTCCTTTAGGCCCCCTTGAAGTACTGAAAGAGGCTATATAAGCTCTCGCCAGAGCCTTCTCTTCTCCAGGCTGGACAATCCCAACTCTCTCAGCCTGTTTTCATAGGAGAGGTGCTCCAGCCCTCTGATCATCTTTGTGGCCTTTCATTGGACTTGCTCCAACAGGTCCATGTCCTTCTTATGTTGGGCGCCCCAGAGCTGGATGCAGTACTGCAGTTGGGGTCTCACCGGAGCAGAATAGAAGGGCAGAATTGTCTCCCTCAGCCTTCTGGCCACGCTTCTTCTGATGCAGCTCAGGATGCAGTTGGCATTTTGGGTTGCAAGAGCACATTGCCAGCTCGTGTTGAGCTTCTCATCAAGCAACACCCCCAAGTCCTTCTCCTCAGCGGTGTTCTCAGTCCATCCAAATGTTACCCTTCACAAGTAGCCAGATGGTACATTTCAGTATCCAAAGCTCCTAGATCTGCTCTGAGTCAGCATTAAGTTTTGTTTCGGAAGTGAGCCCTGCCAAAAAGATTATAGGAATAACAGGCTAGTTGATCCTCCATTTCTATTTGGACTGTGAGGAAGCTATCAGTCTGGGCGCTCTTTTCAAATATCTTATACATAGGAAATGAATTTTTTGATGTGGACATCTGTGTCAAACAGGGATTACATTCAAACTGGATTTTTGGCTTACTGAATGAAGTAGAAACTCTACCACTGATAGTCATGGAGATTAATTAAATTGAACAGCAATTCATAGGTTCACAATTCCAAACTTGAAAATAAAATACATTATTCTTTTGGAGATAAAATTACTTGTCATTTTTACACCATTTTGATTCAGAATTACTTCAAATTATTTTGATTTTTGTTAGTATAATATGGGGCTTTTAATTCCACATTTGGTAGCTACCTGCAAATGCCAAAGAGAGACTGAGTCAAATGGCTACACATGCACATAATCTACATTCACTCTAAAACAGGTTTGCTGAGTTGTGCCTGGAATGATGCAGACATGTGGAAGGAAAACTGAAAAATACATGTAGCAAAACAGTTTCAAAGACTTGAGGTATGTAGCAATCTCTGGTAGATGATGGAATACTTTTCAAGTAATGCTGCATTTCTTTTGGCACCTGGCTGACTTGGCTTTCATGTTTGTGTTTTGGGTGTTGTTTTGTTTGTTTGTTTGTTTGTTGGTTTTGTTGTGTTTGGTTTTGTTTGTTTGTTTGTTTCCTTGTTGTTTTGTTGGATTCTTTATGTATGTGGGTTTTTTTTATTTTTTGTTGGGTTTTTTTTTTAAGATTTTTTTTTGTACATTAATAATATATTGTATTACTTACCCACTCAGCCTCCTGAGAATTCCCAGGGTTTCTTTTCAAGAGCAGATACCACAAAGATATCTAAGCATGTCACCTATGTCCTGTCAAACTCAATGACATTGAAACTCTTTCTCAATAGACATTAGTTTCTTCAGTGGATCAAGATGGATAGCACTCAATTTCTGCTAACTTTTTTGTATTTTTTCCCAAAGCTTGAATTCCTTCCTCTTCTGTGCCCAGCTAGGAGTGCTTGACCCATAGTTATCTCCTTCCTAGATACCTATTAGGCAAGACCATCTTCCCAGTAACCCACTGATGCCATGCTAGAAGAAAATTCTGCTCCTTGACTTTTGCATTTTTATTTCTTAAGGGAAACTTCCATAGGCAGGCAATAGTTTCACTGTAATATAAACTGGATTGTAGAAATGGGAGCTCAGTATGGAAATTTCCATCTGTGACCTTGAGCTCTTGGGAGAGTTAGAGGATTATTCAAAAAAAGGTCACTTATATAGTTGGTAAGAAAAACAAGTTCATTGCCATGAATTTTGATTTCTTGACAGTGGGAGCTATAGCTTCAAAGTTTCAAAGGCCAGCTAATAGAAAAGAAAACGTTGAAAACTAACGTTCGTGCACCAGCTCTAATGACTGAAGTAAGCTTCAGATGGTACTGATGCAGAGCCAGGCTCAAAGGGAAAGGTATTGTGTTTGAACAGTAAAATATGAAATAAATTCCCATTCTCCTCCTCCTTCTCAGCCCCTAAACCTGAGAAACTTTCCAATGTTACAAAGTGTCACCACAAAGGAAAAAAATCCCACTTCATCTTCTGTTGGAGGTGGTACTTCAGACCATTTCTGACCAACTTGGATTCAATTCCCTTTTTTAGCAAAATAGAAAATGGAACTAGATGGAATGATAAAGCTGTCCATACATTCACTTAATTCAAAGCTGCAAGCTGCACTGAAAAGAATGCATATTTCTTTGTGCTCTGAGACATAATGTAAGTAAGAAAAAAACCACAAAAAAATGCATGGCAGTATAATAACATCCAGGTACTGCACAAGACTAAGTAATCTAGTATGTGTTTGTGCAAGTATGTTTATGTATGGGAGAGAGGGAAGAAGGAAAGACAAATTAAGGGTTTTCTTCATTGTTGCTATGATGGGAGGTTTATTTGGAAGAAATGTCATAAAATGCTAGGTGAAAAAAAAGAATCAGCTTCAGTTATTTTTTTCACTTCTTGATGAGTCTCTTTCTTTGATTTCAAGCCTAGCTGAACTTTACCTGGTATTGACACATGTTTTGAGGAGCTCATTTGCGCCTTCCTAGAGTTGCCTTCCCTCCTCCTCTCTGAGGGATGCTGCACAAACTGGGTTCAAGGCACCTACCTCCAGTCACCCTGCCAGAGACAAGACAGGGAAGGGACTGCTTATTTAGCATTTAAAAAACAAAGGCTATGCTTACCTCTTAAGCAAAATCAATTGATCACCAATAGCGAGTAAACATTGTTTAGCCACAGCACACAGACCTTGAGGGATTTATGAGCAGCTACAAGCTCACCTCTTGACTTCAGTTGGAAGCTGGGCTGCTTGTCTGAGTAGCAGACTCTGACTGGTAATGTCTTGTGCAAATGAGTTTAGATATTTTCTCAGCTTGTATTCATATTCTACAAAAGGTAAATATCCCACAATTGCACCTACTTGGAGCTGAATTATTGACTTCATCTTTGAAGTGCAAATGAGCTGAATGAAAACATACTTAGACTGCAACACAGGATCTATTTCTACTAGCTCATTTATGGTGCATTAACAGTATAGTAAGGAAAGCCTTCTATTGCTATGGATTTGTAATCCCCCAGTCCAATTATCCTGAAGATGAAGGCAAAATGCCATCCACTGTATGAGGCGATCGATAGTGGTCATTTCTTAAAATTCTTTATTTCCCTTTCTTTCCAGCAATCCAGGTTGCAGGATCTTCCACAAATTGCTCTTTCATGGTTTATCAGCCCTGCTGTTTCTAAAAGCCAGGCTTATGGACTACGGTTATGAAAATAAACTGCTATAAACAATCTTTCAGTAGGTTAAAACTATAAGTATTTATAGTGAATGGAAACTCCTTTAGAAACTTCTAATCAGCATAGCCTGTCTACACAAAAGTAGTCTCTGACTAAATAATTATGTCATGAAGAGAAAAGATATAGAATATATGAAAGAAAAAAAGAAAATCACCCCTAATTATTACAAATCCATATCTTTTTATTAAGTTTTATTAAATAAATATATATATGCATGAAGTCACACCGTATGAAAAATACAAAGCACTCAATTCTCCTGTTAGAGTTTGCTAAAGGGCATCATATCTTCATGTAATACCATTCTCAAACTCTTACCTGAAAGAGAAGAGGTGCCCTCTTACTTTCCTAAGGCATCATATCCACTTGTTTAGTCTTCTATCTTCAGACATGTGTTTTTCCCTGTGTAAAACTTTCTTCTCACTCTTACCAGTTTTGTGTGACTATATTTGGATGCTTCTCAAAAATTCCATCCTAAACACAGTCTTCAGTTTATCTGAAAAATACTGTTTATCCTAAGAAAATCCTGGATGTTGTACAGTCAGTTCATTTGTCTTATTTGTGTGTGTGTTTCCATCTATTTTATTTGATAAAGCAAGATACTGCTCTCATTTTAGAGACAGCTAAAGATACAATTGAGGTTCATGTCATAGGGGTAGATGCTTGAAAGAGGAACGTTTTCATTAGAGGAAGTAGCCCTCAGCATTCATAACCAATGGAGATCTAGTTATTACAGTCATTGAAATCTAGGATGAGATCCATCTTATCCTCAAGTGCATTTATAAAACACGACAAACATATATACTATATCCTCCCTAAATTACTGGTTTAATCCATTAAGAACAAAGACAATGAGGAATGGCTGCCTGCAATGCTGACATCTAGCTTGTATCTATTGGAAATAATGTTAAAATTAATCCCAGTCTTAGGATGAAAAGGAAGACAGCAACAAACCAAAGAGTCACAGTGAGCCCTAAGGCATTTTTCAGAATCAATACCATTGTAATTGCACAATGAGCTTCAGAGGGGTCTCAACCTCTTGAAAGCATCTATTCTGCTTTCTCCAGTGATTTGAGATCATAAAATGATCATAACCTTAATTATTTTAATTCAAAAAGGTAAGATCACTGTGTTATCTGGGAACAGAAATATTAGACATAATTTTGGGCCACAATTTAAGCTGCTATGATCTTTTCTAGCAAGGTAAATGCCCTGTGTTTAGTGGAAGCTATAGGAAGGTAAATCAGTACCCAACACCACATTAAATTCTGACTGTCTTAGTTGTATATGGGATACTTTAAAGTCAAATAAAGCAGA
The DNA here is from genome assembly GCA_009819605.1 of Sterna hirundo. Classification (NCBI taxonomy): domain Eukaryota; kingdom Metazoa; phylum Chordata; class Aves; order Charadriiformes; family Laridae; genus Sterna; species Sterna hirundo. The sequence goes on along the minus strand of CM020462.1, from coordinate 77,542,696 downwards.
CTATGAGGTAAGGAGGATGCATGGAGTAACTGAATAGCTTTTTCCATCATTGGGTTTTTGCTATTCTAGCAATCAAGGTACATGCATAGTTCTCTCTACAATATGGAAGTTTCTCAAATTTATTTAAAAAATTATTCACAAAAATAATCTATGAACTAAGCAAGGATCTACTTTACAGATTAAAAACTATAGCTCAGAATAACTGCAGATATTTATCCAAGGTCATCCAGGAGATCTGGATGTGCTCCTGGCATCAAATTCTACTGTCCTGAACCCCTTTTCAGACTTCTACTCATTGGGACTGGTTTCATATTTAAAGAGTTGCCTGAGAATCACAAAGCTACATGAAATTCAATTCTTTATAAGTGATCCTTTCATTTTTCTGAGGAAATATACCATTCAGTTTGGGCTCAGTCCAAAACAAATTATGTAGGTACAATGGAAACACGGCTATCCCATTTCCAGGATAATTTTTTATCTGCACTAATCTATAAAGCTTTTGCCTAACTTCGAAGTTCAGATGTTACTTTGTAAAGGCAGAATTAATTTTCTTGATTGCTAATCCATCACCACTAAGTATGATGCATATGGTATCAAACATAGGTATTTCTGCTATCATTAATTGTGGCACATTGTCACAACCGATAAGGAAATGCAATATGAGAACAAGAAAACAGTCACTGGATTTGGCAGCTTACCCTTGTTTTTCTAGTCATCATGGCAGGTACCAACCGAAACCCTTAACTCAGGAGGATGACTGTGTGAATAAGCGAGGAAAAGAAACTGAGGACTTGGAGAGCATCAATCATTCAGCTGTGTTGAATCACAGTCAGTTTGCAGTGCTGTTGTTCAGTGAAAGATAAAGACGGATAGGTCTGAAGCAAGGAGGAGGGGAAAGTTCTGTAAAATATCCTAATGTTTATGAGCAAAAGCATAACTTTTGGCCCTGAGGATTTTGCTAAAGAAAAGGAGAGGCAGTGACACAGAGGACGAGAGAAGGAAATTAACATGTGCTTGATAAAAGAGAAATCAAATAAGGAACTGTGGTTTAAATGACAGATAAAGTACAGCTGAAGTGATAAGTATCATACAAGAGACAGGAAAGGAAATTAACAAAACATAAGTTAGCAGGGTAGAAAATATATGGGTCCAAGCCCAACAGCAGGTAGAAATACTCAGGTCAGGAGGAAGAGAATGAGCTGTTTTCCTTTTCGAGAAAGAAAATCCTAACATAAAGTGCTAGGGAGGGTTTTGGAAATAAATTTGCTTTTCTTTTTCAGTTCTCTTTATTGGGAAAGAATAGAATCATTGAAATAACTGTGAATTACAGATTAAAACATTTTATTATTAAATAAAAAAGTCGGTGGAGATAGATCCTTTTGAGATTTTATAGATGTCCCCCAGAGTATCCCCATAACATGGCAAGCTTATTTCACAGAATTTTCACAGAATTTTCAGAGTTGGAAGGGACCTCTAGAGATCACCTACTCCAACTCCCCTGCTAAAGCAGGATTTCCTAGAGCACATCACTCAGGACTGCATCCAGGCGAGTCTTGAAAATCTCCGGAGAAGGGGACTCCACAACCTCCCTGGGCAGCCTGTTCCAGTGCTCTGTCACCCTCACCGTAAAGAAGTTTTTCCGTGTATTTGAACGGAACTTCTTATGCTCCAACTTGTGCCCATTGCCCCTCGTCCTGTCACTGGGAGCCATTGAAAAGAGCCTGGCTCCATCCTCCTTAAACCCACCCTTTAGATACTTGTAAACATTAATCAGGTCTCCCCTCAGCCTTCTCTTCTCCAGGCTAAAGACTCGCAGCTCTCTCAGCCTTTCCTCATAAGGGAGGTGCTCCAGTCCCTCAGTCATCCTAGTTGCCCTTCGCTGGACTCGCTCCAGCAGTTCCCTGTCCCTCTTGAACTGGGGAGCCCAAAACTGGACACAGTATTCCAGTTGTGGCCTCACCAGTGCCGAGTAGAGGGGGAGAATGACCTCCTTCGACCTACTGGCCACACTCTTCCCTATGCAGCCCAGGATTCCATTGGCCTTTTTGGCAACAAGGGCACATTGCTGGCTCATGGATAATTTACTGTCTACCAGGACCCCCAGATCCTTCTCCTCGGAACTACTTCCCAGCACGTCCACCCCTAACTTATACTGGTGCTTAGCATTCTTCCTCCCCATGTGCAGGACCCTACACTTGCTTTTGTTGAACCTCATTAGGTTTTTCTCTGCCCAGCTTTCCAGCCTGTCCAGGTCACGCAGATAAATAAGCAGGTAAATCCTGTATTTTAAAACCAGTAGAAGCTGTTACGATTATCTTTGCTGACCTCCAGTGTAATGCAGACTTCGAACTGCACAATGATTTCTGCTTTAGGTAAGGAACTGTGTTTAAAGGTTTCTGGACAGTGCTGCAGCCCATATTGCACCAAAAGGAGGCTCCCATCAATTCATCCAGGCATCTCAAAAAGATATTGAAATCTTCTCCAGCTCCTGGTTTCACACAGTGGTTGGGAGGGAAAAAAGATGGTAATTTGAAACCACCTTAATCCTGCCCATTTATTGCTAATCTGTGAGTTGAATGTTGCATCACTCAGTAGCACAAAGTAGATTTTTAACAATATTGCATTGCTCTTGCCTTTACTGTGAAGGGAAACAGTCTCAAGAAGCGGACTCTGGATTTGATTACTTTCTTCCCTTTTCAGTTTGCCAGATGATAGGCCTCCAAAGGTTATATAGGGATATAGAACTGAGACAAGGGATTGGCCTGCCTCTCATAGCGTACTGTCGATTAAGGCATTTATTTATTTATTTATTTATTCTTTCTAAATGTGGACGACTTATTAAATCAATCCGTGACTTTTCAGTAAAAACCAGAAATATACTTCAGCAAAATACCTGTTCCCATTCCACACTGAACTTTGTTCTGAAGTCCAGCTTTTCTCAGCTCTATATATCGGAAGGGCAAATTGCAGATCTCTGCACTGGTGACTTCCAGAGTGTATTTCCCACTTGCCTTATAGGACCTCTGTTTCTTATTTCTCTGTTGGTTAATGCTAAACTATTTTGCTATCACAAATCATTCATGCTTATCCTTCTGTAACTTTATGAATCTTCAGCAGTTTCATATATCTTCATTTAAGTGAGCTAAAAATAGCTGTTCTGGGATCAGGAAGTAAAACATGCTATAACAGTGCTGTAATAATAATAATAATAACAGAATAATCATCACAATAAAAAGAAACAATCGTAATACTGATAAGCGATTATTATTCTTTTAACTGTTTAAACTGCACTAAATATATCCTAAGTGATATAAACATATGATAAATTGTATGATACATTATGTGCTTTTCCTGACATATTTTTAATTTAAACATTCTTTAATATACTATACATATATGTAGGCATGTATGTATCTCTGTGTGTATATACATATGTGAACATATATGTGAATATATTTCTATATATGTAGATATATACATACATGTATATGTATACACACAAATGATCACACATTAGCTCAGCTAGTTCTACTCTGCAGAAAAACCCCACACATTTAAATAGCACTAAATTTATTTGAGTCACCTTTTAAAATTCAGCCTTGTTTTCTGAATATCTCACACACATTCATGAGCAGAGGAATATCTTTTGGTACAGAAAAGTATCCAAAAAGATATCCAAGTTCTGTCTCTGTGTGACTCATTCTTCTCTATGGAGAGTTTATCACTGAAGGTTACCAGTCTAGTACATTCTTCAACTATTTTGTAACAGGAATGGTTTGCAAAGTCCAGTATTAAGAGCAGTACTGAAGGCAACTCAGGAAATCCCATTTTCTTTAGCACAATGCTTTGCCTAAAGTTAGGGCTAAGAGATGACCACAAAGAAAGAGCAGGAGCTGGAAAAGAGTTTCTGTGCTGCCTTGCACAGCCAAATTAAAGTTGTTGTACACGGCATAATGTAAGGGTTCTTTCACTGACATGTAAATCGAGAGAGAAGAGGGGCTGCAGTGTCTTTAATTTGAATAAATTGCCAAGTATGTGAAGGACTCGGCAAAGTAATAAACTCAGGGCAAGACAGGGAAGCCACTTCTGGAGTGAAATCGCCAACAGTAAATTGAGGGTCTGGTCGTTTTTTGAAATAGATGTGAGTCTTTCATTGACTTCTGCAGGTTTGGATCAAGCTAACAGCAGGAAAGCATAATTTAGCCACCTGAACGTGCAGAAGAAATTCAGAGGGAAGGAATGCACTAAGCCTCACTGGCACAAGGCCATGGGCTCTGGATATGACACCTCCCCCCTGCCCCAGCTCTCACAAAAAGATGGATAGGAAGAAACACAGGAGGCCAAGGCCACAATTCTCGCACGACCCTGTAAAGCAACCCTTCCACCAGCCTCAAGTTTCACATACACGCAGCAGTTAAAACAATGCAAATACACACCAAAACAGGCTTTTGTGTAAATTCAATATTATTACAGTATACAAAAAAGGTAATATGCAGCAAAGTACCATTTTAATGCACACTAATTAAAGTGGGAAATTACCAAACATGAATTCACTTACCACTTCATTTACCATGTTACATTATAGATCTGGTAACCTTTATATTCAATAATAAAATCTGTGACTAATTCCTAAAATAAACTCTAAAAAAAATCAGTTCTTCGCTGAAATCTAGCATATGCCAGAGAAGCAAGTTAATAGAAACAGTTTCCAAATGATTTTGGAATGCATTAAATACTGTGGGCCTGATCCACAGCTGGTGTAAATTGGCATGTTCCTTGGGACTTCAAATGAATTAATACCACTATAGATTTGGCTTTATGTGTTTTCCCCCTTAATTCTATGCTTTTTTTGGGGGGGGGGGTTGTTTGTTGTTTTTTTGTTGGTTTCTTTTTTTCTTTTTGTTTTTCAGACAGAACAGTAGTTCAAAACGAATGTATTTAAATCTCTCAGAAAATCCATTGCATAGATGAATGTTAAGGTATTAAAATAGAGAACTTCTAGTCTTTTCTTACATGTTACATACATGCAAAAACAGGGGCCTATACCAGGTTCTTCCCAATTCCATGGAAGACCATGCTGAAAGACCATGCTAGATTATTGTCAAAGGTATGAGTGGATGAAGAGGGCTTTTATAATTCTTATTCCTCTCCTGAGTCAATGTATCCCTTCCCTGATGCATGAGTATTAAACTTGTAAGCATTAAATGTTTTCCCCTTACTGCAATTGAAGAGCGAGAGGAAATATTTTGATTCTACCCAACCTGTTCTCTCACTTGTCTCACCTCTGTTGTGGTTAGAAGAAGTCTCTTCCTTTCCCTTTGGGGTACCCATCAAAAACTGTCCCACTTCACCAGCAATACATTTCTTGAATTGCAAATAAATTCCAAGTATGTTTGGCATAGGGTAGAAGGCACAAAGAAAATGACAAAATAAGACAAATTGTAAACAAACGTGACAAGCTGAATAGAAAATGAGAAAACCAGGTGCAAAGCTAGCATGGCCTTGCATGAACATTACTCACAGCAGAGCTGAGAAAATGCCTGATCAACACTTTTGGTTTTTTGTTTCACCCTCTTTTTTCTTTTTTTTTTTTTTTTCCCACTAGACCTAAAAGTGTCTAGCTCACTTGTCAGCCAAGGATGTGTCCAGTGTTTGTATTCGGTATAGACTTTGTCTGTCTAGGAGAAAACCAGGATTTTAGACCCTACACATCAGCATGGCCAAGAAAACACCCACTGGGAAAAAAATCTCTGCAGTTTTCTCACAGCGTAGCTTCTGAACTGCAGTTCCCTTAGTCCCCAAAGACCAAATAGGTCTATTACCAGACTGCTAGGACACTGCTGAATTGCCCTGGAGAAGAAGAGTACAGAAGACTTAAAAGTCTTGCTAAATTTTCACCTTCCTTATTTGGGCAAAATGTTCCTCGAGTGTTCTAGTTTCTAATTCATGTCCTCTGGATTTAAACATGGGGATGTGCTAATCTCTTCCATTTTAAGGGGATTTTTTTCCCCCACTAAGTCTACATTTTAATTATATAATTACTGCTGGTGGTAGCAGTTATATATATATTTAATTCTTCTACCTTCGTCAGTTCATACAATATTTGATGATCTTCCACTGTAGTGTTTTAGTCTCCTGTTATCGTTGTCTGTATTGATAATGCAAGTACCTGCTTTTAATTTGTACTAATAATAATTTCAGCCGTTTAGTACAACTAAAAAGGAAAGATGGAAAAGCAAAAGCTGAAGTAAGTTTTTGGTTGATTTACTCATTATCTGAGGGTTGTCTTCAGTCATTACTGATTTGCACATAGATGGAACAGGGCGAAGAATGTGATTTGGACCTAAACAGTTCTATAGAAATGAAATAAAACCATTTTATAGATCAATTGCTACTCAAAATTTCTCCCTGCAGATTCTCCAAGTATTTACTTTGGAAATTTGTGGCCTTTTGAACATGTCCTTTATGCACACTGCTACGGTCCCAAGAGAGAAAGGCTTCCACTCCTGTTCTGTAAAGAATTCACCTGGCAGGAGTATTCTGAGTGGAAACAAAGATCCTCGACTAAAAATATCCACATCTCAAAGACTATTTTGAATAAATGTATCTTTCCACGCTATACTTGTACAGTGCCGTGCACGATGACCAAGGCTTGCAATGACATCATTGCTATTATTAAGTCATATTATTTTTTCTAACGACTTTCACACATTCATGTTCTGTTACCAGTATTTCTTGTACTGAATGCTTGTAATTGCATCACCTTTTTTGTGCACACTAATCTTAGGAATTAATATATCTAATTACTGGAGTCCAAAAAAACACTGTAAAAAATCTTATGTGAATTTCTACATGAATTAATTTCCCTCATACTTACTTTTCTATGAACATTCAAGACACTGAGATTTCCTGCCAGGAATGTGTTTGTCAAACACTTATTACTATTAGCAGTAATAGTTTTAAAGCTGCAAATATTTTCAGTGAGATGTGCTTGCTCTTTTACCCAGTCAAGAAGACTGCATTAAGGTTATGAAATTTCTCTTACCAATTGCAAATAAGCACTGAGTTAAAACGGCAGAAAAAAAAAAAAAATAATCACAGTATCTCTACAGGCTTAATAATAAAAAAAATAAGGCAGAAAAGTCTGTCAAATCATTTCAGATAGCAAATAAATCTGAGAAGGCTGTGATCTGCTGGGAAGTAGAAGGAAGCTAATTTGTCAGATAAATGATTTGTTGTGAATTGTTCTGTTATCTCTGTTCAAGGGGAATGAGCCTTGATTCTGGAAGGTGCTGAGCCAGTCCTGCTGGTTTCTAAACAGTCTGAAGTCCCATTGTGGGAGAATATCCATTTCTTTAAAATACAGAGTGATTTTGATGAGATGTGGCACAATGTCCAGGCCAGAAGAAAAGAAATCTGCATTCTGTTCCCACCTCCACCATGGGTCTGCTGCATGACCTTGGGCAAATCACTTATCCTCTCTGGACAGCAGTTCCTCCATCTGAAAATTGGGCATGATACTATATTTTTAAAGCTCTTTGGACCCAGGATGAAAAATAGCTAGGCGTTAGTATTATTATTATATTTCATTGCTGACATCTATTACTGAGTACGTATTTCACAATGACAGCTATCACAGTATGTATATTTCTATAATGACAACTATCACAGCACGTATATTTCTGGGATGACAACTACCATATTAGGGTGTGTATATTTTTAGAATTAAAGCTATAACAGCATACATTGTTCTAAAACTGTAACGCTAATTGTCATATACTTTTCACAAATACACAGGGTGTTATTACATGGCATCAAATTTTTCTTCAAGTTTCTTTTTATATATATATATGGTATATGTATACATAAAGTGTAATATATATTCCATGTTGTTTGAAATCTATCAAATTGCCTTATCCTAATAAAGCACTTTTGTACAAAGCAATCTCTAGTAACAATGTGTAGAAATGCATGTAATATGAAAGACTTTTAATGGCTAACAATTCAGCATGGCAGTATCAATGAAATCTTTCACAGCATATATTAGACAGTTAAACATTGCAATCTGCTCTTCACACTGATATCCAATAAGTGAGAAAATACCAGGAACAGTCAAAAGCTAAGAACGTTTTTTTCTTCCTTGTTTTCTTGCCAAAATTTATATATATTTTTAAAAGTGCATTTGTTATGTAGTCAGAGGAAGAAATCACATTCCTATGAAATAAAAAAGGAATTGTTCTTTCCTAGCAGTGCAATTCATGGTAGGATTATATCCAGTTGACTGCTTGATAGCAGAATGCTTGCCTATTTTTCAAATTAGAAATTACTTATAACTTTTAATGCATTTTGAATTATTTTTAAATTAAAAAAATGGAACATAAACCTATTAAAAATTTTTAAAATTATAAGATACCTATTTCAGCATGGTTAGTAAGTTAATTCTCTTGATAACAGAGCAAGTTCCATGTTGAAGAAAGACTAAACTGTCCCACAGGAGAACACCCTTATATCATGGAAAAACTCAGAGTTGGAGCTCATTTCAGACCCTTGTTTGCAGTTTGAACATCTCTAATGTCCAAAATCTAGGTGGGAAAACTTTCCAATTTAACTAGAGATATTTAGTAAAGTGAGACTGAAGTTCCAGGTTTCCTGAGTCCCTAAAATGAGATCATAGACTCACAGAACATGTCGGGTTGGAAGGAACCTTTAAAGGTCATCTAGTTCAACACCCCTGCAGTAAGAAGAGATGAGGCAGGGAAAATAAAAAATACAGTTAAATACAGAGCTTGTTCTTTTTTACCTTGAAGACCTTTAGTTGCCTAAAACTATGAAAAAAATATGTATTTTTTTAAAGCCTAATTTCATTCACTCAGGTTTAAAACGTTGATTCTCTGGCCTTTCAGTTCTGCAGTACAAACCAGTTTAATGTCAAGGACTTTCAAAAGGGAATCTCTTCCAGCCATTCAAGTTGCTAGTGTCAGTTTCTTTAGCCTTAATAGGCCCAACATCTCCTTGCAAACTACGCTATTAATTCCTAGCCTCTCACTAGATATTTTTCCCAATGACCTCCTGTGCTGGTTTTGGCTGGGATACAGTTAATTTTCCTCAGAGTAAAAACTATTATTTGCATTTTATGTATGGGCTACGATTTGGATTTGTGCTGAAAACAGTGTTGTTAATACACAGAAGTTTCAGTCATTGTTGAGCAGTGCTTACACAGAGTCAAGGCCTTTTCTGCCCCTCGAACAGATGCCGTGAAATGCCAAAGTTAAGACTCAGATTTACTATAAGACTAAGATTTAATATATGAAAACCTTCTTCAATACCTCCCTGCCAGTGAGTAGGCAGGGAGTGCACAAGAAGTTGAGAGGAGACACAGTTTGGACAGCTGACCCCAACTGACCAAAGGGATACTCCATACCGTATGCCATCATGATCAACAATAAAACTAAGGGGAAGGTTGGCAGGGAGGTTGTTGCTCGAGGACTGGCTGGGCATCAGTCAGTTGGTGGTAAGCAATTGTTTTCATTTGCATCACTTTTCTTTCTCAGATTTATTTCTCTATCTTTGTTATTTTCCTTTTCATTACAATTTTAGTAGTAGTAGTAGTAGTAGTAGTAGTAGTAGTAGCAGCAGCAGCAACAGTAGTAGTAGTTGTAGCAGTAGTAGTAGTAGTAGTAGTAGTAGCAGTAGTAGTAGTTGTAGCAGTAGTAGTAGTAGTAGTAGTAGTAGTAGTAGTAGTAGTAGTAGTGTTTTATTTTATTTTAATTATTATACTGTTCTTATCTCAACCCATGAGTTTTTTCCCTTTCAGTCTTCTGAGTCTCTTAACCATCCCCCCCCAGGGGGTACTGAGCACGTGGCTGTGTGGTGCTTAGTTTCTGGCTGAGGTTAGACCATGACACCGCCACAGTCTGAGATACCAATACTCCAATGCTGGTTGAGCTCATGTCCAAGCAAGTGCTGTGGCAGGATGCATGATCAAAAGTTTGTCTCCTGGAAATGTACACTGCTATGGTTACCTCTGTGAACCTACAAAGCAGCTTTTTACCTCTGTTAAGCAGCTAGGTTGATATCTTTGACAATAGTGTGGGACTTTTCTATCTGTTCACACTTCTTTCTGCTGATATACTGCTCGTTCTACGGCAGCAACACCACTTAGGGTTGTGCGTATATGGGTGCTGCACCAGCGTTCCAATGATGCCTCTTAAATATTGAAATAAGTATAATTAACCAAATGACTGCCTTCTGCTCACAGATGCAAAAAACAAAAATAAACAAACAAAAAACCCCTGGCTGAATTGTGAGGAAAAAATCTACCCTCTGTTGTACCCATAAGAAAAAAATATGTTTCACCCAAGGCACAGCCTTGTACTTATTAGTATTAGTTCCAGAACTACTGCTAAGTCAAGTATTTTGAGATGCTAGTCCATGAATAATAATGCCAGAGAAGTACAATAATTAATAGAACATGAGGATATTCCCTAAAGAGCATGAGCAGCATTGCAAGAGGTATGCATGCCTCTCCTTTGAAATTTGTCTGCTACGGCCTCTTGAACTTTGATTTTGAAAGGTGGGGAAGACGTAAAATGAATTACACTTCATTAACAATGTTGAGGAAGATGGAGCCCTCTCTTCTCTGGAGAAACAGCCTTTAATTGTTAAATTCCCAGAATTCCCCAGTGCACATCAAGCTGGATTCACTCTCGTGCTCTGGCTGGGCGCAGGTGATGGTTTTCATTAGCCATTCTTTCTGTTGACCCTGATGTCATCATTGTTATTGTTATTTATTAATTTAAAGTGCCTCATTCTCCCCTGGATTGCAGGCGTTTCACACAAAACCCATATCCACTAAGCAAATATTAGCATAATGGCAGAAAACCAAACTTTTCAAGAATGTTTTCTATCAATTTATCACTAACGGACCAACATCCCTAGAGGCTCAGGTCTGCTTAGTCTGCTAGCAATTACAACAGAAACAAGCTCCCATAGCAGACACCTCTTACCATTCTGACTCTAACCTTGACCTGGAAAGGGCATTTTCTAGGGGTGAGAGGATGTCTTAACCTATTCATTACTTTTCTTTCCTTTTTAGACAGATGGAGGAAAATCATTCAGTTACTGATGATCTTAGCAAGCAACAGTGTATTAGCCAAAATGAAGAGTAATTCAGGGTAGCAGGAGAAAGCAGCACAGACACCAAAGTCATGAATTTCATGCTTTTCTTCACCCACTGGGATACAGGTTTTGGAGGTGCTCAATCCCTTATCAGATTTAAGGGGGGACATTTTATTTTTTCTTGGGCTTGTATACCACTTCAAGGGAACGAGGAAGAAATGGGACTTCCTAAGTGTTTTGTTTTGATTTTTTTGGTTGGTTTGGGTGTGATTTTGTTTTGTTTTGGTTTTTTTTTTTTTATGTTTGTTTGTTTTGTTTTGTATTGTTTTTTTGTTTTTTTCCTAAAAAGAATGTAACTGTTATCTATACACACCTCATTGAGACAATTACCACACTGGGTGGTGCTCTGGTGGTGGGTGCACTCCCTGGACACTTTTGCTTTCTGTTTATTGTTCTTCGAAGCAGCCCTTAGAAAACCTTCCTGAAAGGTAGGTGTTGATATAAGGGCAACTCCAGTAAGGACCCACACAAGCTCTTGGAAGAAGGAAGAAACGGAGGGAAGCGTGGTCCAGGACAATGCTCAGACTACCGCTTCTGGGGCTTTTGTAAGCTCTTTTAATTGCTCTGAAATTACACCATTCAGTTCCAAGAACGTAGTTAAGAAACAATTTCTACTTTTTTTGTGTCAATGTTTTGCAACACAAATTAATTTAAGAAACAAAGAAACAAATAAAACCCAATAGCAACAACAACAAAAAAACCTTATCTTTCTCTTTTTCATAAGTTTCCTCAGTGCTACAGCTTGGTATTGTACCAAGAAGCATTGAACAAGCTGTGTGCTTAAAAGAAGCAAAATTCCCATTTTACCCATGTAGGAAGTAGAAAACATTAACATTTGGATTTGAATGTGCCCAGGCTGCTCCAGCAGCTTGGCAACCAGAAATATTATGCTGCCTAGAGAATCAGAGACCATGGAAAATAATTGTAAAGATAAGTACTTGGTGCAAAGAAGAGTTATGTGGAAGCAAGAGTGAAGAAATCTACATTAGAAGACCAGCTGTGCATTAGGTGTACAATACAATCCAGAATGACATAAATTACCATAGCAAACAAATGGACACTTAAGAAGCTGCACATAGGGGAATATGCATAAAAAGAAAGGCTGAGATTCCAGGCACTGTTTGCTTCATCGCTTCTTGTTTGTGGAGGGTTTTGTTTGGTTGTTGGGTTTTTGCCTTTTTTTTTTGTTTGTTTGTTTTTTCAAAACAAAACAAACCCAAACAAAACAATCCCTCTGCATATACATTTATTTGTTGGTTTGTTTGTTTATTTTTTTTTTTAAATCCACATTTCAGGCACTTTTTTTCCCCAACCTATATGCTTTACCTCAGATTTTTCTCATATATGGTAGGTGTTTTTTCTCTTTTTCACAGTGCTGAAAGTAGCGTGGTATTGTTGAAGTCAACGTGTGTTAGTGCAAACAGCTCTAGATCTGACATTTCTGGGGAGCATATCCCAATACTTTAAGCTGGAGACATTCCACAGCCTGGAGGGACTTTTAAATTATATCAAATCCTAAAACACAAAAAGGGGAAGGTTATAACAAATATTCCAAGCCCAGATTAAGAGAATGATATAGGAATTGTCAGTATCAAAAACTCGTAGGTATCTTGTGAGATTTACATAATTATTTAAACAGAGCATAAATAGGGATAAATATCTTTGATATCCATAGAAATTTAAACTATGCCTATTTATTTATTTTTTTAATCATAGTAGGAATATCTTTGTATATTTAATTAATTAAGAGTTAGCTTTTATCAAGCTTTAAATACGTACAATGATGTCTGCATCTAGGTAATCTTTTTTTACAACCAGTGAACAGAATTATGTGCTTCACAGCATGTTTTAGATCCCTGCTTTAAAATGAGAGGAATCATGCCTTGGACGTGATTACTTCTCTCCATTTGCTATAGAAAGAGTAAACGGTGACTAGCTCAGATGAAAATGTCTGCTCTGTATATATCTATTTAAAGTCCAATGAATCACACCTGAAACTTTGAATTCACAGGACTCTAAGTCCTTTGAATTCTTTATATTAAAAAAATACAAACCACTGCCTTATTTCCAGTTTAACTATGTATGTTGTGCAAGACAGACTGGTGTCCTCTCTATTCAGTGGTCTCGTCCTCCCCTTCCTAAGAAAAGAAATAAAAAAGGGTGAATGAGATCTGTTAGCAATCAATAGGCAGGATATGTTACTTTCAATGCAATATGTTAGGACACCCCGTGCTAGCCCAGATTAATATGCTCTGTGAATTAACAACATTCTAAGATATGAAATGTTACCATTTGCTTGAAAGTTAGATTGGGACTCGTGAATATTGGTTTGAGTGGGATTCTGGAAAAGTAATAGTAAAATAGGTGGTGGTAAAATTTGTTTATACAACTTTGCAAATTGTAGTATTTCCTTTCATCATACTCAGATTAATTAATGGAGAAGAGAATACGATGTGTTGGCTGAGATTTAGTTTGAAGAAGGAAAATTATTTGAAAACTAGAAAAAGAAACAATATCATATACATAACATAATACGTAGCACACACACACACACAAAAACAAAACAACAACAAAAAAAACCCAACACAAACAAACCAAAACAAAAGCTGCTGGTATATCAAAAGTAATTTACATAGCTTTTTAAATAGACCTGTAAAAAGGCAGATTTTCCATAACTGGAAAATGGGCAAAACTTTGTCCACATGTGCAATGTCTCAAACATTAATTTCATTAATCAAACAGGCTAAATCTTCTCAAATTTGACTTGTATGTTCTTTCTCTAGCAGTTTAGCTAATAGTTTATTCTAATTCCTTAAAAAAAAACCAGCAAGCAAACAAGCAAATTTATAAAGTACTTGCTTGAAAAGTGCAATATCAATGCAAATAGACTGACATTGAGAATTCCTTGATTAAATGCTACAAAAGAGTAGAAATAGAACATAAAGTCATATTTTTTTAAGCAATAGTTTTTAACTCCAGTAATACTATCTTAACTAAAAGACATGAAACAAATCCAAATTGAAATTCCAATAACCTTGATAACCGAACTCACAGTTAAAAAAAACCCCAAAACCCAAAACAAAACCCCAACAACCAAAAAACCTCCATGCAGAATAAATTTCCTTTAAGCTCCCTAGGGCCAAAAAGAAAATTAACTACTGTTGATAAACAGAGGATGGCTGTTTCTCAAGCAGCACAAAATAGCAGACAATACAGTAAGCTGACCAGGCAAAATAGGAAAGGTACCATTCCGTAGTGGCTTTTATTCATATTTAAAGGGTACAAGGTCACAGATAAGATCTATGGTTTTAAGATAAAGGATTTCAATTTTACAGAAAATGTTTCTGCTAAAAAATTAAAAAGGTAGGAGATAATGTTATTGAGAGAGATTCTGAAGTCTTTGTTGGACCAAAAAGACAGTCCCTAAATCTCTATTGTGTATCATACTACTGAGGATTTATGACTGGATGAACAGATCTATAGTCTATCAGAAGGAAAGGAATAAACGGAACAAAAGCCAAGTTTGTGCAAGAAAGAGGGAGTGAGTGAGAGACATTATTAAAGCAGCCAGTAATGGAAATTTATGAGAAATCTGGACAGTGGTACAGGTGCAATGATTAAGTCCCCTTCTAACCTGAAACTTTATTCTCTTTCTTTCTCTTTCAAACTGAAATGTTGAGCAGGTGGGACACAGGTATTGGAATTTTATCTTTCTTTCTGAGCCAAAAGAAGCTGAAGGGTTCAGAGAACATCTGAAAACCAACAGTCCTGTAACAGTTTGATAACAGGGAAATTTGGGATGCTCTTTGGGGAAGCTGTCCCCTTAGTGATAATGGCAATGAGTAGGTCCAGCTCCCTGTATGTGCAAAGCTTGAAAAGTACTGGCTTTAATGTCTATCACAGTTATTCATCACCTCTTTGCTCAATGCTAGCTTTATCCAACCAACCATCCATCAACAATGTGGCTATCCATATTTCTCTCTGCCCAACTATTATGATAGATACACCTATATCTGAGACGGAAGAGTAGACAGATATCTGTAACAGAGCAAGGCTCAGCAGCTAGACCACTTTCAGATGTTTACAGAGGTGTACCCCTGTTCTTCCATACCTACAAGCATATGAATGTCTCTGACTATCTGATAGACCTTTATGGTCACTGAATATTCATTTGCCTAGAACTCTGGTGACATTTTAGACATCTAGGAAATCCATAATACGGCACACACCCTACAGAAGACTCATTACATTTTGAAGATGCATCTGAAGCCCTGTGTTATAAAAAATAGCACTGTAAGAAGTAAAAGAAGGTGAAACGTTCTCGTATTAGGCTTTTTTTTTTTTTCCACTTAATTTCAAAATTGTTCTCAGTAAGGAAATATACATAAACTACTTTATTTTGAGGGTGATCATAATTTCCATGGCTTACAGATCCATTATTTGGGAAAGCCATTTACTTGTAAGAAGGGAAAAGGAAAGTTAATCCCATCTATATCTTTGGAAAACAGTATCTAGTTTATGCATTGCATTGGTTTTGAGTGGAATAGAGTCAATATTTTTCATAGTAGCTTGTCTAGAGCTATGTTTTGTATTTGTGATGAAAACTGTGTGGATAACACAAAGATGTTTTCGTTATTGCTGAGCAGTGCTTACATAGTGTCAAGGCCTTTTCTGACCCCTGTGAGTAGGCTGGGGGTTCACAAGAATCGTAGAATCATAGAATTGTTAGGGTTAGGGACCTTAAAGATCGTCTAGTTCCAACGCCCCTGCCATGGGCAGAGACATCTCCCACTAGACCAGGTTGCTCAGAGCCCCATCCAGCCTGGCCTTAAAAACTTCAAGGGATGGGGCTTCCCACCACACAGAATCACAGAATCGCAGAATCGTCAGAGTTGGAAGGGACCTCTAGATATCATCTAGTCCAACTCCCCTGCTAAAGCAGGATTTCCTAGAGCACATCCCTCAGGACTGCATCCAGGCGAGTCTTGAAAATCTCCAGAGAAGGGGACTCCACAACCTCCCTGGGCAGCCTGTTCCAGTGCTCTGTCACCCTCACCGTAAAGAAGTTTTTGTGTATTTGAACGGAACTTCTTATGCTCCAACTTGTGCCCATTGCCCCTCGTCCTGTCACTGGGAACCACTGAAAAGAGCCTGGCTCCATCCTCCTTAAACCCACCCTTTAGATACTTGTAAACATTAATCAGGTCTCCCCTCAGCCTTCTCTTCTCCAGGCTAAAGAGTCCCAGCTCTCTCAGCCTTTCCTCATAAGGGAGGTGCTCCAGTCCCTCAGTCATCCTAGTTGACCTTCGCTGGACTCGCTCCAGCAGTTCCCTGTCCCTCTTGAACTGGGGAGCCCAAAACTGGACACAGTATTCCAGTTGTGGCCTGACCAGTGCAGAGTAGAGGGGGAGAATGACCTCCTTCGACCTACTGACCACACTCTTCCCTATGCAGCCCAGGATTCCATTGGCCTTTTTGGCAACAAGGGCACATTGCTTGCTCATGGATAATTTACTGTCCACCAGGACCCCCAGATCCTTCTCCTCGGAACTACTTCCCAGCACGTCCACCCCTAACTTATACTGGTGCTTAGCGTTCTTCCTCCCCACGTGCAGGACCTTGCACTTGCTTATGTTGAACCTCATTAGGTTTTTCTCTGCCCAGGTCTCCAGCCTGTCCAGGTCACGCTGGATGGCAGGACGACCCTCTGGGGTGTCAGCCACCCCTCCCAGTTTGGTATCATCAGCAAACTTGCTGAGGATACACTCTGTCCCCTCGTCCAGGTCATTAATGAATATACTGAACACAATTGGACCAAGTATTGACCCCTGGGGGACACCACTGGTTACAGGCCTCCAACTAGACTCTGTGCCGCTGATCACAACCTCTCTGGGCAACCTGTTGCAGTGTCTCAGTACCCTCATGGTGAAGAACTTCTTCCTAATGTCCGATCTGAATCGACCCATCTCTAGTTTTAATCCATTCCCTCTCGTCCTACCATTACCCAACATCCTAAAAAGTCCCTCATCAGTTTTCTTGCTGGCCCCCTTAAGATACTGGTAGGCCACTAGAAGGTCTCCTCAGAGCCTTCTTTTCTCCAGACTGAACAACCCCAACTCTCTCAGTCTGTCCTCGTAGGAGAGGTGCTCCAGCCCTCTGATCATCCTCGTGGCCTTTCTCTGGACACCTTCCAGCACGTCCATATCTCTCTTGTAGTAGGGGCTCCAGAGCTGGACGCAGTACTCCAGGTGGGGTCTCACGAGAATTGAGTAGAGGGGGAGAATCACCTCCCTCGACCTGCTGGCTACACTTCTCCTGATGCAGCCCAGGATACGATTGGCTTTCTGGGCTGCTAGTGCACACTGACAGCTCATGCTGAGCCTCTCGTCTACCAGCACCCCCAAGTTCTTTTCTTCAGGGCTGCTCTCAAGCCAGCCTATATCGGTCCTTGGGATTGCCCCAACCCAGATGGAGGACCTTGCACTTGGTCTTGTTGAACTTCCTGAGGTTGGCATGGGCCCACCTCTCCAGCCTGTCAAGGTCCCTCTGGATGGCATCCCTTCCCTCCAGCTTGGTGTCGTCAGCAAACTTGCTGAGGGTGCACTCTGTGTCACTGTCCATGTCGCTGACGAAGATGTTAAACAAGACCAGTCCCAGTACTGATCCTTGAGGTACTCCACTTGTCACTGGCCTCTGCTTGGACATGGACCCATTGACAGCCACTCTTTGGGTGCAGCCATCAAGCCAGTTCTTTATCCACTGAATTGTCAGTCCCTCAAACCCCTATTTTATCAGCTTGGAGACCATGATGTCATGCGGGACAGTGTCAAAGGCTTTGCTCGGGTCCAGATAAATGTCAGTACCTCTCCCCTTGTCTATTGATGTTGTGACCTTCTCATAGAAGGCCACCAGGTATGTCAGGCATGATTTGCCCTTGGTGAAGCCGTGTTGATTGTACCAAATCACCTCTTCGTTATTCTTCTGCCTCAGCAGTGCCTCCAGGAGGATCTGCTCCATAATCTTACCAGGCACAGAGGTGAGACTGACTGGCCTATAGTTCCCTGGTTCCTCCTTCTTTCCCTTTTTGAAAATGGGGATTATGTTTCCCCTTTTCCAGTCAGTGGGACTTCACCAGGCTGCCATGACTTTTGGAATATAATAGAGAGCGGTTTAGGAACCTCATCCGCCAGTTCCTTCAGTACCTGTGGGTGTATCCCATCAGGTCCCATGGACTTGTTCACTTTCAGGTTCATCAGATGGTCATGAACCTGATCTTCACTTGCAATGGGCAGTTCTGTCCAATGTCTGCCATTGTCCTCTGTGACTCCGGGAGTGTGGCTGGAGCCCTTGCCAGTGAAGACTGAGGAAAAGAAGTTGTTGAGAACCTCGGTCTTCTCTGTATCACTTGTCACCAGCTCCCCCATTTCCTTTCTGAGGGGGCCCACACCTTCCCTGGTCTTCTTCTTAGCATTAATGTACCTATAGAAATAGGTAGAGGGGACACAGCTAGGACAGCTGACCAAAGGGATATTTAATACCATATAATGTAATGCTCAGCAATAAAAGCTGGGGAAAGAAGAAGGAAGCTAAGGCAATCAGAGTTACGGCATTTTGTCTTTCCAAGCAACCAATAGGAATGATGAAGCCTTGCTTTCCTGGAGATGGCTTAACACCTGCCCACTGATGGCAAGTTGTGAATGAATTCCTTAGTTTGCTTTGCTTATGCACATGACTTTTGCTTTTAAAGTGTCTTTAGTGCAATCGACTAGTTTTCACACTTTTACCCTTCCAATTCTCCTCCTTATCCCATGCAGGGGGAATGAACAAGCATCTGTGTGGTGCTGTCTAACAGAGTTAAACCACAGCACCTATTTAAAACCTTGGGAAGAGGGAAGACCAAAGCTAGAGACACTAGATTTCTTACCTCAATGTTTGTCAAAAACCAGTTACACAAACCTTTCTTAAGTCTACCTGGAGTCAAACAAGCCTATTGGGTGGACAAAACAGATGAGGAAAAGTTCATACTGTTGAAATTATTTTGTTGAACATGGCTCTGCCTAATACTGTCTCCAAGGACAGTGTGATAAATGTTCTAGCTTTCCATTTTTAGTCTGCCAACCTGTAAATACTTGGTGAATGTCAGCAGGCTACTATTTGAAATAAATTTCTGTTCTTCTTGTATGGAGCTCAAACATCCAACACAGGGAATCCAACAGAGTGATTATGGCTGAAACCTGTCTAAACAATGCCTCTACCAGCAGTACCCAAAGCTGAGCACCAGATGCCTCTGTCAGCTTTGGAAACCCCTGCATCATATCACTTTTAACCTTTCTACCCTATGGAAGAACTACTTAGTGTACTAAATCTGCTAAGCAAGGACTTTGCAATTCCAATCCAATATAAATGAATAAATATCTGACTGCTAAATGAATAATCTCTCATACATTAAACCAGTAAGTCAAAGAAGTGATTAGAATGTATGCATTTAAATTATAATGTACAAATATACAAAAGGGAAGATAGACATCCATTGAGACCAGAGAACTGATTACATGGTTAACAAGTGGAATATTTATAGGTCATTATTCATATAATACTAATAGTGCTTTTGTGCTGCTTTCCTCCATTCTATTGTAAGACACAATGAAGTCAGTGGCTTCATTTCCCTTCCCTCACCACCCCCCTACCTCAAATTTACCCTTGCATCCACCATTCTGCTTTATCCTGAATAACCTTGCCTAATATAGTTTCAATTTAAAAAATAAGTGT
Source organism: Sterna hirundo (assembly GCA_009819605.1). NCBI lineage: Eukaryota > Metazoa > Chordata > Aves > Charadriiformes > Laridae > Sterna > Sterna hirundo. Next base: position 77,522,749 of record CM020462.1, on the reverse strand, counting down.
TAAGCTGGGAAATGGATAAAAGAAGAAACCACTACATATAAGCATGAAAGTTCACAGTGCGTTATTAACAGTAATAATAGTACTTTGCATTTAATTCCCTTCCTATAAGGGGATTAAAACATTTCTAATTATTAATCAGTATTAAGCAGTTTATAATTACCTCTGCAAGAAGGTAATTATTAATACACCCATTTTGCAGATAATCTAAACCACAAAATAACTATGTAACTTTGCCAAAATGGCAAAAAAAAAAAAGGGATCCAAGAAGCAAAAGAAGAAAGAAGGTTGTGTTCCCTGTCTTTTGTTCCTGTTTTAACTCGTGTAGTAACACACTGTTCTTTGGAAGAGATGCTCCACCTACAATCTGCCAGGCACTAAGAAAGATGAAACTATTACAAAAATCATATCAGTTTAACTCTGAGTAAGAAAAGATGACCTTACATAGTACACAGTTAACTAAAGTAAACAAAAAAACCACCCCACACACGTCATACCCTTTCCTAGGCATTTCTGCCTACAATATCTGTTATGTCTATTGAAAAAAGAATTTAAAAAAAAAAAAGGAAAGTTTTAAGCTATTTTTTTACATGTTTTATTTAATGTGACATAATATATATCCCAGTGATACATAGAGGTTCACCTGACTGTAAACTTCTTTACTAAAATTTCTTCCTGCTAAATATCAGGTTAGAAGTGTTGACTCTAACATGTTTTGTATACATATAGGTGCTACATACATAACTTATATTGACACATATGCATCTCAGGACTATTTAATTCACCCTCATCTCAGGGAAAACTCATACATTACAGGACCTTCCCTCAACCCAAAAAACTATTTGGCATTTATTTTGAACTATACTTATCCTTTTTCTCTGACGTAACTTATGGTTTAATTTATTAATTCATAGAGTCATAGAATCATTTAGGTTAGAAGAGACCTTTAAGATCATTTGAGTCCAACCATCAACCTAGAACAGCCAAAACCACCACTAAACCATGTCCCTCAGCACTACATCTACGCATTTTTTAATACCTACAGGGATGGTGATTCCACCGCTTCCCTCGGCAAACTGTTACAATGCTTGACAGACCTTTCTGTGAAGCAATTTTTCCTAATATCCAATCTAAACCCCCCCTGGTGCAACTTGAGGTCATTTCCTCTTATCATATTGCTTGTTACTTGGGAGAAAAGACTGACCCCCCCCCCCCCTCACTACAACCTCCTTTCATGTAGCTGTGCAGAACGATAAGGCCTCCGCTCAGCCTCCTTCTCTCTAGACTAAACAACCCCAGTTCTGTCAACCACTCCTCATAGGACTTGTGCTTTAGACCCTTCACCAGCTTCACCAATTCACTGCGTTCTTGAAAAAAAATTGTATGTCCAGGACCAAAGCACAAAAGCATCTTTCACTTCTCTTAAGATTCATTCTTACATGATTAAAAAGTGTGTGTAGGGAGAAAGGCTTTTTACTGGTGGTACAGGACAACATATAGACTCATTCAAGAAGAAAATTTAGCCAGTGAAAACATAAAAATAAGAAGAGGGAACATAGTGTGTTGTTCAATATGCTGTGTTTAGTTCATTAACAGGAACTAAAATTTTCAGCACCTAACAGTGCTGAAATTTTCAGTCCTCCTGCAGTACATGAGGATGATCATTATCTAGCCAAACAAAAAGATATGTCTTTGAAGAGCTCCAGGTTGCAATGGAGTTTAGGGGAATAACCATTCACGAAAGAATTCCCTGGTTATTTTAACAGAATTATGGTGTGGCAATAAGTTAAGAATTATTTGCAATAAATTTTGGTCTGCCTATCACCTGACATGACACTGACACTACCTAGTGATTTGGGGACACTGCCAGACAGTGATGAACAGCAGGGAGGAGCACATATCTTCTCTTGGAGGGGGCTGTTATATTATCTCTTAAACAGACCAAAATAAACAAACATGAGAAGCAGGACAGCAAACTTGATGGGCAGATAGATATTACTCAAAAATGCATGGAGAAGGAAGAATATAGGATTAATCTGAGACAACTTGAAATCTCAATGATTTACCAAACTACACGTTGGTCTTTAAAACCCTTGTCTTGCCTTAAATAACTAGAAAAGTTCAATGCTGCCTTTAACTCAGCTGTTTTATCACCTGTTTTTTTTTACATTATACTCTGTTCCAGTGCTAGAAATGAAAGGAAAACCAATAATATTTTGATCTTTCCACAATATTGGCTATATTTCTACAGCCAAAATTGAATTTTAAGATCCATAAAGGGTGCGGGGTTTTTGTTGTCACATCTGTTTGTATAAAAAAAGGCCTGCTATTGAGATCTGTATAGAAAAAGCGACATTAAAGTGCTTTCCAGTAGTTAGACTAACACTACATCAAAGTCTTCCTCACTTCCCATCAGTACTTATTAAACATTTCTCAAAACAACATGCCTGTTTATCAGGCTCGTACGTAGGACTGTGAAACTAAGGACAACCTGACATGATGTTTTGGGTGTATGGCATCTCTTCAGTGCTTCATGACAATTCTAACACATACGATGCAGGTTTCCCATTTCTGGCCTAAGGCAGCAGAATTTGCAAATGGACACTACCAGCCTTAAGATTGTTCATGTTTCCCTTCCTCCATTAACAGGAAAATATAAATATCTTTCTGAAATGCATAGTTTATTATGTAGCAGAGCGGTCATAACTTCACTGAAATCAGCAGAGCTGCGCTGATTTATATCAGCTGAAGTATGGCCCAATATTGAGTGTGCAACATTTTCAGGCAAATTAGCTTGAAAACTTTACACCTGAATTTACACTTTTTTTTTTTTTTTTTTTCCATTTGGTATCTCATAGATGGGGCAGCAACCTTTGCAGCTCCAGTCCAATACCTTCGTATTACCATCACTCTTTTCATCATGCTTGAGAATACACCAAAAAATGAAAAAGAAAATGAAAATGAAAATTTACAGTCGGAGAGGAAAGAAAAATCTCATTAATAAAATAGGCCTCTGTCTACAGGAATTCTACAGTTCTGTCCAGATTCACATCCAGTTATGTCATGGATAGTTCTTTTTTCTAAGCCTCAGTTTCTTCCTGTGTAATGTGGTGAATGACACCACTGTCTTTGACATGGATGCTGTGAGCCTTAAGTCCTAATTTTTGCAAGGCTATTGGAGACTAGTTGAAAAAGTTGCCTAAATATGCACATTATCCCCATGTTAAGTAACTACTACATCCATACATACTGTGTTCAGACTATACAAATCACTCCACACTTATTTATTCTCTTTATTATTGAGACCAAATACTCTGTCAGTAAAAACACAGTGTCTACAAACCTGAAATGTGGACAGAGAAAACCCTAAATATCCCGGAAAGATCAAAAGGACATTTTACAGTACCACTAGTGAGCAAGGTTAATGCTATCTTCAAGAAGTTAAAGGAAGTAATGTGATTTTTTTTTAGTGGAGTCTCTCATATCTCATTAGCAATATCCTATCCGATTAGCAGATTAGCAACATTCCTTTGTATTGCATTAGCATTCATATCATATCAGAATATATTGGGGCTATTACAATGTTACAGTCATATCATATTAGTGACTTTCATATCAGATTACTGAGAGAGGATACTAATAAGACATTCCGATTCAATTAGTAAGGTAACAGAATTCCCTTCTTTCCAAGTCACTTCCATCTTTGCTCCTAAATATAAGCTGATGATATGCATCAATGGGGTAATCCTTTTACCATCTCAAAAGAACATCGCTCTTCAGAATTCCTGTCTGTAGAAAGAAAGAATTGAAATTGAGACCAATGTTCCTATCCTACTGAATTCTGTGATCTTTCCATTTCCAGGGATGCTCAAGGGAAGAGAAAACACTCTCATTAGGTACAGGCCTATTGCCTTAGCTAACAAATATTGTTATTTACTGGGGTGAATATTGTGAAGGGGAAACCAGCATTCTGCAGGATCAGACTTCAGATGGTTTGTTACAACTAGCATAGAAATGCAGATTTATTTATTTTAGGTTTCCTTCTCACTTGAAAAACCTTGTTTAGAAAACTTTCTGTGAAGAAAGCAACAAACCACATTCATCCAAACTTTGAGAATTTGAAAATATTTTGGCTTTATAAGTACTGATAGAGTCTCAACATTAGTGCACAATGCAAAGCAATTTAGAGTCAAACCTGCTCAGAAATGCAGTTTGGTAAAAGGATTCAAGTGATGCAGGTTGGATTACTAATTTTGTTATTATTTTCAATTATCTGCATGCACAACAGGCATTCATTTACCGTGGGGGAAGAGGGACTTCGGGAACTATTTCTTCTCTGTCTTTCCCCATTAGTTGTCAGTTGCAATATATGATCCAAGCTCTATAATACAGTAATGGTCATGTGCATGTACGGCACTTTTTCCCTTCTTTCCAGGGCAGTCACAACTATGTGAGCTTCTGCTGTATCCCGCCTATAAATCACAGATGCTGACTTTCCTCCAGAGGATTCACTGTGATTTCCACAGACTGAGGTTAGCATGATGTATTGAAATAAAAGTATTCCCCAGATGTTTGTTGAACTCCAGGGACATACCTGCTGCTTTTGCTAGCTGGAAGTCATGACCATGTGTTGCATTTTACTTCCTTTGAAGGCTTTCCATCAAGGTCCAAGTCCATGAGCATCATCTGTGATATGTCTCACAATCAGTAACAGAATACTACAAACCAAATTCATCTTTTATGTATTCTTTGAAGTAGATGATGATTTACAACACCTCCCTTTCTCAAAGCAATAATGAAATGTATGAATGAAATTTTAGTTAACTTTATTTCAGTCTAAATATACTGCCCATGCTGACCATTACCCTTAAGAAGTGAATTACACAGAAAGCATATACTAGCAAATTGAGTAGTATCTGTGTTTAGGTCTTCCCAAATTAAAGTGATATTCATTAAAAGAGTCTCAGACCTATTCCTAACGTAATATGTCATCACTGTTGTTCTAGCGATAAGCTCTTGCCAAAGACATTGTAAGTCATGAGTGGAAATTAGCTGAGTTTTATCTGCTGTGAGCTGGATCCTGTGCACAAAGCAGTCAGGAGCAGAACATGCACTGGATTTGATTATACAAGGATAATGCACTCAGCCTCAAGCTTTTATTAATAATATTTAATTAATAAATATTAGTTAATATAGACTTGGAAATTTCAAATTAATGTAAGATTACTATGACTTTTATAAATCATGCTGCTGGTATTAGTATTGCTCCAATTATTTCTTCGTCCATCTTCATTATATCTGTGCTTCTTTAGACTATGTATTCCGCAATGGACAGTTGGCCAACTTCATGCAAAGCAGACATCTTCGAGGTCCATCTTCTTTCAGATGGGATATCTAACCATAGTGCTGCATCCATCTCTCTTTTGCTTCTTTCCTTTTACCTCCCTAAATACTGAATTCTTTTTTGCATAGTGCTTAACTTTTACAGAAATAGTGTATCGTAATTTAAGATGTCCAGTTATCCACTGCTTGACTCAGCTCCTTAGCGTGTTTTATTACTGAGGTTAAATTCTCTCAAGTTGAAGAATATTCAAAATTATTTATTTATTTATTTATTTATTATTAAATGGGTGTTCAATTACTAATGATACAGCTCAGATGCCTTAAAAAAATGAGCTTCATTTACCTGTACTCATCTGATCGTGAGACTCCAGCCCACACGCAATATACTGCAATAGCCTGCCTTTTATTCAGGATTTTTCTTCTGTGTTTTATAATGCACATTTCTGATCTTAAAAGTTTTCTGTTGGCGTAATTCATCTCTACAATCAGACACCTACATCCAATCTATAAGTCTAACTCCCATTATAGGTACTGTAGAAATTATTAATATAATTAGATGAGGATATAGAGGTAGTCATGTCAGGTCATGCGGCTCAGTTGAGTTGTACATACTGGTTTGGATAGGACAGGTGTCTAAAGCCTGTCCTATCTAAAGATACCAGTGTTGACCTGGAACATGACACCCACATGACACCTAAGCCAAACTGGAGCAACATCTGCAGAAAAAATGCATAGGACTTTCCAATAGCCATGGCTGACCATAAAGTCATCTAAGGTGAGCCTCTGCAGTTTTTCAGCTCAACGTGCTTCTAGAGTCTGCATTGACTAGATCTCCATTAACTATAATGGGTGCTTGAACACTGATATCTCCTATAGTATATTTATCTTAAATTTAGATGTCCCTATCTGCCAGCAGATGGCCTCCCAAAAGATGAATCAGAAGATATCTATATATCCATTTCCCCTGAGTGAACATTATCAGTGAGAAATAAGTATACTTTTTTTTTTAATAAGAAACTGAAGTAATGGCCATCAACGATTACAGTATACCTGAAAAATATTGTAGAAGATCACAAAGCGTCTGTATTACCAAAGTTTTAACCTAAAAGTAATGTCAAAGTGGTATGATGGGGGTGGGACTACTCTCCCCCCTCATAAAAGAAGACTTTCGGGAGCGTAGTGACCAGGTCGCTGTGAACTGGGCAAACAAGCAACGAGTGGGCGTTCCCTGGGTGTCATCCGCGGAACCACCCGGGAGAACCATGACAAGGGTGTACCTCAAGGGCTGGAGAAAAGGGTGGCCAAACAGGGTGTGACACACCACTCCAATCACAGCAGTTTGCACTGCAGTTCACGCAGGATAGAGCTGAAAGACTGCCAACCCGGCCAAGTTGCGATGGTAACTACTCGCAAGAAGACCGTGGCATCCATGAGCTCCACAACCACCAGGTCTGATGCAGCCTCTCAGACGGAGCTCCAGTGGGAACACGCTACCACACAGACATCAGGCTGCAGGGTGTGCCCTGCTCTTATGCGGGTTTTCAATGGCAGGGATGGGCATGCCTGTGGGAGATGTGCCCAGGTAGAGGATCTCCTCTGATTAGCGATGGAGCTCAGGGGGGAGGTAAGTAGGTTGAGGAGCATCAGGGAATGTGAGAGGGAGATAGCTTCCTAGAGTAAAATCCTGCATCCCACAACAGAAATGCAGCAGGCAGACAGAACCCCTGCAACAGAGAACTCCCTATCCGCTGGCACCTCAACTGAGGGTGGTAACCTGGAGGACAGGGGGCAATGGCAGGAAGTTCCTCCACGGCACAGCAGGCACCACACTCGAGACAGCCCGGCGACTACCCCATCTTCCCAGGTGCTATTATTATACAGGTACAGTGCTCTGCAGAGGAACCTGGATGATGACAAGCGCAATAGTTCTCCTACCTTGGAGGCGTCAGTGAGGTCTAGTCAGACCTCCCCCCGCATTAAAACCTCTGCAGTGAAGAAGAAAAGACGGGTCCTTGTCATAGGTGACTCCCTACTGAAGGGAAAGGAAAGCCCAATATGCAGGACGGACCCAGTACATAGGCAGGTCTGCGGCCTCCCTGGGGCCCACGTCAAGGACGTGAAGAGGATGCTTCCTTCCCTGGTACAGCCCTCAGACTACTACCCACTTTTGCTCTTTCAGATAGGCAGCGACGAGGTAACAAGAAGAAGTCCAAGGGCAATGAAGTAAGATTTCAAGACCCTTGGATGGCTGGACAAGGGATTGGGAGCACAAGTTGTGTTCTCGTCTGTCCCCCCAGCTGCAGGGAATGATGAGGGGGTAAATAGGAGGGGCCAGCAGATCAATGCCTGGCTTTCAGCCTGGTGCTTTTGGCAGGACTTTGGGTTCTTTGATCATGGCCTGATCTACAAAACACAGGCCTGCTGGTAACAGGTGGGAATACCTTTCCTTTCAGGGGGAAAAGGGTTCTCGGACAAGAGTTATCAGGGCTCATTGAGAGGGCTTTAAGCTAGATTTGAAGAGGGGTGGGGATGGTACTGGGCTTGCTGGTGAGGTGCCAGGGCGTAGTTGCTCAGCACTTGTGGGCGAGCGTGCCAGTATTTCTGAGAGCCAGAAGGCACACCACATCTCAAGGGTCAAAACTACACACAGAACTCCCTCTCTGAAATGCTTATACACCAATGCACGCGGCATGGGGAATAAGCAGGAAGAGCTGGAGATCTGTGTGCAGTTCCAGGGCCACGATCTCGTTGCAATTACTGAGAGGTGGTGGGACAGCTCGCATGACTGGAATGCTGTCATGGATGGCTTTGTCCTTTTCAAGAAAGACAGGCCGGCGAGGCGTGGTGGTGGAGTTGCACTCTATGTGAGAGAGCGTTTGGAACGCATCGAGCTCTCCCTGGGGGCGGATGAAGAGAGGGTCGAGAGTTTATGGGTAAGGATTAAGGCGCAGGCAAATATGAGGGACACTGTTGTGGGTGTTTATTACAGACCACCTGCTCAGGATGGGGAAGCTGATGGTAGCTTTCTACAGACGGCTGAAGGTAGCCTCTCAGTCACAGGCCTTGGTTCTCATGGGGGACTTCAATCACCCCGATATCTGCTGGGAAGACCACACAGGCAGGCACGCACAGTCCAGGAGGCTCGACCAGTGCATTGATGATAACTTTTTGACACAGGTGGTACAGATGCCAACAAGGAGAGGAGTACTCCTGGACCTGGTACTGACAAACACAGAGGGACAGGTGGAGGACATTAAGGTTGGGGGCACCCTAGGTTGTAGTGATCATGATACGATAGAGTTCAGGATCATGGGTACTACGCACAAAACAAGAAGAAGTAAAATTACAACCTTGGATTTCAGGAGGGCTAATTTTGTCCTCTTCAAGAAACTGCTTGGAGACATCCCGTGAGCTAGGGTTCTGGAAGGCAGAGGGGCTCAAGAGAGCTGCTTGGTATTCAAAGACCACTTCCTCCAAGCTCAGGGTCGGTGCATCCCTAAGAGCAAGAAATCGGCCAAGGGACGCAGGAGACCTGCATGGTTGAGCAGGGAGCTTCTGAAAAAGCTCGAGTGGAAGAAGGAAGTTTACAGTAAGTGGAAGAATGGACTGACCCCTTGGGAGGATTACAAGAATGCCACCCAAGCATGCAGCGATGAAACAAGGAAAACCAAGGCCGCCTTGGAGTTAAACCTGACTAGGGATGTCAAGCTCAGCAGGAAGGGCTTCTACAAGTATGTTGGAGGGAGCTGGGGAACTACAGTCCAGTCAGCCTCACCTCCATTCCTGGAAAGGTGATGGAACAGCTCGTTCTGGGCATCATCTCAAGGCATGTGGAGGAAAAGAAAGCTATCAGAAGTACTCAACATGGATTCGCCAAGGGGAAATCATGTCTGACTAATCTGATAGCCTTCTATGATGGCATGACTGAATGGATAGATGAGGGGAGGGTGGTTGATGTGGTCTACCTTGACTTAAGCAAGGCGTTCGGCACGGTCTCCCTCAGCATCCTCATAGGGAAGCTTAGGAAGAGTGGGCTTGATGAATGGACAGTAAGGTGGATAGATAACAGGTTGAAAGACAGAGCTCAGAGGGCAGTGATTAGGGGCACTGAGTCTAGTTGGAGGTCAGTGAGGAGTGGTGTTCCCCAGGGTTCAGTACTGGGCCCAGTCCTCTTCAATATATTCATCAATGACCTGGATGAGGGGATAGAGTGCACCTTCAGCAAGTTTGCTGATGACACAAAGCTTGGGGGGGTGGCTGACACACCAGAAGGCTGTGCCGCCATACAGAGAGACCTGGACAGGCTGGAGAGTTGAGCGGAGAGGAACCTTATGAAATTCAGTAAGGGCAAGTGTAGGGTGCTGCACCTGGGGAGGAATAACCCCATGCACCAGGACAGGTTGGGGGCTGACCTGCTGAAGAGGGGCTCAGCTGAAAGAGACCTGGAGTTCTGGTGGACAACAGGATGACCATGAGTCAGCAGTGTGCCTTCATGGCCAAAAAGGCCAATGGCAACCTTGAGGGGCATCAAGAAGAGTGTGGCCAGCAGGTCGAGGAAGGTCATCCTCCCCCTCTATTCTGCCCAGGTGAGGCCGCACCTGGAGTGCTGTGTCCAGTTCTGGGCTCCCCGGTTCAAGAAGGACAGGGAACTGCTGGAGAGGGTACAGCAAAGGGCCACAAAGATGACTAGGGGACTGGAACACCTCTCTTATGAAGAAAGGCTGAGGGATTTGGGTCTCTTCAGTCTGGAAAAAAGACGGCTGAGGGTGATCTTATCAACACTTATAAATACTTAGAGGATGGGTGTCAGGAGGATGGGGCCAGGCTCTTTTCAGTGGTGCCCGGGGACAGGACAAGTGGTAATGGGCACAAACTTGAGCATAGGAAGTTCCACCTAAACATGAGGAGGAACTTTTTTCCTTTGAGGGTGGCAGAGCCCTGGCACAGGCTGCCCAGAGAGGTGGTGGAGTCTCCATCTCTGGAGACATTCAAAATCCACCTGCTCTATGGTGACCCTGCTTTGGCAAGGGGGTTGGACTAGGTGATCTCCAGAGGTCCCATCTAACCCTATGGTTGTTGTATTCTATGATTCTGTATCGTGCTATCCTGGAAGCAACAGTTGGAATGCCTTTTACCTCTCCACAGATGCATAAATGCAAATAATGGTAATGCATCTCCAGGATTTTTATGTCTGTTAATCCTGAATAGTAATGACACAATTTAATCTAAGCTATAAAATAATATTTTTATATATGTATTTCTATATGCATATATGTATACATAAAGAAACACTGAGAGATTTATATGTAAATACGTACCTGTGATTATTGTAAAGATACATTACTTTTCATATTTAGATTACAAAACACTAAAGAACAAGGTAGGAATGAGTTTTGCTATTTTACACCTAAACAAATAAAAGAAGAGAGATGTGAAACAAGTTACATAGTATGTCAGTTGCTAAACTGGGAAAAAACCACACCCAGTTTCTCAGCTGCAGGCTTCTTTTATCCACTTAGCACCACTGCTTCTCCTAATTCAATCCCACCTATGGAGCAGATTAAAAAAACATGATAAAACTCATCTCCAGTGTTCACTCTACTGTCCTGATTGAAAAAAAAAACCAAAAAAAAACCAAAAAAAAAAAAAACAAACCAAACACGAGCAACAAAAAAAAAAAACCCACACTGTAAAACAGAGTTTAACATCAACAAGACTGGAGCACTGGCCATAGGTCTCACAGCCATTTGTACCAGGTCTGCTCTCCTCCTCCTCCTCACTCCCTGATAATTAACCGTCATTTCTGCACTTCCTCATCTTCTTTGTATTGATCTTTCATCATATAATGGGTGCAAACAGCAAGAGGAAGGCTTAATAACAAACATTAAAATGAATAAATAATTACAGGCAGAAATCTTCCTCAACCAACTGATTATTTGTTCAGTGACAATATTAGAAGCAATTGGCTTTACATAATTTAAAAGGACACTAGCAAGTAGGGATTTTTTTAATAGCATTTTTCCTCTCTACACTCTCTGAAAAGATGGGGGGGTGGGGTGGTCTTTTCTTTAAAAGACTATAAGAGCTTAACTTCCTAATCACTTTTTCAGCATCTTTGTGACATTCAGTAAATTCCTGAGGAAGTAAAAATGGCTCATCAGTGATCAGGAATGAATTACCTTTCTCAAAGATCTATGAGAGCATTGTCTCGGGGTATATGAGTGCCAGATTTTCCTGTCCTGAACTTGGGTCTCTTACAGTTTGAGATAGAGCTCTAAGTAGGCTGGTAAGAGTAGACAAAATGAAAAGACTGGAGGAGAGGGCAGGTGAAGAGACCTTGGATGAAGAGGAGTCTTCCCATGTGGAATGAGCTGAATTCATCCGCAGCCCTTCTTTCTGATGAGCAGTGCACCTGTGGCATACTCATGGCCACATGATGGGAGAGGAACAGGAGCAATGCTCAGGCTCCTACGGTCTGCAAAGTCAAGGACCTTCCTGCATCCTCCTCTGCAAGACAGAGCTCAAGCCTGTGTCCTGGCCCTTGCTTAGGCATATCCTGTTCTTATTAGGATAGATCAGGCTTTTGTGTAAGTGGCTCAATATTAGTAATAAGGGCTCAATATTCCATAGCTGACTTGGAAATGCAGCTCACAGTGTTTTTTCAGAAGGTGAACATGAGGGAATGTCTACCCTCAGTGTGGGAATTCTGTGCCATGATGACGTGATAGGTCCCTGGTACAAGCTTGATACATTATGTTTAATTCAGAAATTCACCTTAATGCAATCACCCTTATCACAGAGACTACAAGCATCAGCATCATCAGGGGCATGAAAGTTTGCTGTTGCATCTATCTTAAATGGTCTCTGACCTTAGTGCACACCATTAGCTATTTCAGAGCTGTCATGGCATTGCCTGATGGGAACACCTATCTGTGACATGTCCCAGACCCCTGAAATGAGAGGAATTAAGAATACTAGCTTGTTTTGAGCCAAGATTTTGAAGGTGAGAGGTCAAGAGTGCTTTATTCATTAACACACTTCTCATTCAGAAAGCTCTGTAACTAGATGTCCACACGTTGAACAAGTAATGACCTGAAAACGGCATGATTTACAGGATGATATGCTGGCAGAAAGTTTTCTAACACCTCCCAGAAGTGCACTTTCCAGAAACCCACTGTACATAAACATAAAGGTCTGCAATCTGTCAGTTAATATTAATGTGGTCATTTGCTGGTAAGTTGTAATAACATGATGCACATGGGACTTGCTACACTGACCTTTTTGGTGGAAGTGATTCATTAAATGGTCACTCATTTAGACAGCAGTAACTATTTGCACAGCTATTAACATTTTAGAACTTAACTGGGTATTTATTGCTTTAAAAAATAAATTTTTACCAAGGTTAGCTGAAGACCAGATTTTTCATTATTCAATAAAGGAAAGAATTTGAAATTCAGGAGCATCAATTGCGAAGGGGTGGGACGTTTTGTATGAAATATCTAACTTCAGATTAGTCTAAATGTCTGAGCTAGTATCTGTGTGCTTTTGAGCCCATGGCTACAAATTATTGCATTCACTGTCAAAAGTTAAACCAAAATGTTTCTTTCTTTCTTTCCTCAGCTGTTTTTTTTTTTTTTTTCTGCTTTAATTCCCACACCATTTAAAAAGTACAGAGAAAGAATAGAAAGTAGTGAGAGCTGTTAAATCACTAAAAATATACCCCGAAACTAAAAGGCTTCATCTTTAATAGGTACCTTCTTCTGCCACCAGTTTTACTGCCTTCTGCTAATCTGGGTTTCAATTTTGCACAAAACCAAACTCAAATACAGATACAGAAATTCCTCTAGGAACACATTGATTTTAGCAAAATCCTAACACAAAAAAAAGTAATTTTCCTTGATGACCTGATGGGTGCCAGGCACATTTTTTTCCAGTTTGCCTTCAAAGCTTCTCAGAATTGTCCCAGAGGGCTGGCAGAAACTCAGAGCTAGCACATAGCCACACTCATCTTTTATTCTTTCTCTACTCCTTTGGCTTTCTGACCATAGGTCAGTGAACTGGGGTTGTTAATTCCACTCATTTTAACAGATAGGGGACTCTGTCTGCCATAGACTGGTGGGAAGGTCTTTCTATTTTGTGAAAAATTTTGAAATTTGAGTGAAATAGAGGATATTTTGGTCTTAAAGTGTGTGGAAGAGTCCCTAGTGAAAACAGCAAAATTTCAGTCTGGCCACTGCTCAGATGGAATTATGTGCATGGATATGGGGGAATAACATCCTACTTTTTCTTTTACTTGATGATTTTTTTTCCATATTTGTAGATATGTTTTGTAGACAGGCCGGTCACAAAGTACGGTGGCCCTTTGAGCCTTGCATGACACAAACTTATGCATACTTTTATTTTCTTTGAAGTTTCAATTGCTGACAGTAATTTAATATCCTGAGATACAAAATAATAACCGAGAAACACAGCCTCATCATTAAATCAGCAACAGTATCCTTCCAGCAGAGTGGCATCTTTTCAAATTTCCCAATGCACTGCCTTCAGAGATGGTGTGATGAGGCATGCCATACATGACCAGCCATCAAATATTAAAAGTGACCATAGGAGTGACAAGATTGTTCAGCTGAATGGTTACAGTCAGTCTGGTTAGCAAGGGATCCTTCTTTGCTTCCCAATGAGCTGTTAAAGGGCTTATATTTTTTGCAAACCTCTCCAGTGTCTCCTCTGTTTGCAAAAAGCACTTGCATTAAAGCAAATCTAGGAAAACACAACTCCACTGGGAAGTAGAGCAGCCATGCAAAATCATTACCCTAACAGCCCTAAATGCTCCAAACTAGACTGTTGTTTCATAACATGTTGATCACAGCAAGGCTGAGTGGCATGTGCGTGTGCTGTAGATATATGGTACATTTGCTTATAAATGAAGTGGGGAAAACGGTCAGGGGAAAATAAGCTGTTAGCTTGGCCCATGGGAGAGCAGAGTTCAAGTTCTAATTTAACCACACAAACATCCACAGATTAGTGTGACAGTTTACGAACTCATGTCTCCCTCTGCTTTTGCAAAATGAGTGTGATAGTCCCCTTTCCATAACATTATTATGAGGGGAAAACAAGCCCCTTTGTTAGCTTTCATTCACTGTAAGACACTTAGTAATGTGTAAGCATATAGATTGACACTTCTAACTGAAACCAACTTTAAGCCCCAATTATTTAATATATGTATATAAAGGGATTCAAAACTATCATAACACACAGCCGACAAATAAGTTGCATTAATATCATGCCAGCATAAAAGAAAATAATAACAAGGAATTAAAATAAATACAATACAGGTCTTGCATAGGACAAACTTCACTGTATGAAGTCTTCAGTGTTTTCACAACTCTGGCTTTGCCTTCCTTTTATTAGTATTTAGCAACATTATTTCATGAGTACTTTACACTATGTTCAGTATTAATGGCATAATTAGCTGTGGAAAATATTTAGTTGTCGCTTTATATTTATTTATGTTCCTGGGATCATGTAAAGTTCTGCTACATTAAAATTTAATTTGAAAGAAGAAGAATTTTATTCATTTTTCAGTGTAATGACCATTTCTGCTTGGCTTATATGAATGATAAAATATTGTTTGAACACACTTTTCCATTTGTTTTCCAGGCATTTATGTAAACTCCTAAAGAAAACACTGCAATGCTTTGTTGACTGCAATGCTGACTATTTGACAAAAGAATTGTAGACACATATTTTATTCTCAGCATCCTGTCAGGAAATGTTCACAGTCCCATCCATTATTTAGCACTTAATTTGTTAATCGATTGATCGATTGATTTGGGGATATTTTACACTGGTATTAGCATGCGCACACACAAAAATCTTGTCTCTATGGTAAATTCAGGAAAATTGTATCAGAATGTAAAATGTTCTGGTGTTTACAGATGTAGATTGAATCTGTCATGGGTTGGCAACTATGGAAAATAATTCATTGTTTGGAACATAAATATTTTGGTTCAAACCTTAAAACTCATTTGATTTGGTGTGATTGTTCCTTCCATGTTCAAAGAATGTGGGGACATTCTATTGGAATGAAAACTGTGTTTATTACATCATTTCTTCTGAAGAAATTATTTCCCAGTCTACAAACAAAAAAAAAAGTCAGTCTCAGAAACCCAATGTTTTTCAATGCCATGTTGTTAAAGGACCTCAGACCTTTTCACCACATTTCTCCTTACCTCCTCAAAGCACTGGACTAATGGTCTAGGAAGTCCTTTAATTTATAATTGCCGGAAGGTATATATATATATTTCTTGTATTAAGTTCATCTGAGATAGGGCTACAGTCTGATGCTTGTTCCTTTTCCCAGTTTCCCCCCCGCCGCCTTCCCTGAGTTGTACCAGGATGATTGCTTGTGAGACTACACGGTTGCCCGTGATAATGGGGCAGGTGGTGCTTTGGTTAGATGGAATGTGAGTGCTGTTAAGATTCCTAAG
This sequence comes from Sterna hirundo, assembly GCA_009819605.1. Lineage (NCBI taxonomy): Eukaryota > Metazoa > Chordata > Aves > Charadriiformes > Laridae > Sterna > Sterna hirundo. Next base: position 77,506,919 of record CM020462.1, on the reverse strand, counting down.
TGAAGAGTATTATGGCCTCTCTGTGACCCAGAATTTACAGACCTGCAAATCTGCAAAACTCTTTAATGATTTGGACTAACTTAGTCTTCCTACTGTACTGCTGAGTGTCCTTCAAAAGTTAGTTTGGGTAATATGGAGAAACTCAGTGGAGCTGCTGTGGTCCCCTTTGAGTCACAACCTGTATATATCCCACCCAATATATTCAGCAGTGTAGTTACAGGTCTGTAACACCAGAGGTGTGGGATAGTACGATTTGCTCAACGTTCTTCTGTGCTACTTATTCCTTAAACTTGTAGCATTATTGCTACTATTATGCCACTGGGGTTCTTAAGGAGTATTCAAACTAAAATTACTTTTAATGGTGCTTGGGCTTGAATGAAATTCTTCCATACAAAGCAAAATAACAATGTTTATCTGACCAGAAAGCCTTTGCACAGCTTTTGAACTTATGCAATGACAAGTACTAAGCAAGATGTTAAATGGGGCAATTGCTTACCTCCATATTTTGTCCATATGTTTCCTTCACTTACTGCTTTTGATAATATTCCAGTTTTGTTTTCTGTGCTCCCCTTTCTGTTGAACATGTGATTGTGCACAAAGACAAAGGCTCCCTTTTTGGTGAAAAGAGAAAAAGAAAGAAGGAGCTATTGTAAAACTGGGATGAAATCCAGCCATGATGGGCCAAGTTCTGTGATCAGATGTGCTCGTAGGTCTCCAACTGCCTTTCACTGTGTTCTTCACATAAGCATCCAAGAGTGGAGCTGAGTCTCTCATATTTGGATTTTTTAGTGGAGCAGGTTGTACGTTGAGAATACTGGGACATGGACCAATGCGGGAGGCAATCCAGAGCCTAAGAAAGCTGCCACTGTGCTAACTGAACTGCCTGAATTAAATCCCAAACTCCTCAGCATCAGATGCTCAAGTGATTTCCACTTCCATCTGAATGTGTTCCAGATTTACCATGAGGTTTACCTTTTGGTTTTGGAAGCCCTCTTTCCCCTGTTGATTTGACTGTGGTAAAACAACTTGCATACACACAGACATATGCAAGTGAATGAAAAAGAAACAGGCAGGGAGAAGGGGGGGGCGATGAGGATCAACAACTTGTTTATCAGATTCAAGTTGAACCATCTGTTGTTAATGATTAGATCTTCAGCTTCCAATTTTCATTTGAATGTTATTGCTCATTTCTAGCTGGGTACCGAAACGTCACTTACCACTGCACGCAGGATTCTAAATAAGAGACTATTTAGATTGGAAATCTGTTGGAGGAGGAAATTATGTTCCCTATTATACAGCAAAATACCTTTTCTAACACTGAAACTTTCTGGTATTGTGTTGTTGACTTTTTAGGGAAGGAGACTCAAGGTCTGAGGCTGAAAAATGAATTCACTGATGGTGCAAATTACATTTGGGCTAGAGGGGGTTTGGTGAATGTCAAGGGTCCAGGTTCTGACCTGAGGCACAGTGGTGTAAAACAAGAAAAAAATGGTAGTCATCAAGTATCTACTCCAGATCTACAGCAAAGAGAAAGGACTCAGCATTCGACAGTGGAAGTTTAAGATGGTGCTAGAAGATATATTTTAAAATAGAAATAACACAACTTGCACCTGCTTACGCTTTAGCTACTTGTTTTCACTGTTTTCACCTTTTCTAATTCCTTTTGTAAATATAGCAACTAAATAGTAACTTTTAGGCTGGAACCTGGCTGGATGCTTACCCCAGTGGGGGAGTAGGATCAAATAAAAACCAAAGGTAGTTAAATATCATTTTTTTCCTTCTTCATTTATAAACTGTAAATGTAAACATTACAGAGACAGTAAAAGTTATATTTTTTTATTTTTTATAAAAAAAAGGCCAACGTTACTGCACTTATTCATTGCTAGATTAATTTCTTGTCTTATACCATATTCTTTATATTCCTAACATTTCTGAAAGGCAAAGATATGCTATTAGTTCTATCTAAAAAGAAAAAAGTATCACAGAAGAACATTTCTTAACACCATTTCTCAGTTTACAGCTCCTTTTACTTTGATAGCCCCTCTTTCTTTGATAGCAATTAAAAGATAGGCCTGGAAAATACTTTGAATATTTAAAATGAAAATAAAAAGCATGAATACAAAGGCAAACAGACAAACAAATCAATGAAATAAAGAACAGTACAAAGACTAGCCTTATCCTGAATTGTTTGTATATAAAAATCATTGTGACAGCCCTGCACAAGATGATCCGTGTAATATTCCTTTTTCCAAAAGAGCTTATGTAGCCTTTTTGGATTAAAATTGTTCTTGACCAAGTGATAAGATGACTTATCAAAAGACACCCATAGTAGAAAATTCCAAAGTATTATTTGGGCACTGAAAAATCCTTCAACAATATGAGGTACTTCCTCCTCTTTTTAAGTTGGAAATGAGAAAAATCTGGAAGTATCATTCTCCAAAGCACCTAAGTGACTTCTGTATACACACATAAATCACATAGGTACTTCGTAGTCTAGATCCCACTGGGATCCTAAATGCTTATACGATTTATGAAAATAGGACGTATGGGGCTGTGTTACTTAGGTAATTCAGAAAAAAATTGCTCCTAAAGGAAGAGCTGATCTGGTCGGTTTTTACAGTTACTTTGTTTGCTCTGCAATCATATTTTACTTATGGAATCTTTGTGCTCTTATGTTTGCAGGCTGTGACAGAGCTTTAATTTGCTATTTTTCACAGCTTGCATTCACCGTATAGAATTTGTTCTATTGATTGCAGGTAATTAAATTGTATTTATTTGTTTTCACCACTAATGTGGTTCATGTAAGAGTCTGACCCACAATCTCTATGGTAAATATAATAGTCTTTTATCTATACAGTACCTCAGTTTTAGCATCAAACATAGGACAGAGAGGACTTGGACAAGTTGGTGGTTTGCACTAAAAAAGGTGAAATACTTGTACTACTATGTTGAAAACCTGGATCATTTATATACTACTCATTTTAACATTCCTTGGAAAAAAAATGAGACCCAGCAATTTATTGTTGAATCAAATGCACTTTCTGTATCTCTTGTGGCAAGAAGAGACACATCACCACAACTGGCTTCTGTTGTCAAGGACAACAAAAAAAGTTTCTATACATATATTAGCAATAAGAAGAGGACTAAGGGTAATCTCTGTCCTCTAGTAGATGGGGCCGGCAACATACTAACCAAGGATGAGGAAAAGGCTGAGGTACTTAATGCCATCTTTGCCTCAGTCTTCAGCCTTCAGTAGGACCAGTTGTTCCCTGAGTACCCAGACCCCTGAGCTAGAAGACAGGGTTGGGGAGCAGAATGAAGCCCCTGTAATCAAAGGGAAATGGTGAGGGACCTGCTTCAGCACCTGGAGGTGCACAAATCTATGGGGCCGGATGGGATCCACCCAAGGGTACTGGAGGAGCTGGCGGAAGTGCTCACCAGGCCACTTTGCATCATTTATGAGCAGTCCTGGACAACCGGGGAGGTCCCAGCTGACTGGAGGTTGGCAAATGTGACACCCATCCACAAGAAGGGCCGGAAGGAGGATCCAGGCAACTACAGGCCAGTCAGTCTGACTTCGGTGCCTGGGAAGGTCATGGAACAGATCCTCCTCAGTGACATTACACGGCACATGCAGGAGAACAGGGTGATCAGGCCCAGTCAGCATGGGTTTGTGAAGGGCAGGTCATGCTTGTCAAACCTGATGTCCTTCTATGATAAGGTGACACACTTAGTGGATGAGGGAAAAGCTGTGGATGTTATCTACCTGGATTTTTGCAAAGCTTTTGACACCATTTCCCACAGCATTCTTCTGGAGAAACTGGCTGCTCAGGGCCCGGACAAGTGTACTCTTCGCTGGGAAAAAAACTGGCTGGCTGGCCGTGCCCAGAGAGTGGTGGTGAATGGAGTTAAATCCAGTTGGTGTCCGGTCACAAGTGGTGTCCCTCAGGGCTCAGTGCTGGGGCCGGTTCTCTTTAATCTCTTTGTCAATGATCTGGATGAGGGGATCGAATGCACCCTCAGTAAGTTTGCAGATGACACTAAACTAGGCGGGTGTGTTGATCTGCTTGAGGGTAGGTTGGCTCTGCAGAGGGACCTGGACAGGCTGGACCGATGGGCTGAGACCAATGATATGAGGTTCAACAAGGCCAATTGCCGGGTCCTGCACTTGGGTCACAACAACCCCATGCAGCGCTACAGGCTTGGGGCGGAGTGGCTCGAAAGCAGCCCGGCAGAAAAGGACCTGGGGGTGTTGGTGGACAGCCGGCTGAGTATGAGCCAGCAGTGTGCCCAGGTGGCCAAGAAGGCCAACAGCATCCTGGCCTGTATCAGGAATAGTGTGGTGAGCCGGACTAGGGAAGTGATCGTTCCCCTGTACTCGGCACTGGTGAGGCCCCACCTCGAGTACTGTGTTCAGTTTTGGGCCCCTCACTACAAGAAGGACATTGAGGTGTTGGAGCGTGTCCAGAGAAGGGCTACAAAGCTGGTGGGGGGTTTGGAGGACAAACCTTATGAAGAACGACTGAGGGAGCTGGGGTTGTGGGGAGACCTTATCACCCTCTACAACTACCTGAAAGGAGGGTGTAGAGAGATGGGGCCTGACCTCTTCTCCCTGGTGACAAGTGATAGGACAAGAGGAAATGGGTTCAAGTTATGTCAGGGGAGGTTTAGATTGGATACTAGGAAACATTTTTTCACTGAAAGGGTTATTAAACATTGGAATAGGCTGCCCAGGGAGGTGGTGGATTCACTGTCCCTGGAGGTGTTTAAAAAAAGGGTAGATGTGGTACTTAGGGACATGGTTTAGAAGTGGTTTTTGTCAGGGTAGGTTAATGGTTGGACTTGATGATCTTAAAGGTCCCTTCCAACCTCAGCAATTCTATGATTCTATGATTCTAACTGGTTTAAGTGCTATGTGTATATTAAAGCAACGTTATGCAAACCTGAGAAATGCAAATCCTTACGGTTTCTGTGCAACACAAGTATCATGAAGATTAGAAGTATGACCAATATGCAGCTAGATAATAGACTAATGGACAGGATGTTTGCAGTCCATCAAAAGAATAAAAAAGGTCTGTGAGTGTCACCTATGATATTATCCATTGAACATTGTGTAGTCCTGGATAAATACAGTGCTTAAAAATATGCATCTTGAACTCAAAATATCATAATGGTGACAACTGGGGCTTGAGTCCTCTTTAATGTATGAACACAGTAATTAACCCATTAAAAAAAAACAACAGGTAGGTGTACAGTATAGGAACGATATTTAACAGGAAGATGCATGATGATAATCAGTACAAAGAACTGATTAAATGAACAGGAAGGCAGTCATATCTCGGTTCAGGTACTTGGAAAGTGTTATTTGGCTATGGCTTCACAGGAATACCTTATGGTATTCTACACTTGCCCTCATGTGGAAAAGAGTGCGCTAGTCTAGTTCCTGAAAAAATGAGTCTGAAAACAAACCCTGGGGCAGTTAGCTGTGACAAGCTGCACCATGATGTGACGGGTCCCTGGAGAGCTTGAAGACCCAGGTGTCTTGGGAATCATATGTAGATAAAATGATCTGTGGAAAAACCCAACATAACACAAACTTCTGAATTTCCTTGTCTCATAAGTGTGTAAAAACACCACCTAAAAAATTCTGTAGTTGTTGGAATGCTTCAAAAAGGTCATGACATGACCACTGACCTTCATCTGCTGACAGTGGCATTTTAGCTGAAATAATAGAAACACATGTTTTTAATTTTGAAGGACTTGAGCTGAACTTCAATAGATGGTGTGCCCACAAGCACTGCTAGCAGATTAACACTGTATGGATTGCAAACTAATAAGCAATATGTTCTTATCTTATCTCCCTGTCCTTTATAGGATGATTTTAAGGATTTAAGTGCTCAATAAACTGTACTTGTCTTAGATTAAAAGACATTTTAACAGAGAAACATTGCATTGCTACTGAAGACCTTATTCACGGGTTGGCTAAAACTTTCAACCCTTTGGGCATGATGCCTCAGTGTAAGTGTAACGGTTACCATCATGGCCAGCACACTGGTGCTTTAATTTAGATGGTCTCCAGAATTAAACACATGAGCAGTTCTGTGCTTTGGAGCCAGTATTAAATAGTTGGAGGCTATAATGTGCCTGTGTTGTCTGTGAACTGGGAACAACTGTATTGTACAATTGCACTGTATTCTACACATTTCTCAACATTGAGGTACACTTACTGGCTTCAGAAGAATAAGGTTTGTTTATAGCTTCTGTTCTCTGGATTTTGAAATATCAGGAGATGTATGACCTTGGACTTTGGTATCTTTGGGACCCAGATAGTACTTTTCACCCACTGTTCATTTCAGTGTAGATGCAAAATAAAGCCATTTAGAGAACTTTGACTGATTTTTCAAATGGTTTCAGTTTGGAAAGAGAAAAAGAAAAAAGGAGAAAGTGAAAGACAGCCCCTACTTCCAAATCAAAACGTCTTGCTTCAACATTTTTAAAATGTTTTGAGTTTTGGAACAACTTACATTAAAATATACACAGATTCAGAACATTTAAATTGTGCCTGTGCAGCATCAAGATTGCCTTTCCAACCCCTGCCCACCAAAGGCCCGTAGGCTGGGAGTAAGCAAGAGGTTGGGAGGGAACATAGCTTGGACAGCTGATCCAGCCTGACCAAAGGGATATTCCCTACCATACGATGTTATGCTCAGCAATAAGAGAAAGGAGAAGGATGGATGGGGGAGGGGAGTGGTAGAAGCATTCATTATTAAGGCTTCTGTCTTCCAAAGCAACCACTGCACGCATACTGAGGCCCTACTTCCCAGGAATTGGCTGGACATCACCTGCTGATGGGAAGTAGAGAATAAATCTTTTTTTTTTTCTTTGTTTCCACATGTGGCTTTTGCTTTCTTTTCTTAAACTGCTTTTATCTCAACCCACAAGTTTTTAATTTTATTTTCTCTCGCTCTTCCATTAAGGAGCAGGAATGAGAGAATGGCTTGGTGGGCACCCAGTGGCCAGCTAAGATCAACCCATTGATGTATCTTTTCAGTTTTTGAATATTTCCATTTTATTTTTTGCCTTCAGGATCCTGTATTATCAAAAATAATGAATAATTGTTCCTCTTCTACCTCTTGCTCACTCATCAATTACCATCACAGGTTAAACGTTTCCACGGGTGGCTCTTGCTTGCCTCCCTAAAGCTGCAACCTTCTTGAAGGAAAATATATTGTCTTATACAGAACTAGTACAAAGCCAGTAGCATTCATTCTCCAAGACAAGTTCCTTGTTGATGAAGTAGAGTGTGAAGGCCCCTAGATTCTAGGTGGTTCAATTACCTACTTATCTAAATGTTATTGCACCTGCGGTCAGTAGAGGTATTTTGACTGTATTCTATCACCACTATCAAATTAACTTCAGCAGAAGCCAATTAACTATTGTAAATTATTCTACTTCAATTAAAAGAAACAGAAATAGTGAAGGATTTTAATATATTAATTTTGAATCCACAGACTTATGAGGCTCCAAAAAGAAAACCTGAATCCTTTTTTTTTTTTTTTGTAAGAAATGAGAAATTATCTGGAAGAAATGCAATAAAAAATAAGGATCGGGCTAAGTGTCATTATCATTTTAACTTAATTTGTCAACAGAGTAATATATCTAGCTATATTACTCAGCTGACAAATCAATTACAGTTATAATGAAACTTTATATGATTTTACTTTTATTTAATTAGTTGCATCAATATGTTTTGGGTTTTTTTTTTTACTTCAGTTGCACATGAATGCATTAAGGTATAAATGATGGAATAAGGTTAATTATAAGCCCTCAAAACATACATATTTTAGAAACAAAAATAAATTTACAGTGCAAAATGTTATAAGTAATGCAAGCTGCAAGATGGTTTGTTAAGCTGGCCAGAGGCCATTTTCTTATATAATAATAATAACAACAACAATAATCCATGTCTTTGTCACAAGTTATTTGAATTTTACAGAACCATCTCAAATAATGGATGTGAAGCTATTCCCCCAGATTTAATATTTTTTATTTTTTTTCAAATCTCTTTGCTCCCAAGGGTGACACATTTTATTCTCTGCAACGGAATGTAACTCCAACATGAAGATAGTGAGTCATCTAAAAAAGTGTTATCCGGTTCACTGGTGCTAAATACATTTGATGCATTATGCATAGAGGGGGGGGAGTGGTAATTTAAGAGAAATTTACACTATGCTATTTTATGTATTTATTTTTCTTTTTTTTTTTAAACACTGTTCAGTAGACATGTTACAATCTTAGCAACTGCTGCATCAAATGACGATTATACTAACATTAAGCTATAGATCACCTCCTTAAACAGACACTGGGAATTACATTTCTGTGGTGCTACACAGAGCTTTTAAAGTAGGCTGTTGCAATTATGCCACACAATTACCTAAGTGGCCCTGATTCAGGAACATATTAAACATGCTTAAAATTAAATTAAAATGAAGCTTGTGCTTAAATATTTCCCTACATGAAGAAGGTGTCCTAATATTTTTTTTGCTAGGTAGGAAATTGCTGTATTAAATTAATAGATACTTTATTCAGGTATTCACTGTTATATAAAGGAACAGTACACTGAAGACCCAGACAGACAGTATCCATTTCAGCTAAAATCCAAGCAGCCATCACTGTATTCCCTTCATTAAAGCTTTTTGTCTCCCAGTTTGTGATGTACCACAGGGTACATGGATGGAAACGCACGGCTGGTTGTGGGGAGTTGGGGCGGTGGCCAGCAGTGTGATTTTCACACAGTAAAGTTGGACTCATAATTTCACAGAATCATAGAATCATAGAATACTTTGGGTTGGAAGGGACCTTTAAAGGTCATCTAGTCCTACCTCCCCTGCAACAAACAGGAACGTCTTCAACTAGATCGGGAAAACTTCTCAAAATGTCTCTTTTCAAAATTAGACTGAACAGATCCTGGCCAGAGAAGTTGGAGATTTATTTACTCTTTAATAGCTCACAGGAGACCTGTTTTCAGTTCCTTCCTCTTTTGGAGTGGATTCGAGACCACATTTCTTACGCTTAAATAAAGCATTTTAATCACAACAGTGATGGCCATTTAATATGGGGAGAGTGTGGTTCTTATTCTTCAGAACATAAAATAATTAAAATTTGTTGGACCAACAAGAGAAAAAGAGAGAGACACAAAAGCTCCAAAACCTCAACTGCAATTCTTTGCTCCGTGAGTGTGGCACTGTCTTGGCGTCACTTCCCTCTTGTAAAGATTATTTGATGTAGAAGTCATAGATTGTCTGTCTAGAGCTCAAGTCTACCCTTCTTCCAAGTCTCCTAACACTGATAGCAGAAATTCATATTAAGTCTCATTCTCTCGCATTTCATTCTCAGATGCTTGACTCTACCTCTCTGTCTTGTGGGACACCCATATAAATGAGCACTGGGGAACAGAAAACTAGGTTTACAAAACCTAAATATACTTGCTGGTCTGCCAGAACCACCTGTACCGGCAACACAAAAAGCACAGCTGTGTGCAAAGCGCTCCTAAATGAACTCAAGATGTAATTAAAAAAAACCCAACCAAACAAAAAGAAATTAAAAAAAAAAAAAAGTTTTTTCTTCATCTCACTGCAGGTCTACCTTGGAAAACATGTGCCCCTGGCCTACTATCTCCCAGGAGAGAAGGGAGTGGGCAGGTATGTCCACAATGCAGTACAAAGTGGAGCAGAGATACAGTTTCAGTCCCCCAAAGGTGTAATGGCTGCACAGATGAGCACCTTCTGATTAATTGCTCATGGTTCCATGCATGAAGAAGCAGGCGTAGTCATATCAGTTCCAGAATTAACTCCTGGGAATCATTGGTTTTGACGCCATTTGTAGATTCCACTTTCTATTTCTGTCCCTTGTTTTCATTTTTCCATGTGGTAAAAGAATAATTAATTACAGTAATGACAATATTCCCCTTGTATAGCTATACATGAAGCTGTATAGTATGACGTCCTATCTCAGTCTTTTATTATCAAGGAGGACTTTTTTCCTTACAAGTCAGTGGCTATTTATACAACTCCAGTGCTCAGATATTTTTTAAAGGCTGGACTTCATTTCCTCTCCTGCGGAGAAGAGAGTTCTTAAGGTCTGCTTCTGCACTGACAAGAAGATTTAAAGAAGTGAGGGAAACAGGCCATACCACAGCAGTCGATCTAAGTGTCTGGACCATCAAAGAAGACAATGTGAAGTTTATACAATATGAATATTCAGGTAAAAATTTGCCATTCACAGAGTTGGTACTTCACTAAAGTTGCAATGCACAAGTGTTGCTTTTGCTGGATCTCTTCTGGAGTGTTTCTGTTTGCCACTTTCTCTCAAAGATTGGGATCCCAATGTCCACTTGAGAACAGTGAGGAAGAGACGTAACAGGTCAGATATCTGTTATTCCAGGGGAGGGAAGGAAAAAAAGAAAGAAGAAAAAAAAGTCATTTTTTCTCTTGGTCATTTTGTTTTTTGGACATCATTTTTGAAAATTATAAAACCCAAAATTTGGGAGATAAGACACACATTTCAAACGGTAGATATGTGACAATCATAGAAAAACAATACATGGAATTATTACCTCTGCATCAAGCACTGAAGATCCTTTCTGTCTACAGATGTAACAGTAGCTAGTTTTTACCTTTCAGAATTTTTGAAGAAATTGATCGTGAGAATTGTTTCGATCAATAAGGACTAATTTTGTACAAACACTGGTATAATCTCAGAGCACAGTAATCACAAATTTGTTTATTTTCTGTAATAATAAAAGTGTTTCCATTTTAATTGTTAACATTTTTATTAAAAGCAAATAAACATGTTGTTCCTTTCCCTTCTTTTCTCTTCCCTCTTACTCTTCACATACTTCTTTCCCCTTTATATTTTATAACTCAGAAAGAAAAGAAATGTGTACCTAGAAAAGCATTTGGCATACACACACATCCTCCCTCCCACAAACTAATGCATTTTTGCATTAGAAAAAAGTTTTCAGTGTTGTTCAAGTTCATTACTCTGAACTATTTGTTAAAAAGCTCCACGAGCTGCATAATGAAAATCTTTTAAAAGGAAACCAACATTTTTTCATTTGTAATGAATTTGTAGGTACATTGAACAGGTAAAGTATATTTTAGAAGGTATATTAAACAGGTATTTGCTTTTATATAAATTCAAAGGTGAAAGAGAGGCTATTCAGATGCTATTATTTTTCTCGTCTCACAACTGCAATAACTGTTTTAAGTCAAAGCACTTGTTCTGAAATCAAATGGCTATGAGCCAATGGAAATTCAGGAACACTAAAGGGGTATCTCAGCAAAGGTGACACTGTGTACCCATAGACCTGGTTCCTGGGTATATTTCTAGGTTCCTTTAATTTCTTATTCATGACTAGCTTCATCAGTTCCAAATGATCTGATCTCACATGCCCAAAATTAGACAAAGCAAATTGAAGTTTAAACTCATAGGGGAAAAAAGAAATGTGAGCAGTAATAAAATGTGGAGCAAATATTAGATGTTTTTAAAAATATATTTTGAGAAAGTATTTTGATAGCTAGAGATGAGACTATATTTACAAGTGGGTTTATATCCACTACTGCAGCTTTCCTTTGAAACAGCAAAATACAGGGAGTTGAAAACTATCTTGATGATAAATGTAGCAGCCTGATTTGTGTTATCAGGAAAACTTTTTTTTCTCTAAATTATGTTATGGTTATAAAAAGTCTTTGTAGTGCAGTTCTTTGTGAGCATGTCCACAGTACAAACTCCGACATGTCTTGTGAAAAATAAGTGTGTCGTTGTTGCCACTTTTGATGGAAAAACTTGGGAATGGGTAAAGCTAGGAAAGTGAACATGCTGAGGATGAAACATAGGGTTTAGGACCTTGCTCTGCTCCTCTGGAGGCTCTCCCTTATCTAAAACAGTAATGAGAAAGTTTTATTCTTCAAATATAATTACCCAACTTACTGTGGAGGTCTGGAAAAATAAGAGATAAGCATATTCCTATATTATACTTACATCTGTGGGTATTGAAACTGTCTTCCCGTAACTTTCATGGACACAGACAACAAGAAATTGTGCATTGCCAGCATCCAGTGGTCAGATCCTGATAGCCATAGTCTTTTCTCCTATATGCACTTTCCTAGAAGTTTGGTTGGAGATAAGCTCTTGATTTGACCCAGAATCTTGGAAACTAAGACTTAAAAAAATCACACACCATGTTCAGCTTTCCCCCCCTCTTTGTTCTCAGCTTCTCCCTGTTATCCCATCACGTCTCCAAATGCCTCTTCACCTCAGTAAGATTTTGACATTTGGGAAAAACTCTGTTTAAAAAAAAAAAAAAAGGATAAAACAGTTTGACGCAAGGGAGCTGCAGCTCTTCGGTTCCCATTAGAATTTCTGAAACGACAATAGCTGAAAGGTTAGGGCAAAACCTATTAGAAAAGAAAAGTTGAGGTAAATCAGGTGAGCTCATCGAAGAAAATAGGGAAAGATTGGTTCCCTTTTGGGATTAGGTCTAATTAAGGTGAGCAAGCAGCTGTGCCTGTTTGGAATAACAATTGTGCTAGCATGTCACTTTTTTTCTGCTTAGTTGAAATTTATATAGTTTGGGAATGGTGGATGTAAGAAAATTAGAGCTCATTTAGAATCTGTTGAAAGGACACTGCGCCTTCATTATTAGTTTTGCATCTGAATTTTCCTGGGGCTGTCCTCTCACTGTTATAGGTAATGGATTTTTCCCCAGATGTAATTGGATGAGTTTAATTTTTTCTTTCATTACCTGTCTAGAAGCCCTCTGCCCCTATTTCCCTTTGTGTTTTATTAGGACTGTAACCCCTATTTAAATAAAGGCTTTGATTGTGATTATATATGTTCAATCAGCACTTTCTGATTGAATAGTTCTGGTCACACAACGCTCTTGCCTAGCATTTTTTACTAATTACATTTTAGACATGGTTGTGTACTGTAGAACTAAAAACTGTTTGTTTTATAACTTTAAACTCTGTCTAAAAGTTTGTATCTCCCATGGGCCAAAGTACTTACAGCAAATGTAGGCATTTTCTGATACCAAGGTATAGGAGCTGAACTATAGGTCATTCTACCAGGTTACAGTAGTTGCCCACTAAAAAAGGTGTAGCACTGATTAAATCTTCACTAAAGTCTTTGGCTTATAAATGAAGTTGGCTACTTTTTTAGAGTCTTATGCAGTTTTGATTTTCAGAGCTTTCTTGTAGGTTTCGGGTTTTGGTTTTGTTGGTTGGCTGTTTGAGAATTTTTTCAGTTTCAGGATATGTGTTTTAAAATTACTATTACGGGGTAAAAACAAGTTGAGTTTTCTGCTGTCAGAAATGACCATACATGAAGTGATTTGTTTCTTACAAACATCTGATTTATTCTGATGTAATTCTGGTATTCTGGTATTCTTACACCACAGAAGTTACGCAGGGTGAGGAAGGAATTCCATTTTAGGTCTCTAGGTTTTACAAAGCTCATTGGGAACAAAATGCCTTCCTGTAAATCCTCCTCAGTGTCTTTAGCTGCTTTAATTAGTATAAGAGGCGTAATGAAAATTTTTGAATACAGATGTTAGACCTAATTCAGAAGTATAAGTTTGGAAATCTAAAGACTATCTCTTTTCAGCCTCATGCATTAATACAACAATTATGTTTTTTTCCATGGTGGTCAAAGTACTATGTGAGGCTAAGACTGCTTAAGTTAACAGCACTCAGCTGGAGACTTTGGGACCACTTATATCTCTTTAAAGTGAATGTAAAGTGGATTGAACACATGACCAAATCAAAATGGTAGTGTTGATATCATTCTGCATTAGCCTTTTACACTTCTCAGGAAAAGCGATTACACAAAGCTGCAAAAAATCCATATTTACTCTGACATGACTTGCTCCTTACACCACGTCTCCTGGTCTGTAGCTAATGTTAAAGAACCTGGCTCAGGATTTAATGGTGGAGAAGGTACCAGAAAATATCAGTTTTCCCTGTAACTGGGAAAGAGACCACTTAGGTCTCTAATTTAGACTAGAGATACAGATCTCTAGTCTAAATTAAACAACATTGTCACCAACTGTGGGATACATCAACCTCATACTAGGTTATAGAATCTGCTTTTTCAGGGTATCTGTGGTTAGAGATATTGAATGGACACTTTATTATCTATATATTTCCAGCATTGTTTTGTTATCTGCAGACGCAATTCGAGCAGATCTATTTGGTATTTCAGCTTTGAAACATTTTCATCCATCACATTATTACAAAATGACTAAACAGTGGGTGGTTATAAGAGATCACTATTGGAAGAAGCTTACAGATTGCTTTTATTACTGTCCTATTGTGCATACAAACAGCTTGTATCCTTCCATACATATTTATATAACTTATATGCTTTAGAATTCTTTTATCCTAAATAATATCAACATCACAGAAAAGCTACTTTAAAACCAATAGACAACCTCAATGTAAAATAGTTAATATAATCCTGTACTTATAAACAAATAAATAAATAAGTAAAATTAAGTTTCTCACCTTAAGACTGCGTTAGTTACCACATTTCTTTGGAGAATTCTCATCAGATATAACATGATGAATTCGCAACAAATACCAAACTTCTTAGTTTCAGAACTCAAAAAGCAAAGCATCAAGGTTTTTACTGACAAAACAAATTCTGCCTCTAAAACCAGGATGAGCAGTCATGAGAACATAGTGAAACATGATGTTAAATCATCAACTTGAAACATTCTGAAGAAATAAGTTTTAGAAATTCTGGTACCCAGTTTACCAGTTTGCTTTTCTCCACCCGTTTGCTCCTTGGTTGTCCCAACTACACACTTAGTGTCTCCAGTTCTCACTAAACCAATTATTCTCTTTGGTGATGATTCTTAGGTCTGGTCTTTAGGAATAATATAGACACACACTGGTTCCTAACAGCCCAGGAGCAAAGGTTTTCCTTGACATAGATTACAAAGGCAATACAGAGCTAAGCATTCACTATCAAAGAACAGAGCAAGGGAGGAAAGTAATATCAAGGTCAGATAATTTGCAAAAAGAAGACAGAGGTGACCTCAGGAAGACCAGTTGTATCAGTCAAATGCTGGTTTCATATTTTCCAGGGCAAGATATGTCTGCTAATAGTTTGTATAGAGCATTTACAAAAAGTTCATTGTTTCTGAAAACAGAATAAGTAAAGATGGTATTTAGGAAAACTATTTCAAAAGAAAATATACTGAAGTTAAATGGAAGTTTTATTAGTCTTTCCTATGGAGTATAATGATATTAATAACAAGAGCTTTTGAAAATTGCAAGAATTTCTGATACTAACAACAGATTTCTTGCTAGCTTCTTCCCTTTACAAAGTATTTTCATAGTTTTAATATTAATATAAAAGTGAGAAATATAGGTGTCGTGTATATCCAACATACATATTGCAGATATTCATGCTTTATTTTCATTCAAAAATATTGAAAATAACCAATGAATTTTTATATTGTAGTCATATTGCAAACAGCTTTGTGGACATCTAAGTAAAAGCTGTAATGAAGTTACATCAAACAAGCAAGTAATGAATTTCTAATTTTATTTTATTGAGGACGAATTTTCACAATTCTTCTTTTCTGTCCTCATGCTAAAACCAGCATCTGCTACTAAGCATGATTTTCAGCTAAAAATGAAATTAAAAATAAAAACCAAAGGGTTTTCCCAGGGGAAACTAAAGTGTGTAATTTTTTTCATGTTGCTATTTTTTTCAAAACCAACATAATAACATTTGTTTTATTTGTTTGTTTGTGTGTTTGGTTTTTTTCTGGTTGTTTTATGGTGGTTTTTTTTGTTGTTGTTGTTTTCTTCCCTTCCTCCCCTCCACCCCCCCCAGTCCCAGCTATTCTTTTTCTATTGTGTTTTGCCTCCCAAAAGTTCCAAATCTCACACGGCAGAGATAGCAATATTTTCTTTTTGCCTTTTGAACCATATTCTAAAAATTATTTTTAGCTTACTTGGATGGTTACATCTCTTAGTAGCTAATAATGGCATTGATAGATAGTAATGGCAAAAGGATTCCAGACTGCAGTGCTTAGTGCAAATGGAGTCTGTTTTCTAGAAAGAATTAACAATTTTACTCATTACCAAGTTCTCCATGGAATTATAGCTACCAATGGACAGTCAAAATTAGGGCAGTTATCTAACCTAATTTTATAACTTTTTATACAATAAGCAAATTATTCTCCACCCCCCCAATAAGCCTTTTGGGGTAAATTTAAATTTAGAAGAATATAATTACTAGGGATATGCAAATAATGGATTTTTCATTCAAATAGAAAGAAATACCTGTGATTATTTTGTGATCTTGTATGACAAACAGTGACAAGTTCTTGTTTTCCTGACATTAACATTTCCAAAGCTGAAAATATGTTGTACAGAGTTAATTTATTGGACTAGAATATTATTTTTCTGCTCTTCATTGAACAATTTATGTGAGTAGTCAGGCTTCATTTCCAAGTTCTCAAGTTCTCAGTAACATCATCATAGAATCATCGAATCATAGGGTTGGAAGGGACGTCTGGAGATCATCTAGTCCAAACCCCCTGCCAGAGCAGGGTCACCTTAGAGCAGGTTGCACAGGAACGCGTCCAGGCAGGTTTTGAATGTCTCCAGAGTTGGAGACTCCACCACCTCTCTGGGCAGCCTGTGCCAGGGCTCTGCCACCCTCAAAGGAAAGAAGTTCCTCCTCATGTTTAGATGGAACTTCCTATGCTCGAGTTTGTGCCCATTACCACTTGTCCTGTCCCCGGGCACCACTGAAAAGAGCCTGGCCCCATCCTCCTGACACCCACCCTTTAAGTATTTATGAGTGTTGATAAGATCCTTCCTCAGCCATCTTTTTTCCAGACTGAAGAGACCCAAATCCCTCAGCCTTTATTCATGAGAGGTGTTCTAGTCCCCTAATCATCTTGGTAGCTCTCTGCTGCACCCGCCCCAGCAGTTCCCTGTCCTTCTTGAACCGGGGAGCCCAGAACTGGATGCAATACTCCAGGTGCAGTGTCACCAAGGCAGGGCAGAGGAAGAGGATGACCTCCCTCGACCTGCTGGCCACACTCTTCTTGATGCCCCCCAGGATGCCATTGGCCTTTTTGGCCATGAGGGCACACTGCTGACTCATGGTCATCCTGTTGTCCACCAGAACTCCAGGTCTCTTTCAGCTGAGCCCCTCTTCAGCAGGTCAGCCCCCAACCTGTCCTGGTGCATGGGGTTATTCCTCCCCAGGTGCAGCACCCTACACTTGCCCTTACTGAATTTCATAAGGTTCCTCTCCGCCCAACTCTCCAGCCTGTCCAGGTCTCTCTGGATGGCGGCACAGCCTTCTGGTGTGTCAGCCACCCCCCTCAGCTTTGTGTCATCAGCAAACTTGCTGAGGGTGCACTCTATCCCCTCATCCAGGTCATTGATGAATATATTGAAGAGGACTGGGCCCAGTACTGAACCCTGGGGAACACCACTCCTCACCGACCTCCAACTAGACTCAGTGCCCCTAATCACTGCCCTCTGAGCTCTGTCTTTGAACCAGTTATCTATCCACCTTACTCTCCATTCATCAAGCCCACTCTTCCTAAGCTTCCCTATGAGGATGCCGAGGGAAACCGTGCCGAACGCCTTGCTTAAGTCAAGGTAGACGACATCAACCACCCTCCCCTCATGTATCCATTCAGTCATGCCATCATAGAAGGCTATCAGATTAGTCAGACATGATTTCCCCTTGGCGAATCCATGTTGAGTACTTCTGATAGCTTTCTTTTCCTCCACATGCCTTGAGATGATGCCCAGAACGAGCTGTTCCATCATCTTTCCAGGGATGGAGGTGAGGCTGACTGGCCTGTAGTTCCCCAGCTCCTCCTTCTTGCCCTTTTTGAAGACTGGCGTGACGTTGCCTTTCCTCCAGTCCTCAGGCACCTCACCTGTTCTCCAGGACCTTTCAAAGATGATGGAGAGCGGCCCAGCAATGACTTCCGCCAGCTTCCTCAGCACTCTTGGGTGCATCCCATCGGGGCCCATGGACTTGTGAATATCTAATTGACCTAATTGATCCCCCACTCGATCCTCCTCAACCCAAGGGAAGTCTTCCGCTTTCCCCGTTACTTGCCCTAATGCCTGGGACTCCTGAGGGCTGGGCCGAGCAGCAAAGACCGAAGCAAAGAAGGCATTCAGTAACTCCGTCTTCTCCGCATCCTCTGTCACCGTGGCTCCTGTCTCATTGAACAGTGGGCCCACAACTTCTCTGGTCTTCCTTTTCCCTCCAATATACTTGGAGAAGCCCTTCCTGCTGAGCTTGACATCCCTAGTCAGGTTTAACTCCAAGGCGGCCTTGGTTTTCCTTGTTTCATCGCTGCATGCTTGGGTGGCATTCTTGTAATCCTCCCAAGGGGTCAGTCCATTCTTCCACTTACTGTAAACTTCCTTCTTCCACTCGAGCTTTTTCAGAAGCTCCCTGCTCAACCATGCAGGTCTCCTGCGTCCCTTGGCCGATTTCTTGCTCTTAGGGATGCACCGACCCTGAGCTTGGAGGAAGTGGTCTTTGAATACCAAGCAGCTCTCTTGAGCCCCTCTGCCTTCCAGAACCCTAGCTCACGGGATGTCTCCAAGCAGTTTCTTGAAGAGGACAAAATTAGCCCTCCTGAAATCCAAGGTTGTAATTTTACTTCTTCTTGTTTTGTGCGTAGTACCCATGATCCTGAACTCTATCGTATCATGATCACTACAACCTAGGGTGCCCCCAACCTTAATGTCCTCCACCTGTCCCTCTGTGTTTGTCAGTACCAGGTCCAGGAGTGCTCCTCTCCTTGTTGGCATCTGTACCACCTGTGTCAAAAAGTTATCATCAATGCACTGGTCGAGCCTCCTGGACTGTGCGTGCCTGCCTGTGTGGTCTTCCCAGCAGATATCGGGGTGATTGAAGTCCCCCATGAGAACCAAGGCCTGTGATTGCGAGGCTACCTTCAGCCGTCTGTAGAAAGCTACCATCAGCTTCCCCATCCTGAGCAGGTGGTCTGTAATAAACACCCACAACAGTGTCCCTCATATTTGCCTGCGCCTTAATCCTTACCCATAAACTCTCGACCCTCTCTTCATCCGCCCCCAGGGAGAGCTCGATGCATTCCAAACGCTCTCTCACACAGAGTGCAACTCCACCACCACGCCTCCCTGGTCTGTCTTTCCTGAAAAGGACAAAGCCATCCATGACAGCATTCCAGTCATGCGAGCTGTCCCGCCACCTCTCAGTAATTGCAACGAGATCGTGGCCCTGGAACTGCACACAGATCTCCAGCTCTTCCTGCTTATTCCCCATGCCGCGTGCATTGGTGTATAAGCATTTCAGAGAGGGAGTTCTGTGTGTAGTTTTGACCCTTGAGATGTGGTGTGCCTTCTGGCTCTCAGAAATACTGGCACGCTCGCCCACAAGTGCTGAGCAACTACGCCCTGGCACCTCACCAGCAAGCCCAGTACCATCCCCACCCCTCTTCAAATCTAGCTTAAAGCCCTCTCAATGAGCCCTCATAACTCTTGTCCTAGAAGCCTTTTCCCCCTGAAAGGAAAGGTATTCCCACCTGTTACCAGCAGGCCTGTGTTTTGTAGATCAGGCCATGATCAAAGAACCCAAAGTCCTGCCGAAGGCACCAGGCTCAAAGCCAGGCATTGATCTGCTGGCCCCTCCTATTTACCCCCTCATCATTCCCTGCAGCTGGGGGGACAGACGAGAACACAACTTGTGCTCCCAATCCCTTGTCCAGCCATCCAAGGGTCTTGAAATCTTACTTCATTGCCCTTGGACTTCTTCTTGTTACCTCGTCGCTGCCTATCTGAAAGAGCAAAAGTGGGTAGTAGCCTGAGGGCTGTACCAGGGAAGGAAGCATCCTCTTCACGTCCTTGACGTGGGCCCCAGGGAGGCCGCAGACCTGCCTATGTACTGGGTCCGTCCTGCATATTGGGCTTTCCTTTCCCTTCAGTAGGGAGTCACCTATGACAAGGACCCGTCTTTTCTTCTTCACTGCAGAGGTTTTAATGCGGGGGGAGGTCTGACTAGACCTCACTGATGCCTCCAAGGTAGGAGAACTATTGTGCTTGTCATCATCCAGGTTCCTCTGCAGAGCACTGTACCTGTATAATAATAGCACCTGGGAAGACGGGGTAGTCGCCGGGCTGTCTCGAGTGTGGTGCCTGCTGTGCCGTGGAGGAACTTCCTGCCATTGCCCCCTGTCCTCCAGGTTACCACCCTCAGTTGAGGTGCCAGCGGATAGGGAGTTCTCTGTTGCAGGGGTTCTGTCTGCCTGCTGCGTTTCTGTTGTGGGATGCAGGATTTTACTCTAGGAAGCTATCTCCCTCTCACATTCCCTGATGCTCCTCAACCTACTTACCTCCCCCCTGAGCTCCGTCGCTAATCAGAGGAGATCCTCTACCTGGGCACATCTCCCACAGGCATGCCCATCCCTGCCATTGAAAACCCGCATAAGAGCAGGGCACACCCTGCAGCCTGATGTCTGTGTGGTGGCATGTTCCCACTGGAGCTCCGTCTGAGAGGCTGCATAAGACCTGGTGGTTGTGGAGCTCATGGATGCCACGGTCTTCTTGCGAGTAGTTACCATCGCAACTTGGCCGGGTTGGCAGTCTTTCAGCTCTATCCTGCGTGAACTGCAGTGCAAACTGCTGTGATTGGAGTGGTGTGTCACACCCTGTTTGGCCACAGTCTTCACCAGCCCCAGAAGTACACCCTTGTCATGGTGCTCCCGGGTGGTTTCGCAGAGTGATGCCCAGGCAACACCCACTCACTGCTTGTTTGCTCAGTGCAAACAAGGGCTTCTTTTATGAGGGGGGAGTCGTCCCACCCCCTCCTCGTTCAGACCTACTGCAGAGGTGGTGGGTCCGCCCTTGGCTCCTCAGCTGCCTGTGCCCCCCAGAAGTGCCATATACCGACTTGGGCTGGCTGCTTTTCCTGGCTTTAAAAAGCCTCCAAAATGAGCCCCTAGATGACCCTTTCTTGCCGCGATTCCCTTCCCCAGTACAGACTTACCTGCACTGGAGCTGGTCTCCCCGGTGAGTCAAACGTGATTTTTCTCCAGAAAAATTTTTGTTTTTTAGCTGTCACAATAGCTGGTAGTTGGTTGTCAGTCTGGGGTAATATCACCTGGTATTAGGATCCCCACTTTGAATTCTTAATTGTGATTGCAGTGAGTGTATTTCACGTATAATAACAAAATGGTGTATCAGTGGCTGCAATGCAATAGACTGCTCAGTCAAGTCTTAAATGGACAACACAAGTATTCAGCTGTGAGCACTCATGTATCATAACAAATCTGGTGAGTGCAAGGGCTACCCAAGTGGGATAAAGCCTGAAAGTAGGTCTATGTTCAAGATTTTATATAGATCTCAAGGGTCCCTGTCTAAATGCTTGCAAAAACCATCATATAGCTTCAGGCCAGCCCTGAAACCTGCCTTTAGTGAAAATCTCCCACACCCTAGACACTGATACATACAGAACAGATGACATGTAACTATGGTAAATATCTGTAAGGGTCACTTCCTGTTAATGTGCGGCTAGTAACTCTATTAAAATGACAAAAGTAATAATGCCTCGGAAATCACCCTTGCTCATGCTGTGTGCCCGCAAAACTTTTGCCAGAGCCACCTTCTTGTCTAACTTCTTTTCATCTGGCTTCCTGCCATGGTTGAGGGTAAAGTTAGTTCACAAAATGACACATTGTCACTGCCTGTTCACAAACATCCTACAACTTTACAAAGAATGTTTAATAATAATAAAAAATCCTTAATTGCAATATATCCATATAAGTTTTCCTGCTCATCTTGATTCTGATCTGAAGAAAGATATTCCCTTCAGTATGACATATTTCATCCATTCACTTCATTGAGTTACTAACTCACAGGAATGCTGAATTTCACAATGAGAAGAAAGCCAGTTTTTATAGTATTAATTACTTTATGGTATTATTTGCACTGGGTTCAGCATGATATTGGTGCTGTCTCTGACAACTGTTAGTGAGACTGAAAGTGACTACAAACATGTATCTGGAGCAAGATTTTTCTGTCTAGCCTGTTCAATTTTGTACCATAGAGCAATGCAGCAATTTATGTCTGTTGCCATACACTTAATACTTAGCTGTACTGTTTCATACTTGTGAGCCATCCTATTTAACTTACATAGGTAAATATGATACATCAGCATTTATAATATCAAGGCTTTAACAACAGTACCAGAAATGCTGAGTATTTTCAGAACAGATAAATCCATCTTGTTTTCTTTACTAAATGCTGTCTGGCAAGCAGAGTTATAGAATTTAGCAGCATAAGACATGAAATTGTTGGAAACAAATCTGAAGCTCTGGAGATCACTCACAGAATTAAGTACATTTCAACCTGGAAGTAGTTGTCACAAGTGTCCCATAAATCCCATTCAAGTAAAAATGTTTTTCCTTGCATGCATATTTGAATAAAATGGAAAAGAAATCTGTCTTTTCTTACTTCACAGAATTGAGTTCCTGTTACAAAAACAGACGTCAGAAGAAATATATCTCTTGGCAAAGTTAGGAGCTACAGAGAAGAACAGGGCATTGTTCTTCGTTTTACTATGCACTTTCCCTTGAAACTTACTGACTGCTTAAATCATCTCAGCTACACAGAAACCTTTAGCAATAAAATAAAAACTGTATTAAGCACTAAATTTCATACATAAATAGTATTTCTCAATGACGGAGAGTTTATGAAAGTTGTCAACTTCTAAATCCAATTTATATGAAGCTAATCATAATCTGAGGGCATATGAATTGATCTAGTCAGAAATGGTGCAAATAAAATTAATAAATGTATTAATTTTTTTTTCCAGTTGAAGCTCAATTTGCTGTTTTCCATACTTTTGGCAAAGGATGAATAGAAAGCTGAATACAGAAGTTTATTCTCCCCATTAAGTAGAAACTTCCTGTTGGGATTTGAAGAAAAGACTGGCATAGAAATAGGTAACCATTTAGCTTCTGGGCTGCTTGGCCTCTGTAGCTCAAAAGAAGCACAGGGCCAGAGGTTATGTATTATTCATTTTTCAATTGGACTCAGTGGAGAAATCTGAGAGTTTACTACATAAATATGTTAAATTTAAGTACATCATGCATTTCCACAAAATTCACTGAGGCCCAGATTCATCATTTCCTCCCAATTCAACAAACCACTTTAAAATATGCTTAAATTGACTTCAGTGGAGCTGCGAACACTTACTGAAAGTTCAGTGTCTCCTTAAATGATTTGGAGAATGAGGACCATCTGCATATGTTTAAGTGCTTTGCTGAACGTGCCTAAGTATCCAATCCATGGCCCCATGAAATCCATGAGGTTTCTCCACTGGTGTTTGGATTTGTTCTCAACAGTTGGATATTACCAGTTCATTACCAGTTCAGAGCTCTTTTGTTGCTTCCTTGAAAGGAGATGACATTCAGCTTTTCACCCCATTAGAAAGCCCTAGATAACATTCTAAGATTTCTTACTTAATGGTGTCTGTGGGGGTTGTTGTGATTATGATTTTAAAATGCACTGCTGAAAAGTGTCAACTAATACAACCACAATAATAATTCCTCTTGAATCATACTAAATATATGTACTTTGTGTACAATAACTTATACCAACATAATATCGTAGAAGACTGTTATATACATTGGGCTTTATGCAAGGTAAGAAGTTTCATGTTACCTGTTGCACACTCAGTGATGCATTTCCAACAAAAGGGACTTGTCATAGAGCTGTTTATTACCCGGATGATTGCAGATATTAGAGTCTGAATTTAAAGAACATGATGTATAAATCAGATTCCTTATCAGACCTTCTCTTTCTACATTCAGAAGTGATGAGAGCAGTCCATGATTGAGTCAGTTCCATGACCTATATGTTAAAATTATATGGGGGGCTACTGAACCATGTAGGGCCCATGCAAACCTCATGGTTGGGGCAAACCCATGCACAAATACAGAATGGGAGGAGAATGGATTGAGGAGGAGGACTGGGGGGTGTTAGTTAATGAGAAGTTCATCACTCTTGCAGCTCAGAAGGCCAGTAATATCCTGGGCTGCATCAAAAGAAGTGTGGCCAGCAGGCCGAGGGAGGTGATGCTGCCCCTCTACTCTGCTCTCGTAAGACCCCACCTGGAGTACTGCGTCTAGCTCTGGAGCCCCCAGCACAAGAAGCACCTGTCAGGACAGGCCCAGAGGAGGGCCGTGAAGATGATCAGAGGGTTAGAGCCCCTCTCCCATGGAGACAGGCTGAGAGAGTTGGGGTTCTTCTGCCCAGAGAAGAGAAGACTCCAGGGAGACCCTATAACAGCCTTCCAATATCTGAAAGGGGCCTACAGGAAAGCTGGAGAGGGACTTTTGGATAGGACAAGGGGTAATGGCTTCAAACTAGAAGAGGGGAGATCTAGATTAGATATTAAGAAGAAACTTTTCACTATGAGGGTGGTGAGACATTGGAACAGGTTGCCCAGGGAAGTTGTGGATGTCCCATCCCTGGAGGTGTTCAAGACCAGGCTGGATGGGGCTTCGAGCAACCAGGTCTAGTGGGAGGTGTCCCTGCCCATGGCAGGGTGTTGGAACTAGATTATCTTTAAAGTCCGTTCCAACCTAAACCATTCTATGATTCTATATTCTATAATCCTGACTTTGAAGGTAATGTCATTCCTACTTATTTCAGCAACTTCTGCTTTTAATGACCTCTTCTATTTTCCCACTTATTAATAGGACTGCGTATACTACCCACGAGATGAGAAGATATTTAAATTCTGAGACACATCCTTTTCCACAACTTCCTGAAGCAAATTATCCACAAGACTGATGCTTTCCTTCTCAGTCCTCACTCTTCTATGCCTCAGAGACAAACTTTGAAAAAACTTGTAGTTTTATTATAGTGTACCAAATCATTCTTCATAATTCTAAATCATTCTTCATAATTTATCTGGAAAGAGCACTGACTTAGACTCCATTGGAAAAGTTAGGACTATGGGATATCAACAAAATATTTGCTAAATGAAAGGACAACTAGATAATTGTTAACAAAGAAAAGAAAATCAGCTGACCCCATTTAAACAAAAGGTATCTTAATTCAGCAAAAAGAAGAGAAAGCTCTTGGATTTTGCAGAAATGTACATTAAAGCCACAGCTACAGAAAGAGAAAAGCAGAACCTGAAGGGGGCAGCGGTATCATGCCAGTCACAAAAATAACAAGCAAAGAAAGACCACCCAGTGCTCCCATGAAATACTTCCCCACAAATAGGGGCAAGCCTATTTTTAGAGATAGAAGGCAGGCACTGCATTGGGAAGACCAGTCATGGAATATTATATGGAACTGTAGTTAGTTATCATGCTCTTAGCCTTCAGTGTAGAGACTCACGGAAGTCTCCCCAAAAGACTCACAAAAAAACTCACAGACATTGGTCTAAGGCCTGGAAGAAATACCTTAGAAAATGTAAATGTAGAGTAGAGAACATAACGGGCAATTTGGCAGTTTGTTTCATTGAATACAGAATGGTAGCAAAGTCAACGTTTGAACACTAAAGTCAGATAACTTCAAATGAGAAACTTGACTCACATTTTTAACAAGCCGAGATAAATGAATTTTGGAATAAACCGTCAAAGAAGGTGGTAGTCTTTCTTGGTAGGTTTAATTCATCCCTATTTGGTGTAATGTAGTCTAAACGTAGGAACAACTAGATAAAAGATAAGGAACTAACTAATGCAAGATACGGGACTAGAAAATTGAATTGTTCCATTGTAATCAAATTTTTACATGATTTTATAGCTACGGCATGACCAGAGGTTTTAAGAACATTCTTTATGATGCAGAACTAGAAAGGTTCAGTCTGTTTACTTTAACAAAGAAAAGGTAAAGAGTTGACTGGACTGCAGTCTGTAAGTAAAAGAGTAAAAAAAAAAAAAAAAGGAAAAAAGCCATGATTAAGTTATTGGAAGCTGAAGCTTCAAAGTTTAGGATGGAAACATGGATGGAAGGACAGAGCGGGAGTTAAGAATGACTGTTCAAATATCTGTTTTACCAGTGCACTAGAGTCTGCATTGCTTGAACTCTTTATGCAAAGACTTTAATGCCCTTCTAAAAGCTGTAATACAAAAATTGCCTTAACCTGTGGCTCAAAAGGGATCACATAATGTTGTTGGAAGTGTCCCTTTTGACAATGAAGTCAGAGAATTTTAAATATCTACACCTCTCTAAAAATACACACAAACTGAAACTGAAGCACAACCCCAGTCTGCTTTTTTAACAGTGTTATTGTCAAGACGGTTTACAAAGTGGCAACCTTTTGTCACAGTAATACATCGATATGTATTTCCATGTTTAATCTAAAATAGCTGTTATACTTACACCATTTTTACCATGATAAATTAGAATACAACTGAGGAGCTATTAGCATAGTTTAGCAGGAGAAGAATCACAATACAACACTGCTATCTTTGCTTTCTATATCAATAAGCTTTTCTAGCCTTTGAGACTGGTTTCTATTTTTAATCTATTGCTGCAATAAAGAAATGATAGCCACTTATGTTGTGTTATTAGCTTTACCCTAAAGGGTTCTTGTTCATTTCCAGATAGATATCATTTCCTGTTGTTGATTATTTGGATATAGACATAAAGTAGGATCCTGATAAACTCCTGCGCCACATGGAAATATGGCAGGATCATTCCTGAGGTTTATGCTGTAATCATTT